>CM073214.1:4063262-4428527 GCA_037042885.1 Auricularia sp. M12
CGGGGTCGTCGTCGTAGGGAATAACTACTTAGTCAAGATCAATTGCTGCGTAGCACAATTGAACGCCGGTACGCACCTGTCAGCATCGAACTGCTAGCCCATCCTGTCTGTGCCGACGGCAAAGCTTGTGGATGTTGCCCTGGCGGTACCGTCGCTGGAACGGGCGGCGGCGCCGGCAACACTTTGGGCGCGGGGACTTGCGGCGCGGCGACTGGCGGCGCGGCGACTGGCGGCACGGCGAGTTGTGGCACGGCGAGTTGTGGCGCGGCGAGTTGCGGCGCGGGGACTGTCGACACGGGGAGTGGCAGCGCGGCGACTTGGAGCGCGGGCGGCGGTGGCGGCACCGGCCCATCGTCGTTCATAATGGTATCGTCGTCTTGCCGGAATTCGTCGGTCGCAGGCGGTGGAGGTTGGCCCCATTGCAGATGCTGATCCTCCTGATACGCTCCGACGTGGGACACAGCGCGCGAGTCGTTCCAGGCGCGTCGCGCGTGATGCAGCTGCAGCAGGTCGTTGATGAAGACCATGCTGCCGGGTGCGTACTGGTCCACATTCGGCACAAAATCCCTGGACACCACTTCGACCATGAAAACGGGGATGCCGTACTGCCCGTAGCGCTCCGCGATCTCATGATCGTGAGTGAAGACGCCGCGCGACCAGCGTCGCGTCCGTCGATCCATTGCGTTCGCGGTGGGAAGCATCGGCGCGCCTGGATGGCGGTCCGACAACTGGCGAAGCCAGACTCGACAGCGCACATATTCATTCCAGCCGCGCATCTCCAGCAGAGCCCGCTGGAAGCTCGCCATCGATTCCACTGCCTCGCGCTTCGTCACTTGGTGGTGGGTGAGCAGGTCGAGCGCGAGGAGACCGCTGTTGACGATGGAATAGGGCTGGCCGACAAGGCGGGGGTGGCGTTGCATGTTGTCCAGCAGCTTCTCGTAGTCCATCCTCCAATACAAGTTCATCTTCCGCCTGAGTTGCTCGCCGCACATGTACATGTTCCGGCCACACGATGTGAAATGCCCAGGAAAGTCGGGCACGTACCACGCAATGTCTTGGTCGAGAGCTTGATGCTCGTTGCGGTGCGGCCGGCCATCTGAGCGCCCCTGGGGAATGAAAGCGCGATACCACATGCCGATCTCATGCCATTGCGCATATCGCGACAATTCGCCTGCGCCGTAACGGCCGTCCGTACGCCGGACGGGGAGCGATGTAGGCGGCAGTGGCGGAATGTAGTCGACGTTGGTGCGAATGTACACGAGATTTCCGTGTTGATTAGGCTCGGGAGCGGGGAAGAGCGTATACGAGTTATAGAAGAAATCTCGCAATTTCGGCAGCGCGAGCGGATCGCGTCGGTACGCTTCGCGCGGGAGGACGTGCCACAGTACGACATGTTCACTGCTGAGCGGCGTCTCGCACGGCTTCATGAACGCAATGCGGTCTTGGGCGCTGCGCCGTAGCTTTTCTTCTCGGTCCCGAACTCGCATTTGCTCCGCGTTGACCTCGCCTTTCTTGACGACAACGCTCGCTTTCTCCAGCCAGGCCGTTGAGTCCGGTAGCCAAGTCTTCTCCAAATACTCGGCGAGGTCAAATTCGTCTTTGAACGGCCGGGTGCGCGGCCCCCACGGCTTTGGCAAAGGCATCGGACCGAGGGAAGAAGCCGTATTGGTGCGTACCCTCGGGAGGCGGTTGCAGCAGCCAACGGTGCCATGCTTCATCGTTGATAGGAAAGGGAGGGGGGTCTCGCCACGGCAGTATGAGTCGATTCAGCGCCGCGTCGACGTCGGGCGTGTGACGCCGACGAAGCTCGTGTATCTCGTGCACGTTCTCCATGCAGCGCAGAAATACGAGCATCTCGACGCTGATGTACCTGCCGACCTCGCCCGTCAATCGCCGTGTTGGATACCGAATTGCAGCGAAGTCGGCGAGTGCGAGCGCGGTTTCGGTCGTCTCCTCCTCTTCCTTTGTGAACTCAGCAGGAATTGCAGCGGCTGCCTCTCTGCGGAAGACATCAATCCCATAGGTGACAGATTGGGCAGGCCAGACTTACGGGTCCAGCAGTGGAGTGACAGCGCGAGCCTGATCGTCGCCGTGCTCGACGGCCGCAAAATCGCCCAACATCTGAGGCGCGCTGCGCATCAGTTACCTGCGTCTGGCATCGCACGACGGCTGGGCGCTGTGACACGCAGTACCAGCGTTGCACTCACCGTTGCAGATGACGCTTCCTTTGCGGCCTCGAGTGGGATCGCCGGAAGGGTCTTGTTGCCTATACTGCGTGCAGCTGCTCAACGACGCAAAACGTGGCGTAGCGACGACGACGACGCACCGCTGCAGTCACTGACCTGGCTGCCGCGGCGCGTTGAAGTGAGTGGGCTTGTCCGTGGGCTGCCGACCTCCGCGCTCTGAGTGGTACACTGTAGTACTAGACTCTTTGCGCGAAGCTCTCGGGGCAACGCACGCGGCACACTGTAGTGCTGGGCGCGCGGTGCCTGCGAGAGCCGTCCCTCGGTGAAGACGGTAAAGATGCGGAACGTGCCGATGCGGGCGAATATACCCCGAAGCTCCGCTCGAACTGAGCACAGCCACATCGGAAGCGCCAAGTCTTTGGTTCGGCTGATGTCAAAATGCCAGAGTCTGCCGATCGCGGGTCTCAGACATTTGCGCACGCAAGTCTGAGCATAATGCAAATCATATATTGCGGGCAGCATGGATCACAACTGGGAAGACTTCGCTATCTAAGGATCAAAAAAACCAAAGGGATCATTTCCGGCATTCTCGCGCTCGTCGTCGCCGCTGTCACCACCGCCACGACGCTTCTTGTGCAGACGCTCCTTGTCCTTTCCTGAGCTGCTGCGCTTCTTGCCCTTTGCCTTGCCTTTGCCCTTGAGGTCGGGCGCGGGCTCTGACTCCTCGTCGCTCGAGGTAATCTCGATGACCTGGGTGATCGACAGCGCCGGCGTGTTGACCATGCGGCCGATGACAACATTTTGATGGGCATGCACGCGGAGCTCACTGTATCGGCCGTAGCGCGACCACTCGCGCAAGAGGGCGTCGAAGAACTCGAGGGCGACGAGCTTGCCGGGGTCGGCCAGCATGCTGAAGCAGCTCGCGAGCGCAGGAAACTTGAGCTCGTTGTTTACGATGGCGACGGTGTGCTCCTCGAAATTGTGGTTCTAAACCCGATGTAAGCGGAGCGCAACACGACAGCAGCGAGGCAGACTCACAAGCAGCTCAATGCGGACGGTGATGTTGCGGCTGATGTTGAGGCCTGCGCGACTCAGCGGAAACGGCGCAACCGCCCGGGGTGCCGAGTCGGAAGCGGCGGTGCTGATGGACGAAGAAGACGCGGGCCCCGGGTTTGCGTTTGCCTTGTCGTCGTCGTCCCGCGTCCGAAATGGTGGATGGCGCGGCGGACGCCTCACGCGCCCGCGACGAAGTGTTGTTGCGCGAAGTCCCGGACCCGCTGGCTTGCTGCGCGGTCGGCGAGCGCTTAGTCGGCGTGGCGCCGGCGTTCTTGCTGGGCGTGCCCGTCGTCGCGAACTCGGCCTCGTGCTCGGCTTTTGCAGACAGATACGCCTTGAGGAAGATCTTCATGTTCGCCTGGGTAAACGGGACCTTGCTCGCCGGAGCCCCACTCGCGAGCAACGCAGCAGCCAGTGCGTTAGCGGCAGGGGCGCCGCTAGCAACGACTGCGTCCACATCGACGGGGCTGTCGGCACTGCCGGCAGCGGATTTCGACGAGGGCGATCCCGACGCGACGACGGCAGCGGTGTTGGCGTGGGCGTTGGCGTCTTCGGATTTTATGGGAGGAGCATCCGGCGCCGCGAGCGTTCCGCCGCCGCCTTCGTGCGCGTCGGAGACCGTGTCGGGAATCGCTGAAGTTGACGCCGTCGCGTTATCGCTGCCTGGTTTGTTTTTGGCTACTTTCTTTCGCAGAACTAGCAGCGACATCAGTGTATGAACGAATCGCGCACACTGCAACGACGCACGATCTTGAAGATGTTTGGCTGGGAATGCGGCGAACTCGACGTGCGACAGGTCGTATACAGCGCATGGGCCGGTGCGACCTTTCGGTGTGCCCGGGACAGGGTCAGGCTTGCACAGAAGGCACTGCGCGCGTTCTAAGTTGGCGAATGAACGACGGAGAAAAAACACGAACCCTGATGAATATGCGTTGTTCGTATGCCTTCGTGCGAAAGGTGGACAGATCGGGCCAGGTCGCGCCACACGTAGTACACATGATGTCCTCCAGCCGCGGCGGTCGAACGTTAGTGAGCCGGACTTTGGGATCGTGCGGGCCGCAGATGTACACGTGCCCGTCGGGCACGGCGTCGGGCAGGATGTTCTTGAATTCGCGATACGCGTCCTGGCAGGAGCGCGTGTCCCGTCCGTACACGTCCAGCAGCTCACCGGGACTGACGAGCGCGGGAGCTTGCCGAGACTGAGTTGCAGACGGGGCGCGGAACGCGGGCGGCTGGTCGCCGGGCTTCTTGTTTTTCTTGCCGTCGTCGGACTTGGCTGCTTGACTGGCGGCGAGCGCGAGTCTTTGAGCGGGTTGGGGCGGTCGAAGGGCAGCATGGCGAGAACAAGAGGCGAGAGCGCGCGCAGTGAAAGGGACCGGCGAGGGGATGGTGGGATGGTGAAGTCGACGGATGGGTCGCGCTTTTATAGAGGTTGAACGAGAACCTGCGCCTTTGCGAGAAAACGCACAAGTCGGTCGTCCAAGCCTGACACGAGAAGAATGACGAGAGATTCCAACAGAATTCCACGATATGCAATCCGAAGTACTAAGGCATGATTTAGAAGCACACTGCGGCCACGACGAGATGTATTGTGAAACACGGAGGTTGATGCAGGATTATCGACCGCGAAAGCAAAAAGACAGTGCCTCCAGCGCGACTCCCGCTCCAGCTTCGCAGAGGCAGAAAACTCGAAGAGATGCTTGCGCGCGAGGTACACACAGACGCAGACAGACGGGCGACGCGCGCGGGCAAGCAGCAATCGTTGGACCCAAGCGCGACGGCCTTAGGAACGAACAGAGCCCGGAAATCAATGTTCCCCGTAAATGAGGTCTGCCGACGAGATCTGCACCCACGCGGGCAGCTTCACAGCATGGTCACGACCCAGTCAGCAGGCAACAGCGACGAGCAGCGCGCGAGCAAAACCCGCATGAGGCGAACACCAAGCTGCAGCGCGAGTCGATGTTACATGCTAATAGTCTATCTGTGAGAAGTACACCTCGTTAGTCACTGATTGGCACTGGCAAGCTTGAATGTTAACTGATGTTTCAACAGCTGACAAACCGACGCACACTATATCTGATCAACTTGATCATCGCGAAGACTGCGCGTGAGAATGCCAACGCGGATGAACTTAGTAGCGTCGCAACTCGTACGAGGCCATGCCATGGCGGCGACTTTGACTTGTGGCCGAATCTTGGGGCAGACGTATATAAGCCCACATGCCCCGGGATATCGCTCTCATTAACCCACCTTGAGTCCTTCGCCGACGCTCACAAACGACACTCATCTTGACAAATGCCGCGCACCAGGAACCGTATGTCGCACCCGTTACTCCCCCAAACCATGCTTCACACTGACTTTCACTGGCGCAGTCCCCAAGCCCAAGAAGACGGGCAAGAAGGGCAAGACGGCGGTGGCCAAGAAGGGTGCCAAGGCCGTTGCTAGCGTCACGCTCCCAGGGCCGACAACTCGCGCTCGCGCCGGCGGCAGAGCTCCCGTCGCGGTCGCCAGCGATGGCTCCAACAGGAAGGCGCCGAAGTGCACTCACTGCGGCAAGCCCAGGGCGGGACACGGGAAGAAATGTCTCGTGAGTCACAGAGTTCAGTGCGATCGCTGTCGAGCTCACCGGGTTCAGGACGGATATTCGAAGGCCAAGGAACTCGAGACGCTGACCGACAGAGCTGAAGCGCTCGCCAAAGGCGTTGCCGAGGCCGAGGCCAAGATGCTCGAGATGCGCATCGACGAGGAGGTCGCCAAGGTGCTCGAGGACGCGGGCGGTGAGGTAAGCATGGAGGACGCCGTGCGCGCCTTGGCGCCCGAGCTCGCGGCCGTCGCGGGTGGCGGGTTGTCCATGCAAGAGCTCGTCGCGGCGCTGCCGATGATGTCCGAGACGCCCGAGACCGCGCAGGGAACCATCGACCCTGCTGTCCTCGCCATTGCCAAGCGTACCATCGATCCGGCCGACCTCGGTGAGGACGAGATGGTCGTCGAGGACGATGAAGACGCGCCACCGTCGACCACCACCGCGGATGTCGCCATGGGTACCCCGCGGGCCACCACCACCGCTCGTGACGGCGACGAGGCGACCACGACGCTGCAGAACGGGTGGAAGTCCACTCCCGCTGGCGATAGTCCGTTGGGTTCGTCGCTTCATAACGTGGATCGCGCCAGAAACTGATCTGGGATTCGTTCAGAGCTCGAGCGCAACGGCTGCAAGAAACTGCCTTACGGTACGCAGATCGAACGCAGCAAGAGGATCCCTCGCCTGTTCCAGGCCATGGCGCAGAAGGTGAGCAACGCGATGCACGTTCTGCGAGCCGAGCGCTGATATCATCTCAGGGAGACGTGTTGGCCAGTCGCGCTGACGGCTGGGCGTTCTGCATGTTCGTGCCCAAGAACGGGCGCGGCGAGATGAGGACGTGGCACTCGGACCAGGTCCAAGCTGAGGTACCGGCACTACCTAGCGCCATTCGCGAGCTCGTGTTCGAGACCCTCGAGCCCATCCGCCGCCAGCGCCTAGCGGAGATCGCCAAGATCGATGAGGCCCGTCGCAGGGAGCTGAGGCGCTGGCAGAAGGAAGCCGCCGCCGCGAAGAAGCAAGCTGAGTCGCTGCGCGCACAGCTGGACCAGGCGGTGAAGTCGCTCAAGCTCGAGAAGGCGATGAAGAAGGTCGTCCAGGCCTAGGCAGCGTCGTTGCTGTCGGGGAGAGAACACGAATATGCATGCCTCGCCTGTCTATGAAATCTATGTCAATCTGCTAGTCTCGTCTGCCAATATCACCCCCGCTCACAGTGCTTACAAATTTGACCCTGCCGGATTCCCGTGGCTGAGCACGTGTGCACCTTGTTCCGGCTCAGCTTGAATGATTATCGACAGTGACTGCAGCTTCGGATCACCTCAGTTGTGGCGCCGCTGGCCTATGATAGGGGTACATACATGCACCGACCCGACGACAGAGCAAACACGATGATTACGGCGATGGCAATGAGGAATATAGAGCAGAAGCTACGAGGGTCAGCAGGGAACAGCACGCGAGAAGAGTGTAATAGCAAAGAAGTTAGGAGCGGTGGCGACAGAGCAGAGCGCGTTGCAGGAGAGCGAGGGGATAGGATAGCGAAGGAGAGCGAGGGGATAGGATAGCGAAGGACAGCGAGGAATAGGATTGCGAAGGAGAGCGAGGGAATAGGACAGCAAAAAGGACGGATGGTCAACGGATACAGCAGGCGACGACGGGTATCGTGGGTAAGGCAGCGTTAGTATGGGACGTGATGAGTGAACGGCGACGAGTACATCGACATGCGAAGCAATAATTAAGGATATGCACGGACTCGCGCAACGGGCACAACGAGCAGTCACACTGTAGTGAGGGTGCTCTGGCCCTTCGTCGCTGGGCGGCGGTCACACGGTAGTGAAGACGCCGACGCAGGAGAGGAATGTGGGGCATTTGAAAGTCAGATGCCCCACCCTCGTAGCGGAGACCAAAAGGCCCGCCGGTCCGCAAAAAGCTCCGTCGGTACCGCGACCATGCTGACCAAGTCAAGGACTTGACCACGTGACGAGACGCGCGCCGGGCCGGAGATCTCGAGCGCGTCGCGTCGCGTCAGCATCCGAGTGAGATCTGTGTCCGCGCGGAGTTGCAAACGGACTTTGACTCTTTCCGCTCGCCCACCACCCACTCGGGCGGCCGCCGCCCGTCGACTCGCGCCCACCCCCGACCGGAGCCGCGTCACCTCTGGCGTGGCTCTCACAGTAGCTCGCGCACGCCGCGGGCACGGGCAAGTTTTTTTTTGTTTCGTTTATTTTGATGCCTCCCTGCGACTCATGCCGTTGCAGGACTTGCCTGGCAACGTTGCCGCAGACCCAATCGCTGGCGCCCGCGACCGCATTCACTACCGTGTGACCGGTCAAAGGCGTCAGTAAGGAGGGAATCCACCGTTTTGACTGCTGTGTCACCGGGGATCCTCTTGTGATTTCTGCTCGTCGCCGCACTCACTTAGGACTATGGCACCGACAACCTCTACCTATGAACCACCTCGCAAAGGCCGCGGCAAGAACAAGCTCAAGCGACCCGCATCGTCGTCTGGGACGCCGTCGCCATCAAAAAAAGGTCGCACATCTATCACCGGTGAGATCAGCTCGTCTGCGCGGCAGGCGGTGCGACTGACGCAGTATCTGAAACAGCATCAAGCACGGCGGTCGAGGCGTCAGGACAGACGACACCGACACTGAGTAAGTGTTCGTGATGCATTCGCGCATGAGTGTCCCATGATGTCGTTTACAGTCAGCGTTCCGACGACCCCGCGACGAGCGTCCAAAATCTCTGTACCGCGCACACCGTCTCTGCGGCGAGCGCGACCCCCGGCTTCGAAGCTTCATCCTACACAGGCATATGCTCAATATCGGGAACTGGTCGACTATCGAGCAGCCCAGGTCTTCCGCCTCGACGAGCGCACTTGGGTCGCCGAACTCCACGACGTCGCTACAGGCGAACGGCACGTCGGTGTAAATGCGTGGACGGTCCTCCAGCGGCATGTTCACCTGGCGGGCCCTGCGACGCATACATGCTCACCATGTCCAGATTTCCAAAAATACGATACCTGTGTTCATGTTCAACTTCTCGAGAGTACGGACCGCCGAGAATTTAAAGAATTGTCTGCAATGGGTGAGATCTGATTCCAAAGTAACGGCTGCCGGAGCGCTCAAGTGAGAACTCAGACAATCCCGAGTGCCTGCCCATCGGCTACGACCCCCCGTGCGGAGACGAGGACGCGCTGTATACGTTCGTCTGCATGTCGCCCTCCGAAAAGCCCGTCTTCGTATGCCATAGCCGTTCGAGCGACAAGACGAGCTCGTGGGCATGCAGCAAGGATCGCGCGGGCGGCTGCATCCATATCTCGCGCGCCCGCAAGGCTCTGAAGATGACCGAGGGGGGCGAAGCCGCGCAAGCGGACGAGGAGGAAGCGGGAGAAGATCCTGCTGATGAAGAAGATGCCATGGCGGCGAAGCGTCGTAAAGGTCGGTCGGAATGTTGTTGCCTTCGCCACGGGGTACTCAGCTGTTGTAGTCAACGAACGCAGCCTCAAGATGCTCGCGGATGAGCAGAGCGTGTCGTACGAGAGGGTCGGCCCGCCTGCCTGGAGCCGTCTGGCGAGCGACACGGCTCCTTGGTTCCCGCTTGTCTCTCCGCTGCCCGCGTTGCTGCCACTCGGCTCAGCGCCCCGCTGCCGCTGCGGCAGCGGTCCGAAACCAGGCAGCACAGTCCAGCGTATGGAGTGCACGGTCTACAGCTCGACGCGTGCGGAAAAGATTCAGATCGAGGTCCAGCCTTGCGCAAAGGAAGAGAGGGTCTTCGCTGGCCGACTTGCGCGAGCTCGGTCTCTTTAACTACAACAACCATCGCGTCTATACGCACGAGCTCATCAACAAGTTCACCAGCTCGTACTGCGCGCACGAGCTGCCATTCCATGCGTACCAGAGTGTGATTCAGAGGACGTACGTAGAGAACCTCAGTCCGATCGACTTCGTCAACGACGACACCTTCCGCCTCGTGTGGTACTCGTTCTCCCGCATACAGGACCTTGGCGACAGCTTCCAATGCGAGAAATGCGGTCCCAACCCAGCCGTCGTCATCTTCGACGGTGTGACCGCGGGTTTCAACTCCAAGCACCGAACAGCAACGCTCACGCCCCCAACGACGATATTACCTGGAGCGCCAACGCGATCGTCTGTCGGCGGTCCGCCGGAAAGCACCGCCGCAGTGTGGGGTCAGTTACGACAACGTGCACAGCGGGCAGTGCGCTGGCGCCTCGGGTTGACGAGTTCCAATAAGTCCAAGTTGGACGGCATCAGCACCGAGGATAACGAGTCCAACACGCGCGCCGTGCCCGACGCCGACGCCGAGTCACAAAAGGCAACCCGCGATACCGACGCCCGAGTCTCGAAGCGCGACGCAGCTGACGAGGCGATGCGGGCGAGCCTTCCGGGTATCGCGAAAGAGCTGAGCGGTGTTGATCCGAGTCTCGGCGCCATGTTCGAGGCGATGGTGCGCACCGACTACGACGCGAAGGAGCTGCAGAGACGGCCCTATCTTGAATTATTGAATCATGTGAGCGCTGCAACGTTGAACCTCGGGCCCGTCACTTATTGTAGCCCGCAGGTTCTTGCTTACGAGTCGGTTCTGATGTTTACCCCGGGTTCGACTTGGCTCGCGCTGAAACGCTTGTGTGCGGACGACAAGCGCGCAGCCGATGTACTGCTGCGCGAAGTCCCTGCTATTGGGATCGTGGCCCGTCAGGAGCTACAAGCAGACGGTCAATACTCGCGCGTCTTGAAGGGCCTCGTCGCGTTCGTGCTGGCGCGTGCCATGCGCGTTCTGAGCTCGTTGGGGAGCATGACTTTGAGCCTGCAAACCCGACCGGCGACGACGCCGATTGGCGCGAGGTGAGTGCATAATCAGCATCGCCGTTGCTGTCGCTGATCGATATGGTAGACCGGTACCTTCTATGGGCGCCCTCGCGTGCGTCTGCGCCCGGAATACCCTCACCTGCCTGGCGACAAGAAGGTCGACCGCTCGACCGTGACTCAGAGTGGCGCGGGCGGCATCGGCTGCTCGAAGTACTACGAAACCTACGGTCTCAGCGGTCAGACGGGCGGCCTGATGGCCGCATGGTGCCCCCATTGTGTATGCCTCGGTTTTCATATTATTCCGACTGGCGAGGGGCGAAACGACGTGTTCTCAGCTGTATTCACCCGTTGGGAGAAGGCACCGGACATCATCATCTACGACTTCGCGTGTGCGCTGGGACCCTACTGCATGCTCCGCGAGCCCAAGTTCTTCGCTCACACGCGCTTCCTCATCGACGGCTTTCACGAGAAGGGGCACAGCCGCTGCTCGAATGCGTGCAAGATCAGCACGTTCAAGAAGAACTCCCCCGAGCTGCTCTCTGTGAACTCCAGTGCTGCCGAGTGCGGCAACAGCGGCTTGCGCAAAATCCGTCGTCCGATGAGCTATATGACGCAACGACACGCCATCGTCTTTGCATATACTTATCTCGCGGCCTGGAATCGCGTTCGCCGTGTCATGCCCGGCCGGCGCGGCCGGAACTGACTGACTTGTGCGGTGTAGTTAGTTTTAGACCGTAGTTACTTCGTTGCCTCTACGGGGCACGTCTTGCGGACTTGTTTCCGGGGGCAGCTTACTTACCTTTGTTTGTGGGGTATGTCGCCAGCGCGCATATTGTGGGGTACGGTACTTAGATTAGATTTGTGGGGCAGGGACTTGGTACTATTGCTCGGGGTATCCTAGTTGTATGTAATTTCTGGGTCATGTACATAGTTCTCCGATGTGGGGTGTTTCGGGCCAAAACCCGGGGCATTCCACTCGCAACATGGGGCAATTATCCCAAGAAGAGACCGATCTGGATACTCCCCTCAGATAAGTCAACCAGCTCATTTTCCACAGCATTCAAGACACGTGGAAGTCGTGGGACCCCGCAGAACCAATGCCGGCCGTGATCGCGCAGGGACCAGGCGCAACGTCCGGATGGGACCTTGCGGAGCACGAGCAAATTATGCGCAACTTGGCTGGTGCAATGCCACTGCTCGACCCACGCCATTTCAACCCGGACACGCCGTCTAGTACCGTTGTCAATTGTGATAGTGACGACGACCGGTACGGCGAGTTCCCCCAGGACGACGAATTCGACAATCCATTGGAGGATCGCGCATATCTCGAGTTCATTCTCTTCCAGCGAGGATGTCGCGTACGTCGCCATGACCTGGGTCTGCCAGCTACTTCGTGCACGCGCACCGCACCGTGCTCGTCATGTCGCGAGCATGAGGGATTCTCGGCACCGTCGGTCGTTTGGCAGTTCATGTCGGATGGCGTGCTGGAGGACCACCTCCGTCACTACCTCGACATCCGCGCCACCCTCCCAGCGTGGCAACCTACTCGTCCCAGCAATTTGCGCAGCCCGCAACTTTTCTTTGGTGCTGCACCGACCGTCGGCGGCCAGCAAAGCGCGCAAATGCAATCCGCCGCCGCGCCCCACGGTCCGCTGCCCGCGCTTGCCTTCTCCGACGTTCTCGAGGACACGCGCGACAATTAGGTAAGGTTATCTTGACTCACCTTTACCTTCGTCGTCTGATGTTCATTTTTCAGCCTTCCTGTCATTGAGCCTGGCCAAGGGAAGGGTGTTCGTGGCATTGTAACTGTAGACATGTCCAACTACATACGCTGCCATAGTAGTTCCTTTCGTTTGAACGCGTCTCCTAAAATTGAACCGCCCGCCTCATAGAACAAAACAAGCTCTTCAAGAGCGTCGGAAACGTTGCTGGCCTGGTCCACAAGCTCCTCGAGGTCGGCTTGCAGCTCGTCGCCGCGGCGCTGTCTAGCCTCCGAAAGTGCCTCGACAGCAATGTCCCGCGCGTTTCCCACGATTTGAGACTGCAACTTGACCTCCCTGATTAGCTTGACCGTCTTTCGCGCCCGGTGCTGCACTGAAATCAGGCCCGTGGTGTAGCGCACCCAATCCTCGCAGTCAGAGACAACCTCGTACCACCGCCCTAGGTCCAGCGCGAGCGCAAGAACTACCGGCTGCAGCTGCGTGCTGTCCTGGATGGTGGGTGGATTACCAAGAAGCTGTTATATACGCCAATATTTTAATCAAAGAGGAGGAGACAAAAGATGAATGCTTACCGACGTTGTGCGCGGCAGTACGGACTCGAGCGTCACGTAACTTCTGCTGGCGGCCTTCTTCTCTCGTCGTGCGTTCCATCGTCGAAGAGAGGATGCTCTCTCAGCCTCGATATTTCTATGAACTAAAGCATGAATGCACTGGGAGCTCGATGAATGCACAACGTTTACCGCACGTAGTACGCTCGCCGAGTCCGTCGCCTGGCTTGCAACTTCTCCTCCGGAGAGGAGTATTTAGGTGTTCGGCCCATTGGGAAACGAAAGCCGCGAGTGTGTCAAAGATATTTGCGAGCCAGCGTCGCGAAAGAGGTTCTTGAGAGTGGATGTCACGAATGAGTCTGAAAGGCGGGGTTTGTCGCCAACTGCCGCAAACATGGCATCCTCCTCGAGCTTGTATCCTCGCGCAATATAGCTTTCTCAGATTATAAAAACTCATGGAGTTCATGTGGAAGGACCTCAGGCATTGTTTTAAAACAGGATTTCAAATTCATGTGCAGCATGTACAAAGTACGAGGGCAAGAAACGTCTTCTGGACTCAAATGCTCCTCACAAACCTGCACTGACGCACAGCATATTCCCCGACGATCGAATAAAGAATATTTTACGGGATATATAAGCGAGGGCTTTCTGCCAGCCAGTATGCGAGCAAACAGGCCATAGAGTCGCCTGTATACGTTGCAATGCAAGCCGGTGGCACGTCGTATCTACGCGAGGCGCGCTTCCGAAGTCCGCACGCGCCTCTCTTCCCGTCTTTCCGTCGACGCCTGTGACCGCACGCGCTTTCGCCGCCCATGAGCTCGCGTTTCCGCACAGGCACAGGGACCAAGCGCAAGCGCCACAGCGCTGCAGCTGCTGCCCATGCGGAGGCCGTTGCAGAGGGTCGGAGCGTGGAACCGCCGCTGCCGCTCGACCTGCGCGAGTTCCAGCTGCTTCCAGAGGACAAGCTGCCAAAGCGTCGTCGCCAACCGGGCGAAATAAAGCTTCCAAAACGCCTGCGGGTGCAAGGGACGCTACACTTGCCCGGCGGTCGACGTCTCGCTCAACGCCCAAACCTGCCGCCATCCGCCATACCTGGTCAGAGCGCCACACAGGCCCTCTTCTCCTCCGCAGGGCGCAGACAGGCTACTACTATTTACGAGTCGGAAGACGACCACGACGCTGGAGATGACGGGTCCTGGGACGCGCAGCATCACTTTGCGCTCATCGGTCAGCCGGAGACCAACCAGTCTCGCCATCGCCATCGCCGCATTGCGCAGCACGCAAATTGGCGCGAGGTGCTTAACGAAGACCTGCTCCTGCGCTATATGGCATTCAAGCATGACCAAGCTATGCCAGACGTTCGCGCTTGCGCCTGCCCACACCGGCGACGTCTATCAATATCCTGGTTGGACTGGACAGGCACGTAGACACCTAAATCTGGTGTGCACGCATTGACGGATGCCCCTGCAGGTGTAAGGAGCGGTGTAATCGAGATCTGCTCATGCAGCGGCGCTGCAGAGCAGTTGGTAGCGACTGGATATTTCCCGTGCGCTCCGAAGGCGCCTTCTCTGGCATTCAGCTTCGAGTTGTTGGATATGATATCCATACACTCGCTGCACGTTGCCCCGAACGTTACGGCGTGGGCGGAGACGTTAGACATGTTCTGGGCGCGGCGTGGCACGGGCGGAAGGACTTCGGTATGTGTGCTGCATACATATCGTTATTTCGCAAGTAAGAGCTAATGCAGGGGCAGGGAAGGCTTCGGAAACGATTGGGAATGGCCCTGACATGGTATCAAGTGCTGCAGAACCGTGCAGAGCAGCGAGTCTCGGCTCAAATCGTCGGTATGTAGTGTGCATCGAATTTTCCACGCCGTGGTCCTTACATGCTTGATTGTGCAGAATCCAACGGCCGGCGCGACGCACAGTCACAGCAGGACAGCCTGAATCAGCACGTCGCGAAGCGCGCACGACTGGAGGGCGAGCCTGGGGCAGAAGACGCAAATGAACCGCAAACACGTACCGCTCCAACGCGCGACGCGTCTGTGGTGGACGAATTGGTCCACCCGTCTACAGCGGAAGGGCAAGGACTCTCCAGGCCGACAGTGGAGCTGCGGAACAAATGCCAGCTGTGCTTCGGTGGCGTGAGGCCTACGCTGACACTGTCTCGGTGAGCGGCTCTCTTACGCTTCGCGCCCTTGCTTTATTGATGCCGCGAACTTGCAGCGCCCATGTTATCGTGTGTCTGGACGCAAATTTTGCTCAGAAACGGCGCAAGTGCGCAGAGGCGGACCCGCCGATCGAGTTTTCACCATCCAGATTTCTTGACGCCGACGCGGCCGCAGCGATGGAAACCGAGCTTGCGCAGCGTCGCAAAGGACCCGCCAAGCGTCGTCGGCCGCGTGGAGAGCCCTCTGTCTCCGACGACGTCCTCAACGAATGCGAACAGTCGTTTATCGCGGCTCAGGAGAAGGTGACGAAGGCGTCAAAGAACTACTACGCGGATACCGGGCTCATGGCACTGCTGTGCCGTCACGACCGCGTTCTGTGGGTCGTAAATATCACCACACCGGGCGAGCGGCAACACTACGCTCTTGCTCTATTACGACGGCTAGGAGAACATCTGCCGAAGGACTGGATAATCGGTCTTCTTTACGACATCGCATGTCAGCTTGGACGCAGCATCGAGAAGGTGAGCAAACTTGCGAATGCTCTTGACGACGCCCGGTGACTGACTCTGTACAGTTCGGCCTCTTGCCCGAGCTAGAGGACCGCTTAGTCTACGGAGTTTCCGTGTTCCATGCATACGGCCACCAGTGGGCCTGTCAAATCGTATTTCACCCTCGCAAGCGTGTGGGCTTTGGCCTGAGCGATGGCGAGGGCTGCGAGCGGTTCTGGAGCGCTGTCCGTCATCTCATTTCATGTCTGCGTGTGTCAGGAGTGAGTCCGATTGTCGGTAAATGGATGGTCCACTCATTACTCGTAGTTCTACAGGCGACTTTTCATTCTGGACCGCCAAATGGATGCTATGAACGCCGGAGCGCTGTCGAAGATAGGTGTATGGCTGCGACGTAAACATGGCGACGCTGTGCGCCGGCTGGCCGAGTTCAAGGCCGTGCTGGATGGCTGTGGCGTGCCGCTGCCAGAGTTGCGCGCACAGTGGAAGGCGCAAGTGGAGGCACAACTCAAGAAGCCGGCTCGTGAGCAGGGAATCCGCATTCCTTCGCCCGCTTTGCTGACATACAACAGGCCAGGATGCGAACGCTGGGGACAAGACGATTGACGAGATCCTCGTGCTCATGGGCTTGGTCGACGATCTTAGACAGCAAATTCGCGACGACAGGAAACAGCTGCGGAAGGCGCATGCCCTCACATCGTCGAAGATGCAGGCCTTAACAGCGTCTATCGAATCCTCAAATCGCGAGATAGAAGCGACGGAGTCCCGCATTGCCGTGCTGCACGCGATGTTGGGGACCGAGCGAACCAGACGGTTTGAAAGAATGCGCGGGAACGCCTACATTTGCGCAAGAGTCAAGGCGCGCGCGCTGCGGGCGACGATACGGAATACGCTTGTGCAGCACAAGTTTGAGCATAGCAAGCTTGAGCGTGGCGGACGTCACCAGGTTCTTCGTACGTAGTGCCTGTCTGCTATGTCTCTTATGGCGCTGATCAAGGCGTCTGCATTGTAGAAGCCAGCGAGCATTCCCAGGCCAAGGACCTCAATAACAGGCGAGAGCGCACTATCGGAAATCAAGTGCGAGCTTTCAACAAGCTCGTGGACGACATGGCTTTGCTCGCTCGCCAAGGCAAAAAGCCAGACTCGCGAACACCTCTTCCACGAAAGCTGGAGGCCAAAAAACTCTTCAAGCTCGATGTGGACGATCCTATTTGGCAGGAAGACGTCGGGCTGGGACCGCAGGGCGAGAACAACGACGCGCCTCGATGGCTATCGGACGACAACGTCAAACGGGGCATCCTCGCGCTTCAGCAGTGGGACCGCTGCCGCGAGGAGATGGAGCGCCTCGATTCTGAAGTGGCCGCTCTCGCAGGATGGTGGCAGGAAGAGCTGGAGGCCATGGAGGACCTCGTGTCGTCAAATGGCCCATTGAGTACGTGCGCCGCCTCATGTTTGTGCGGATCTAACGATTGCGCACGCGCAGCTGAAGACGCGGCGGTCATGCGCGCCGCCGTGCACGCGCGCATCGCCCGCCACATGGAGCTGCGCGCGACATGGCTCCGTGACCTGTCCATTGGCGCACTGGGCCTACGTTTCACGTCCTTAATGACGCAAGCGCAGGGTACTGGAAGCGTCTCAGCCCGTCCACTCCAAAGCGTGGAACTACCGGCAGACTCGCCGGAAACACTGGTTGCCTATGTCGACTCAGACGATGCATCGGATGCGTATCCAGAGCCAGAGGACGATAACGAACCGCTCGAAGAGCTGATGGTAGAACTGGCGCTGGACTTAGGCGTCCCTGAAGCAGATGGTATCCTGCCGGAGGGTCAGCAGGACGATGCGAGCATGGATACGACAGCCGGGAAGGCTGAGCGCCAAAGCAGAGTCGGGTTTGCCGCACTGGAGATAGCGCCGCAAGGTGTGTCTGCGTGTTTCACGGATACAGCGCGCGTAACGTAACAAATATTGTTTAGTCGGCGACCAGGTCAAGCACGAGATCACGCCTACGAAGCGGAAGAAGAAGCCTGCAACACGATTCGTATACCGCGCAGGTCCTTACACATGCGACGACGAGGACCTGCAGCGCTTCACTCGGCCGTGCGGCTGGCTCAGCGGCGACGGTCTTGCCGTGTTTGTGCAGCAGAAGCTGCTGGAGGCCCAGGTCGGCGACGTATCCGTCATCCATTCCCGGACTCTTCTTGACGTTGACTGCTATGTCGAGGCTGTCGCGGAATGCAACGCGGAGCGTAGCAAGTCAAATATGAGGGCGATAGTGGCTGCGTTTGACCAGGTGCGCTGAAACATTGGTCCGTTATTCAGATTGACTAAATTACGCAGGCCGTGCACCCCAGCGACGCGAAAAAATGGCTGGTGCTCGGACATGTCGCAGACCCGCCGCACTGGACACTGCTCGAAATCCGCTGGAACGACAGCACCATCCACTTCTACGATAGCTATTCGGCAGCACGCGGATACGCAGTCGATCTTGCGAAGAGCGTGCGCGCACTGCTGGACATTTGCGGTGAGTACTTCAAGACAAGTCTGCGAGGCTCAGACTTCCGTTGGATCGGGGAAATGGTGAGTGCGCCTCTGAAACCGGTTTCGGCTCCGTTCTGAGCGACGATAAAGAGAGATGTGCGGCAGGACAACGGCTGGGACTGTGGCCCATTTGTAGCGGCAGATGCGGTCAGTCTCATCCAGAGCGACAGCGGGAGTAGCAAGGTTCAGAACGACATGGCCGACTGGAGACACACCATGGCAGCGTCTGTGAGGGCACTGCGGATCGAGGAAGCGGTGCCCGACCGCAGTACGGGCCCTTGGGATGAGACGGTGGTATGTATCGAGATCAGTGACTAAATGCAAAGAATTACACCTACGTACATAGAACGAGATCACGGGAATAAATTATTGTTTGCCTAGCCGTTGACTGCGCCTAGACAGTGACTAGGAGAAGTGTGGAGTACGTACAAGGCAATAGACAGTAACTAGGAGCAGAGTGGATGAAATCTAGGTTGTATATGAAAGCTCGGTTGTACTACATGAGACGAAGCCGAGCGCATGTGTGGACCTATTGCCTACGGTTTGCCAGGCTCTAAGTGCGCTCGTGCGAATGCTGCCCCCAAATGAGCGCTCACGGACGCATCGAGGAATTGGAATTGGCCCATGAACGAGTAATATGCCATGAGACGTCGAGCTTGGTGCTGTGCGTCGGTCTCTAGCCACTAGTCTTAGAATAGCCCGTCGATGAAGTTGTTATTGTTCATACATACCGCCATCGACCTTCGGGTTTTCATAAACCCAGAAGAAGGTGTACATCTCATAAAAACTCGGAGAAGGATGTTGTCGTCGCATCCCGAGCGCTTCAGCGAGAGTAGTCATGCTTTTCTGCCGGCAGAAGTGGTGCAGAACAAGGATAGTTCTATCCGGATCTTGCGCGCCTAGATGGGGCTAAAGAGCATATCTGAGGGACAGCCAAACAGGAGGACTAGGCATTCCCGAGGCAAAGACGGTGTGAAAAAAAAAAGCGCTAGGCGTAGTGCAGGCAAGCACTAGGCATTGCCCAGCGACGGACGGTCGAGACCAGCGGTACCTCGGCAATGAGAACCTTGCACCTTTGACTGCTACTCTCACCATGTCGCACGACGATGCACCACCTCCGCTTACTTACGAGGTCAAACCTATGCCCACGGCTCGCACCACTGCCCAGATGGCTGCCGCCCAAGCACGGGTGGCTGCCCCTGAAGACATCCGTCGTGTTTTGCTCGCACCCGTCGGACCGACACCGTCCGACATGGAGAAGTTTCGGGAGATGGGGGAAATCAAGAAGGGCTTTGCGGAGATGCAGCGCAACTTGCAGGCGGCCGCCAGCGAACCGACTGCATTCGACACCTACAAGCAGGGTTGGGACATCATTTGCGACCTCCTGGAGGAAGTTGCGAAACTTCGCCAGCGGTCGACCGAGCTGGATCGCGAGAACGACTTGCTGATCGACCTCATGCAAGAAATCGCTGATCTCAAGTCGGACAACATGCGTCTGGAGGCCCAAAACCGCGCCCTCAGGCAGGACAACGCGGACATCAAGGAAATGCTCAACACGAAGATTTCCTCGATCGATGCCTGGGTTCGCATGGACATGGACCGCGCGCGCGCCCGTGGCGGCGCAGGTGCGGAAGGCGATGCTGAAGCGTGAGTTGGCTCCAAATTCAAGGAGAAATGTCTAATGTGGATTATGACGCAGCTAGAGAACGCCAGCATTCCGTTCCAGGCCATTCGTGTTGTAGCCCGTGCGAGTAATATACTCTTGCAGTCAGATTGTTTCGCTGTGAAGCGCCAGCGGAGAGACGCCCGCATTCTTTGTTTGATTGCGCCTAATGACAAGAGGCTACCTGCGCTGCTGTTTGCTTGTGCCTAATGACCACCTGGACGATCACATCACAAACTTTGGTACTAATTCGGGTCTCACTAGGCACTGTTGATGTCACGTTGCGGTGCAAGTTCTGACCGAGCTCGACGACTGACAATGGAATGAATGCACTGTGATAACGTAGAGACAGTGGCTACATGATCTCAAACCGGTAGGTCAACCTCGTGCTCGATGCGTCTAGCAGGAAACGTACAATCAGTCAGTCAATGGAAAACAAAAAGGAGCTGTGCTCACTCCATCATCGCCCTGCAGGCGGCCTCCAGCGCCTCCACACTTTCTCTGAGGGCAGCGCATGCATCAAGCAAGCCGGGAAACAGCTTGGAAAGACGATCGCGCACACCGGGCGTGCCGTACTGCACCAAAAGCAGGTTGGCCAAGGCGAGCAGCTGATCGGCGACCTTGGCACGACAGTCGGTAATGTCTTCACTCTGCACGGCAGAGAACGCCGTGTCGGCAACAGCGTGGCGCGCAAGGATGAGCAATCCGAGCTGAGTTGGAGTCGCCCGTGTCTGCGAGTAATTGCGGCAAGCTGCTCGTGTCTCCAGCAGCAATTGGCGAGCAAGGGGATGCGAAGAGAACGGGGGGAGGTCGGGGGAAATCCTGATAGGGACGCGATCGGACAGCTCGTCTGAATCTGAGTCTGAGGAGGACATGAGTGGGGAGGCTTCATCGGGCCATGCTGACTATAAGTAGTGACCAAGGCGGAGATTTCAGAATTTGTGCAGAGACAAAGCTTTGCTGGCTAATGCCTAGGAGCTCAAATGTGACTGACAGAGCAGAGCATAGGCGTAGGCAGTAGACCAGCGCCTAGGCGCAATCGTGGTGCGATGCAAAGGCACAATTGTACGACGCGTGGTACATTTTACTGTCAGACAGCGACTAGGCGAAGACGTGTGGCGGCGCGGCCGTGCGGCGCGGGGAGCGTGGGCGATCGAACAGCGACAAGGCAGCAGCAGAAGTCGAAGGTCAGACAGTGCCTAGGTGCAAGCGTGCGGCTGTGCGGTGCGTGGGAGCGTGCACAATCGGACTGCGACCAGCGCGCGGCGAGCAGCAGAAGTCGAAGGTCAGACAGTGCCTAGGCGCAAGCGTAGGCACAAGCGTGAAGCTGTGTGGCGTATTGGCGGCCATTGGACAGTGACCAGGCAGAAGAAGTCGAAGGTCAGACAGAGACTAGGCGCAATGGTGCGGCTGTGCGGCGCAGCCAGGGAGGATAGTCGATCGCAGAATAGGCGCTCTTGTACCAGTCCGGCGCACCAGGGGGATGTGAAAGGCGCAGATGACGCAGGCATGGGCGCATAATAGGAGTTGTTCAGGGTGTCCGAAGTCCTTCCCATTTAATACGGACTAATGGTTAGTCGTTAAAGCAGGCCACTGCGTACAGCGCGTGCTTGAACCGGTGAGCGGGCGGACGCGCTGTGTAGCACTAATCGTGACCGTTACCATGCAAATCCCCGTTGCATTGCACCCCTCATACCCTTCCCGTTCCATTGCACCCTCATACTCGTTAATGTCGCTCAATTCTGTGGTCGGAGGCAACGGCGACGGCGGCAATGGTGCGACGAATTCCGACCCGGTCGCGCGCCAGGCCGATGCGATACTGGACCTGGTTTGCGAAATCGCCGAGCTGCTCCTCGAGCTACTAGGCCTTTCCAAGGAGACGAAGAAGGGCGAAGGACATGAGGGTGGACGGGTCCTATCGGATGTATGAGCCGACAAGGCAGTAATCTTATGTGATTCAGCATTCAGGCGTTGAAGACTGCCAGTCGTGCAGCGGCAAAGGGTCTTGTGGAGTCGGGACAATGTCTATGGTCAGGAAAGGGCTCACGGGCGGAATTATGGGTGTGCAGAACGACTTCATAGCTCAGGCGGTAGCTAGGTGGTAACAGACAAGGTACAGACAGTGACTGGAGGGCGCCCTCGTGCCCCTGGGCCTGCGGCACATAGGCTCGCTCCCAGCCCGGCTGCGACTTAAAGCTCTGACATTTGTGAAGCACACAATCAAGGACTAGGCATTGGCCACACAATCAAGGACTAGGCATTGGCAATTGAAAAGGCAATGTAGAAGAGTGCCAGTCAAAAATGAGGCGGACATGAGGGTACAAAAAATGAGAGGCTCAGGCACTAGGGAGTGGAAGGAAAAGTGCCCCGACAGAGTGTGAGACTGTAAAAGGCTGGGGAAATAGGGGTGAGGGAGCTGCTGTCTAGGCGCAAATCCATTATGTCCCATGCAGCAGGAAAGACGCATGGGAGGACCTAGGAGCTACTGGTTCTGGAGACCCTTCAAGGTCTATCATCTAGGTGGAGAGGATACACCTTACTGGTACTGTAGGGTGAGGGCCCGGGCTGCACAAGACGATCATAGAAGAACAGGGGTTGTATATTGCGGAACGGAGAGGCGCGTTCTCTCCGCATCAAAAATCCTTAGGCGAGTCTACAGTGCGCGCGAACGCGACAGCGCGGCGCGGCTTGGCGGATCCGGGAATAAGCACGGTCTTGTCCGTATTCGGGTCGGTGATTTTGAGCACCATTTCGGACGAAGGGCGGTACGAGATTTCGATCGAGGCGATTGCGCAGAAGGGTGTTCCGAGAATGAGACTGAATGGCGCGTTCGGGACGACGTGTATGGTGATGAAGAACTTGAGTCCTCCGATGATGACTTCTTGGTCGACAATCGCGCCCAAGGTGCCGGCTACGTTGCCATTCGCGTCGCGCATGTTGGTTGACTTTTCCGAGTACACGGGTGAGCCAATCTTCCTCCATACGCGATCACTCATGCAGCAGATAGTCGACCCTGTGTCGATGATTGTCTCGATGGGGACTCCTTGGATGTCGGCGGTGATGACCATCAATGGTAACGACTCGTGCGCCGCGAAGTCTCCCGAAGGCGTCCGCTGCAGCGATTGTTCCCACGCAACAACTTGAAACACGTCATTGACGTCGCCGTCGTCGCCGTCGTCCTGGTCGATGATATGTACTTCGCTCACAGGAGTTCGCCTTGTCGTAGTGTACTTCTGTGCCAAGCGGCGGATGTCTCCTGAAGTTGCGAGCAGTTCCCGAATTGTTGTCGTGATTGGAAGCTCGAGTACGCGCGTGAACAGTTGTTCGGCCATCGAATCGTCGGTTGCGGGAGCCTTGTTACGAAATGTCACGCCGGCTTCTTCCATCTTGTCTGCGGCTTTCTTGGTCGGGTCGGCGTGTTTGCGGGCTACCTCGTCGAGTGGAATTGGGACCTGCAGATCGGCCGGCCTCTCTGGTGCGCGTTGAGGTGGAGCTTGTTGACTGACGGGAGTGCTGGCGCGAGCAGCTGCCGGGATGGGGAGGATTCCGGGTACCCGTTCCGTGTTCTTCTGCTGCGAGGCTGGCCCCCAGCGTCGCGCCGGAAGTTCTACACCATCGAACTTCTTATTGCTCGGTCGAAAGCGCCCAGTGGTCTCGTAGTTGTGCACTTGTTCGCGCATCATAAGAAACGCTTGGTACTCGCGTTCCTCGGGGAGCAACTGGTCGTCTTCGTAATCGACTGGGTCAACGTCGCCGTCCAACAGCATCACGGAATCGTAGTAGTGCGACCGTGCCTGAGCCTCCCAGTACTCGTCAATACGCTTGCGAATGGGCTTCTCGCGAGGACCCGGAATCATCAGTCCGCCTGGGAATACCATCCTTCCCAATGGATCTTCCGTTATCTTTCCCGCATTCAGGTATTCCTGACGCATGGGGCATTGACGCATCATGTGTCCCGATTCGTCACAGAATAGACAACGGTTGTGTCCAATCCGGGAGGTGGTATCACCCGTTCGGGGAGGACCAAATCTTCCCGCGGCATACCCGCTAGGGCCTGTTGCGTGCGTGTGATTATGCACTGGTCGAGCCGGGCCAAGTCGCGCTTCCAATTTTTCCTCGATGAGCTGTGCGACACTCGCGATCAGGCGATCATCGGGACCTTCGCGTTTGACGGCTGCCGGGGGCTGCACCGACACTGAGACCTCGCGCGAATCAATTGCAATCGGCGAGTACGCGAGTTTAATCGCGCCCGGCATCTCAGCGATCGAGTTTTTTGCCAGGAAGCGAACCGCGTCCGCAATGTCATCAATCTCGAGTTCGTGATAGTGCTGGTCGGGAAACTTCCACTCAAGGCGTCTCTCGATACGCCCGCGTTCTTCTGCTGTAAAGGCCGACAGGTAGAGCTCTTGCTTTTGGTGCACGATGCCCTGACGCTGCAACGACTTTTGACAAGCGTTGAACTCTCGGGTATACCGATTGACATCCTCGGGGGAGCGCAGCGAACGTCCCTTCCAGGTATCTATCTTCTCCTTCAGCTCCTCGAACGTATACTCCTTGATGGTACCGTTCTCGGGATACGCGCGCAACACTTGAGCCTTAAACTCTTCCCAGGTAGAGTTATCACCGAACTCTTCGAGTTGCATCCACTGATTGCGCGTGTCACGGTTGACATAATCAACCACAACCTTCTTCCATCGGTCTGCTCCAATCGCGGCTAGTCGCGCCCGATTTTCGAACGTCTCGAGGAAGGTCCCGATTTTGTATGGGTCACCGTCAAATCGCGGCGCGCCCTTCTCGTCTGGGTACGGGAGGGGAACGCGTGCTTGTTGAGCGGCTGGAGCTTGCTGGCCTGGGGGCACAGCGGGAAGGTTCTGTACTGCACGCTGCATGAACGTGAACAGTAGGTTGCCGAAGGCCGCTTCCATTTCTGGATTGCCTGGCGGGTTGGGGGGGTTTCCGTCATCGTCCATCTCTTGGAAGTACGGATGTTCTTCTGCGAGAGGTATGCGATTGACAGGTGATGGAGTGCGTGGTGCAAGTGAAGCAAATCGAGAACGACGGGGTGCGACGTCTTGATCTGAATCTTCTCGCGAACGTGAGGAATGAAACTCGGGTTCCGACTCCGGGTCTCGTTCCGAGAGGGTGAGAGAAGAGAGGGAAGAAAGGGGGGAAAATGGTAAGGAAACCGATGTAGATGTATGGGGGTTCGCTTGCGTGAGTGATGATGTTGAGGCAACAGGAATGGTTGCTTGGCGAACACGAGAACGAGTTCGTGCGGCAGGACCAGGTGAAGCCGTCGCAATCTCGACGCAAGTAAGTGGTGGGGGTGTGCGAAAGGGATAAACAGGGAGCCTGAACCGTTTGTAAGACTAGTTCAAAGACTTCCCTGCGGTGGTCACCACTTTGAACAGCCAGGGAAGACTAAGACAATGAATCCAGGAGTAGGGAGGAGCCGCAGATCAAAAGGGTGGGTGGGTGGAGTATACCCAACACACGAGAGAATAGATATAGAGGTAGGGGTGAAACGGGGATATGGTCTCGAGTGTGTATGATCAAAACCCGAGTGAGGATCACAAAGACGAGGGGGAACCCGAATTCGTATTCGGAGAGCTCAAGACTACTCGTGTGGAGTCGTCTACGAGAAGAGGGTGCACGGGAGAGGAGGATTGTGAGACGGGAGTGCGTCTTTTCTTCGTCGCTGCACTGGCGAAGTCTATGACTGCGTGCGAACGCGACGAACAGAAGTAGCACGGTTCGGATGGAGAAGTCGTAGTAGGAGAGGAGGGAGGATGGTGTGCAATCACGGAAGTCGCGACTACGCACCGAGGGAAGGGGAAAACGAGACTTGAGGCCAACGGAGATGGCAGAGGGTGACTGAGACTTCGATTGCGTACGGACTAGAACGGAGGACGGGTGCGAGTACGAGAACTGGGCGCCGGAGTGCGCGATACTGAACTACTGGTGAGCCGGATGCTCGTGAGCCGCTGTGCTAAGGGAAAACTACCTAACTACCTATCGCGTTTTATACAGGAGAATGCCAAGCCAATCAAGACCACGTCCCGAACTGTACCGATAATGCCCATGCGATAGGAAGAGTTCCCGATTGTCACATGCGGACTGCGCGCGCCTGCGGGTTGCGCAATCCATTCTCGGGAGCCAATGAGAGGCCGATCCCGTGAGCGTGTGATTCAGAATTTGCTCCGAGGAAAGACTACCGATCGTCCACAAGTGTGCTGCGGCCTGCCCTGCCGTTTGGATGACGCCATAGACCGTGGGAAAGTGCGCTGCGATCACGATGACGGGATTCCCCTAGTATGGGTTTCGTGTTCCGCATTTCCCCGGTTTCTCAGGGTGCACATGCTCAGGGACAGTAGAGAGGAAGGATGCCCTAGACCCTGGTCTGGATATGGTCCGAGATCGCAGCGGGTGACGTGTTCGCGAATGCGCAGGTGCCGATAACGATTTTTGCGTGAATGAGTCAGGATCGTTCTCGGTAGCTGGTGATCCCTTGGAACCGGAGACAGCGGCGTCGAGAATATTCCTTCGCAGCCAGGGCGACTGCGCACCTTCGTGGTCGTGGTGTCTTTGCCGGAGTAGCACGCGGTCGTGTGCTGGGACACTTTCGGGAGGCGAACGCGGAACATGCTCGCCTGCTCTTAGAGACGGATCGTTCGTCCTTCGCGCATACTCTGGGAGTCTCGAAAGGCAAATCCGGGAGTCGTGCTTGAGGTCCAATAGAAGGGATTGTGGTCGCCGAGCCGTTGTCGCCAAGTTGTCCATGCTGGAGAGATGTCGGGTCTTGCCGGTGTGCGTCGCGTGTTCCATTTCGGGATGCTGTTCTTGTTGATTTGCGGTCTTCGTTGTTGTCGGGATGTGTGGTAGTACTGTATTCGAGTTTGTATTGTGTCTTGCTATGTCGCCTTTATCTTGAAAGGGACGCGATTTTTCCGGCGTGTCAATTTCTGCCCGATCAGCGCGCGGGGTTTCAAATGCCCCCCGCTCTCTTTCGCTCTGCCCGCCGTCGTCACAGACGAATGTGAACGGCGGGCAGCGCGTGTCGAACTGCGGATTAGCACGTACTGTGCATTCGTGGTGGGCGCGCGTGAGCGGGGGCGGGCCAATGATATTGTATTGTATCCTGTAGTGCTGGTGACTCTCTTGGCTGACCGTCGTGAATATCTTGCTTGGGCACGCTGTCCATTCCATCCCATCCAATCCCTTCCAATCCTCGTGCTCTCTCCTCTGTGTCGCTCCGTCGTGCTCTGTGACTGCTCTGCTGTCTGCTGCCTTCCCACCTCCACTCAATCAGTGCCTTTCTTGCTCTCGTGCTCGCTGTCTTATCGCGCATTCCTAGTTGCTGTGTATCTCTCGATTACGAACATTGGTTTTTTCTCGCGTCTTATGCTGGTGTGAACAAATAAAAAACAAAAGTAAGGTTTGAAATAAGATTTACTTCCGCGGCAGAAAGCTGAAACTGTACAGGGGCTGCCCTGCGTGGGCCGGCATCTAATACGGGCGGACTATCGTAGGTGAAGGTGTGTGACTGAGATTTCAATTCACGTCGATGACATGCTGAAGACAGAAACAGTTTCAATGAGTCATCATGCCGTAGGTTCGTTCTCCTTGTCCTCCCTGTTCTCCAGTTGTTTGCGCAGGGTCTCGATCTCACGGTCCTTCGCTTCAGTGCGCGCCTTCCAATACTGTACCTGGTCCTCCATGGCCTTGTTCTGTTTCTCGAGCTCTTTTGCATACTGTAAGCGGAAGGGCTGGAACGTCTCATAAATGGAGTCCCTCATGTTGTTGAGTAGGCCCGGGGCTTCCTTCGTAATGGTCGCCGACTGCCAAGTCCTCATGATGCCAGCTCCACCGCGCGGCAGGAAGACACAAAACGCCCAGCCATTAGTGCGGCTGGCCAGTGTATCACCCTGGTCACGTCCGTGAGGAGCACGGAGTCTAACAAATGAGAAACATACTTTCTGCGCCATCGCCTGAAACATACGAGGTATGCGTTTTGCCTTCTCTGCCTGCGTTGGATACTCAGTCTTGCGAAGGCCGTTCCGTTCCAAGTCTGCAGGGTATCAGCTGTGACCACAGGGAGTCCGGCGACGTCTCACCCATGGGTAGGACACCGCCCGACGTCGCTGTGAAGCCGCCCTTCAGCAGATACGTCGGCTTCTTGACGTTCTTCTTCTTCTTTGCGGGGTCAGCCTGACCAAGCGGCACATTGGTGATGGTGCCCAGCGGCTGCGGTGCCACGGCATCTGCACTCGGGGCTGGGGTGACAGAGCCGCCGGCTTCACTGCTCGGCAGCGGCTGCTCCACGTCCATAGCGTCGCCGTTGCTGCTGCCACCGATAACCTCGCCAGAGTCGTCGTCGTTTCCACCGCCGTTGCCGCCGTCGTCGTCGTCATCATCCTCCTCGTCATCCGTGTCTACATACGGCTCGGCGGGGACAAAGTTGGCCAAGGTCTTGCCGTCCGGCATCTTGAGGCCGGCGTTCGTCAACGCCTGAGAGATTTGCGCCTCGTCCACCACACCGTCGTTGAGTTCAAGCACTTCCGCTATGACGGCGTCGATGCGGCGAGACTGCAAGTCGGTATGCGCGGCGATGACGACTTCCTCGGCCCGCGCTGCTTTGGCGGTCAACGCGTCCGTACCTGACTTTTTGCCCTGCTCGGCATAAGTAATCATAACAGAAAGAGTGATACTGCCACGCACCCCGCATTCCGTCGCAGCATGACCCTTCATGGGCGCGTGACACGTCCGACACATCCTGGGCTTGCGCGCCGGCTTGTCCTTGGGCGGCGATGCCATCGTCGATGTCAATGCACGGGTCTGAGCGCGAGTGCCGTGTGCCTTATGCGAGGGAGTTATCGGCGGCGCAGCTAGCGCCGCCTGCGCCAGTTTTGCCTTTTCTGTGACAACGTGAGTGAGACGACGAGCATAACGGTGCTGGCGGTGTGCTGACTAGTTTTCTTAGCCGCCATGCTGGCAACTCGTTCGAGGGAGGAGAAAACACAAGGCAGACAAGCTCGTGGGGCGTCCTTAAAGAGAGAATACGGAGCTCCGTCTTTCCGGTGTGGGCTTATATCTCACTCGCATACGGATAGCGTCTTTCGCACGCCGGCCGGCCAGAAGCAAGTCGAGATGTGACCGTTGTGATATGCTCAGACACATCACGGCGCATTGAACCGCTGAGACTTCCGCTTTCCCAAATCTCAGGATATGTCCTCGCGGCATGGGTGCCTCATCTGCAGGTTGGAACCTGCACGACCACATTTCGCACTCTGGTGTTCGACCAAACCCAACGACCATATTCACTGGAATATTTGGCTACCTGCGCAGTCATGACATTACATACACGTTTCATCTTGTCGCTTGCTGCGAAGCGTTTCAAGGATGAATTCCCGCGGCTTCTCGTACAGCCCGACAGCCCTGAGTTCCCACGCCCAAGCAGTTGCGCGCCACGACCGTCAACCAAATTTCAGGAATAGCCCACGAGCATCTCTCTCGGCTTTGTCTGTTCCCCACCGTCTGCATCGCGCTTTCAGTAAACTCTCCATGTTCACCAATCGTCGCATCACCTCGCCGCCGATGGCAAGGATCGCAGCAGCTGCAGGCCGCCAATCGCGGTCCACGCCTATCTCTCGTCGTACTCGGTCTGCCCGCGCCGGGGCTTCACACCTAAGCCCATCCGAACAGCTCGATCTCGCTGAGCTGGCCAACGTCGTCTCATGCAAGGTCGCATACATTCATTATCGTCGCACCCAGCACCCCAACAACTTTTCTCCTGACGTCGAGTTTATCTGCGGCCCGCACGACGACCGAGCTTGAAACTTCGAGGTGTCGAGCCACCACTCTGGTGCGAAATCATGTGCTCCCGGTGCGGGCTACTACTGAACGCGATCTCGACTCCTTCGTCGGGCGCGAAGATGCAGAGCTCACTTTCATCAAAGTGCGTCGTTATTTTGCACTTCCTAGGCTGGACTCTCACTTCGTTATAGTGTCTCAACTGCAACGCATCAAAAGACACCTGTACCCAGGACGTCGCGCTCGCGAGGTCTCCTCTTCGTTCTGATCCCTATGGCCCGTTCGCAGTGTATGACAGCGAGAAGAAGGAGTTCCGAACATGGCTTGCCCGGCGTGCTTCAGAGCGTCAGGCCGAGATAGGTGAATTTGTTTCATCACTGACTGTATGCATGTTCTCACTGTCAGCAGATCTAGTCCAGGCACAATCGCGTTCTCCGTCCGGCTCGCGCACCGCATCCGACGTACCGCACTTCTTCGGAACCGACGAGGAGTCCAGTGATACTGAATCGAACGCTTGGCGCCGCCTCCTCCATCGCTCTCGAGGGCCACTTGCAGAACCTGTGAAGAACTCGAAGCCGCGCCCTGTGAAGGCCACTGGCGCCGCGAAATCGTCTATCAGCACCGTCAAAAAACCTCGCATCACGGCTCGTCGCCCGACTCGGTCGGCTCAGACGAAGACAACCAGCGCCAAAGCCGCGGGCAAGCAGCGCGCTGCCGCATTGACCAGGACTCCGAGCCCTCCGCCCGATTCGTCGTCCCTGGGCGGCAACACCGCGGCCAGCCCATCCCTGCACGCAGCTAATCGCGCCGTCGCCCACATCCCCCTCACGCGGACCTTCGCCTTCAAAACCCGGGAGGTCAAGTTGAATCTTGAGTTGATGGTGAGCATTGGCGCAATTCATTTTGAACCTTCGACTAACAAATGTAGAATCGTTCCTACCATGAGCTGACTGTCGCAATCACGGACAACCGCTTGACTTGGAACTGCATGAAGTCCGGTCTCGCGAAGTTCTTCGTGACGATACGCACGGATTGGAGGTCTTCGACGCAGTTGGGCAACAGTGGCGCCGTTTTGGCTTAGGTACCTGCATCGGCATTCACGTTTCGCAGCAAACTGTGGTTGCCCGCGTTGTCCACAGTCGCGCCCTGTCGCTCGAGGTCATCGAAATCCCAACCACGACGGACGACGATACTTCGGCCAAGGCGAGTGTCGGCCAGAAGCGTTTCGCAGTCGCCCCGCTGAAGATGGAAACACGGCCCGCTAAACGTCCCAAAACTGCTTAGATATTTCACTAGACTATGCTCCCCCTCATCATGCTGCTTGAATTTTAATCTCCATCTGTGTTCCATATCTCAAATGCTCGTCATCCTGATTTGGTCTTTCGCATTATCCCGGATCGACAAATGATAATCTGTGCCTGCCGATCATGTATCCCGGTGGCTGTGCACATGTTTACTGAGATGTTCATCGTCGTCTCGCACGTCCGAAACCCATGAAATGTACGTGCTTTGGGTGTTCACCGCATCGCGTTGCGGTGAACTACTTAGCATTGTCGAATGGCTGACGCTTGTTTGCAGATCGCCGTACTGAGGCTAAGGTTCCCAAGCATCGGAAACCCGAGGCCGCGCATGCCAGTCCAGAGGCAGGTAAGCTCTCGACCGTCAGCATTCGGCATTGAAGTGAGATTAGCTCGCGGTGTAAATGCAGCAGCGTTTGCACTGCGTGCTAATTTCACTTCTGTCGCTGAATGGACTGTTTAGTAATTACTGCTCAGCAAAGGTTCAGTGCTAACATACGTCGTGCAGCACGTCTTGCATTTGCACGATGGCCGCATGCTCATATACGAACCAAACATACAAAGGTAAGTTCGACTGCTGCAACGCATTCGCCGAGTACGTGTCTCAGCCGCACGACGTAATATCTGCATGTTTGCATCGTGCGGTTTGGACACCTATTCGATTTTGAATGCGTCGTTTCATGCGGGTTTGCTCAGCCAATGCACGGGCTGACGTGATTTCTGCAGCGGAGATCGTCCTGTCGGGCACTGTTCCGTCATCGGTGAGCGCTGACCAGCTTTGCGTGCCTGTAACTGATCCGTCCCAAAGGTCCGCCATCTACCCCGGATTCACGAATAGCTGCTCTCGCTTACCGCGCACGAACATAACCCGGCAGCAAACTGCGCGCATCGGGCGCATATCGCTGGCTTGCATTGCGCCCGGGCGCCCAGCTGCTGGTACTGTAACGTTGGCGGAGTTACGTTTTGGGACTGTTCCCGGTCATCCGAATCAACCGGCAACTTCCGCATCTCTTTCCGCACCGTCGTCCAGCGCGTAGACATCGCGCCGGCGCGCCTCTCGTTCCATCTCCACCCCCCCTCCCAACGGCACTGTGCGGAGGGAAATTGCAGTCGTGCAATTCCCTCTGGACTTTGCCTGTTGCTTGTGACTACGTGAACTGTACAGTCGTGTACTTCGCGAAGGACTCGCAACTTCGTCCCCATCCACGCTGCGCACGTCGCCGCTTGACCCATCACGATGCTCGAGGAGAACGAGTCGTTACCGCCAGATGCAGGGGCCAGGTACGTCCGTTTGATCCTCTAGATAGTGCATGATCTGACGATGATCTTGCACTATCTAGCACGGATCGGGCGTCATCGCCAACGGCGGGTGCGACGCAGAGGCGCGGGTCGCAACGCGACCCACGCCTGAGGATGTGAGTTCTGTTCACTTTTGGTGAAGTGATTAGGTGCTCACTACAGGCAGTTCCATCCCTGAGCGGCGCGTCACACCAGGGACGCCGTGGACGTTGACGATTCCCAATGGCTTGACGCCGTAAGTTCTTTCTCCTGCGGTCGCGCGATACGCTTCTGATCAGGCACATCAGTGAAGAGTACTGGCTCAATTCCCCCCCGCCTTCGCCCCAGGCCGACTGGGAACCGTGCGTACCTCGGACCACCATGATGTCTCGAGTCTGATATTCATCTAGATTCTTCAACTACAACGACACCCGGGACAAGTTGCTTTCGTCGTCAGGCCCCGTTATGTTGGAACCAGCACCACTCTACGAAGACAAATACAGGTGGTACATGATGATGAAGCACGCCCTGCGCATCGACGAGGATATGAAGAAGATTCGTCGCGAGTTGCGCAGGCCCTCCGTAGTGCGGGCGCGACATGCCTTACGCTTGGAGCTCACACCCAGGCGTCCGAAGATCTATGTCGTGCCTGGTTTTAAGGAGTACGCGGCTGCATGGTCCGAGCAGTCCTCCATGCCCGGCCAGCCTGGCACCATTCCTCACGACGCCAGTAAGACCACAGAAAAGGCGTTCTTCTCCAAGCTGGGAGAATGGTACCTTGCAGCCCAGATATGGTGCAACTGGCGCAACCACGAGAACGTCCTAGTCCGGCTCATGCTTGGCGCAGAGGAGGCACGCGAACGCAGCCAGCTCCCGCCGTCCACAACAAACGCCGACGTTCTGCGCACCTTCATCCCGTTTCATATCGATGAGAAGATGTACGCTGCAGATCCGACCGCACCCCCGATTGGCCGTCATCATCGTTGGTGGACCTATACGCATTTGCCGGCGCCGCCGGGATATAATCCGCGTCACCGCATCCTCATTCTCAGCAACGTCGACTACATCCCACCGTTGCCGCCCCGCACTCGACCGAGAATGCGCATCGATGGCCGGTACGGTCCTCACGAGGAGACCCGATATCCCATGTTCCATGAGCCCACCAGGTGGCACATGGCATTCATCCCGACCGAGAAGGATGGCCGCGTCGAACGGCGCGTGCACTCAACGCTTACCCCCCGGGACATGGAGTTCTACGAAGTCGACTTCGACAACCACTTCATGACGTTCAACTTCGGCAGGACCTACCGCCCGACAAGGGCGCTGCAGAACGCCATGCGCAAGTCCTGGGAGAGATTCGGCGACGTCGAGGAGGATCCCGAGCTGCAGTTGCCGGCGAAGTTCGTCGCGCAGCGCCCCTTCAAAGCGGTGTTAACTGGCCGCCAGGCCATGCAGTTTCTCTTCGACCATAACCTGACGCAGCGCGACGTCAAGGAGACTTTGGCGGCTTGGCAGCGAGCACTCGCGGAACTGCGCGGCTGGCATTCGTACGCGTCGAGTCGCGCTTGGCTCGCGCGGTTTCTGGCGATCAACAAGCGCATGGTCCCGCTCGCTGCCGACCTTCGCATCAGCAACTACCGCAAATACGCGCGCGGAGTCTTTACCGACAACGAAACGGTCGCGCGCCAATATGCGCAACTCTGTGTTCCGGTCTTCTTTGTGACCACACCGCTCACCCAGTACTGGACAGCAGACCCCCAGCACGACCAAATTGAGGTGTCTCCGCCGTTCCCCTGCGAGACCCGAGCCTACGATGAAGGTCAATACGGATACCAGCCCGCGCACCTTGTGGCCAGTCAGGACTACTACGGTGGAGGAAACACGTATTCCGGGCGGCGTACGGGGATGATGCCATGATCGAGCAGAATGACATAGACTCTGGTGGATACCAGCGTGAGTGCACATCGTGCGTTTCCCCATTGAGCATGCAGCTGATTATCCACAGCGGCTGTTGAGCAGGCAGGCGCGTCTTCGTCAGCAGTAGCCGGCCAAAAACGCAAAGGTACATTCAGTCATGAGATGCGTGCGACACCGACTAATGACTTGCGTATGCAGCCAGTGCGATCGAGAACGCCGAGACTCAGTCGACGAAGAGCAGCAAGAAAAACAAGAACAAAAAGCATCCACAGGCGATAGGACTGCCGAAGCGTCCTCGATCCACGAAGCCCGAGAGCTACCCATCTTGGTGGCCCGCTGAATGGCCTGTCGCGCTTGATGCATCGCAAGCCAACTTGGAGCTCGACCGCATGCGCGCTCGCACACTCAAGAAGGCCCAGGATTATCCCGTCCCTGACTCGAGATATGCGGCGGCGGTGTTTGCCTCTCCTGTACTTGAGCACTTCGGAGCCAGCGCTAACGAGATGAACCGCTCGCGGCTCTTCGCCTCGTATGTCCTCCTGCGGCCGCACCTACTCTACTCCTTGGCAACGACACCAGTTCGTGAGCTTGTGGTATTCAAGGCCTGGGAGTGGAAACAAATCTTGAACGGCCACCTTGCGTATGCTCAGCAAGCAGCGTATATGAAACGCCTCGGCTTCCGCGACACGCTAGTCTCCTTCACAGACTTTGACGTTCGAAGATAATCGTTCGAAGTAAAGTCTGCATTAGATCGCGCCCCCCTGATAGCGAGTCCCCAATTCGGGTCAATCCGTGATTGCTCCGGCGGAGAAACTAATTCGAAAATAATTATTCTCCCTCAACACTCATGCAGAACCTCAACGAAGCTCATGGCAATGCTTAAATGGTTTACCAAACCACCTACAACGCATTTAGGCGATAGTCTTATATGACGGACATGCGGAATGGTATGAGGATGGTTATCCGGCGCTTATCGGTTCGGGCCGAGAAAAAATTCGAGAAATGCAGAAACCGTCCGCCTCTGTTGGGGGAGCACAGATTAACATTCCATTCGCTTATTATATAATTTACTTCAATTAATCTGGCAGTTTTGAGTCTCGAGACTCGCTGAATAGCGTGCCCAAAGAGCGCGTCGAGGTCACGTGCATCGCGGCCATCACCGAATTGGGGACTCACCATCAGGCGGGTGTAATCTAATACAGACTAGCGACACGCCCGAGCCCGCAATTGTTGAAGTCGACGATGCTGCTATCGATCACGCATTCCCGTCTGTCATTGACAATGTGCTGCAGGCGGCTGCCGCTACATCGACCGCCACTTCGCAGACAACTACACCGTCATCGGCTGCGTCGCAGCTCCCGACGTCGACTTCCGCATCCTCGTGCGCATCCACTCCCGGTGCTAGTGATGACGACGACAGCGATATCGACATGGAACCCGTGCACGCGGCCGATCCACCTGCGGCAAGATACTTCGAGCCGTACGAAGCGGTGCTCGAGCGGAGCCTTGCCAGGGAGGACGAGCGATATCTCTACGAGCCTTCTGCGTGGCGGCACGTCAAAAAACGCCAGAGCCGCGCCATGAAGACTTTGACTTGGTGGCAGGAAATGGACTCGAACCTTACCGAAGACGACGTCCTGGAGTTTGCTGCAGTCGGCGAGACGAGGCGAACAAGGATGCTGGACGAGATGGAAGATTGCGATATCTGGTGGGATTATGAGCACGGTTGGGTCTTCGTCTTTGAGAACGCTCCGATGGCGCACGAGGGTCCTTTCATTGGAGAGCGACTGACGAAGCCTGTGCGACTGTGGGACGGCAACCGGACTAACCCCAAGTACATTCGCGGTACATCCGCGACGCAGACAGTGCAGTTGCGCTTGTGGCACTCGCAGAACTGGAGCACAAGGTCAGTTTCTTTCTACTCATAAGCTAGCTCACTCTGTGCAGCGTTCTAGTGCCAATGATGCCGCTAGGTGCAGTTGGATGTCGCTCGAAGTTGGGGTGGGACCTCAACGACGACGACTACTACTTCTACTTCCCGTCGGTGCCGCGCCGCGCATATCAGCAACCGGACGAGAACACTTCGTCTGCCACTGCTGCTGCTGCGCCGCCACAGCCTGCTGTCGCACTTCCTCCGCCGCCGCCTGTCGTCGCCGCTGCCTCGCAGCCCGCACCGCCCGCTGCTCCTACTCCAGTCGCACTGCCTCCGCCGCCGCCTGTCGTCGCCGCTGCCTCGCAGCCCGCACCGCCCGCTGCTCCTCTCCTGCCGCCGCCGCCGCCTGCTAGCAATGTTGCGCCGCCACCGTCTGCTAATCCGGTCGCGCCGCCACCGTCTGCTAATCCGGTCGCGCCGCAGGGCATTTCGAAGCCGCTGAACGACCTGTTGTCGCCGCAGCGCATCATGCGGTTCAACGACATCGAGCTGACAGAGTGGAACCCTTCGGACAGGGATAAAGAGTACTCTTGGCCCAGTGACCAGGAGCGTCGTCTCATCGTCTGGGACATTGCTGAGCTCTCGTTCCGGCTGAGGCTCTTCCAGTTTGACGATAAATTGCGGACCATGTACCCGTCCGATCCGAAGCTGACTGCTCAGTCCAACCTGGAGCGGTCTCAGATGATTTGCGCAATCTGGGACTCAGACTCATTTGTGCCCAAGTCGGCAAGCCCGCTGACATCGCCTGAATGGACACAGCGGATCGAGCCCGTGTTGGCATTCCATACCATTGTCTCCAGCTGGCCGCGCGTCGAGCTCCCTTCGAGGCAGCAGGTATTCGACACAGAAGACAAGTTTGTTGAGTTCGAGAAGGCGGTTTGGAATGCGTACGCGCGCACATACTCGGACTATTGCTTCTGCGAGGCTCCTGTTCCGCTGCAGTACCCTGATGATGTTCTTTGATAGATAGGACTGCCTGTACTTCGGTTTGCATGTCTCGGTGTCACTCAATGAAATGTTTGCCTGCTTACAGTGCTTGTTCACGACTTGGACTCAGTGCAGTTCAAACACTTGGAAGTCTTGGCACCGGCATGCCATCGCCGGCATACCCCAGTCACCGGCATGCATCGCATTGGCATGCCACCCTTACCGGCATGCCGCACCGGCATTCTTACCCCACTGGCATGCCGGCATGCCGGAGCAATCATTAAGTTGCCCGTCTGAGACTCAGCGCAGTATTGTACAAGGGCCTGAGGTAGAGTCTGGGGCCCCCTAAGGTAGGGGCCCCTAAGCTATAGGGGTACCCCATATGTGGGGGGGTTATACCAGAAACGCGACCCTATGGTTATCCGGCTCTTGTATTTTGTAGCTTGTCCCTCGCCCTCAGCGAGGCATAAATACCGCCCCTTGCACTCTTCATCATAATTACTTTCAACTTTTCTCCCTTCATTGCTGCATTGCTCGACCAGGATGTCGACCTCTTCCAACTCTCTCCGAATCACTCTGTCCGCCGCAGTGACACACTGCATGGCGCTGGCCGCCGCCCAATCTCTCCCCCTCGCACTCGCAAGCGCAGGGCCGGGTACCAAGACGCAGGCCCCCCTCGACCCGATCAACTCAACGACCGCATCGAGTTCGACTTCGGGCGATACATTGGCGCCGCGCTTCAGCACGTACTGTATATGAACACCGGCGCGTGGACCGCCGACGCCAGAGGATTTGGGAGGGTGGAACGATCTGTGCGTCTTATCCTCCTATCCTTTTCTTCCAACCCCTCACCGCGCTCACCCGGTCAGCCTGCTCTCATTCTGGATGGCTAACCCCCCCACCCTCCTCCTCCTCCCCCGGGCCAGGGCCGTTCGACATGGGGTCCACGCTCGCCGCCGCGGACCGGAAACGCATCGCCGACGCGTACAAGACGTTACGCGTGTCGATGTTCGGCGGCGCAGATTCGGAAGGGAAGACGATCATTGTGGGCGTGTTTGACCCGGCGGACTTGGGCGGGAAGGTGGCGGCGTTTGTTAGGGGGAATTATCTGCACGGTGCGTCTCTGGCTCGGAGTCTGTGGGCTCGAAATCGTGGCTTCAGGGTGGAGAAGCGCTGACGGACGTGGACGCCGGCGTTTGCGAGCGTTGACGGCGGAGGGGAGGCGTTTTTGGTGCAGCTCGCCCGGACGCTGCCGGCGAGCGAGGGATATGTTATCTCGCATGTGCCGCAGGCGCCGTATTTTACTACTAGTGCTGCTACGTATCCCGGTGGGGCGTATTTGACGGTGCATAAGGAGGTTGGAGGTACGCTTGAACTATTTAATTACTGTACCCGCGCGTCACATTACCACGGCCTTCGAGCTGTGACATGGGGGACACATTACCACGAGCAGTCTGTGACAGGTGACCCTTACCTACTGTCAGCGCAGAATCATCCTATTTTCAAGCATACAATGCGACTCTGCGAGAGTCCAATGAAGAGGATGAAGTATGATCATATATAACATGAGATAGCATAGTAAGTAAGGCCTATTGCGCGTAGCGCAGCAAAAAAATGGCATATTTCGAAGCTTTGGACATGTTGTGACATGTGGGAAACATTACCACCACCCGTTTGTGACTCGTGACAATCGCGTTTTATTACCACACCACGAAGGGCCTGTGACCCGTGACGTGGTAATGTGACGCGCGGGTACAGTACACTGGCACTGTCAAGTTATATTTACCAGCTCGGACCCACCCAACTGACGCGCTGAAGACTTGATCGACTTTTATAATGTGCAGTTCTACAACCAGTGCGTTACAGTCTCTTTTCGATTCTCTTAGCCCGCAATCGTCTGGTATTTTTGATCTGCAATTGCGCCTACAGAGGACCGGGCCTGTACGAAGACTGCCCGTCGCTGCTCACATCCTCGACGATCCCCGGCACGTCCGTCGCGGGCATCCTCTCGTCAACGGGCATGCCGCCGTCGAAGCTCGTCCTCGGCAAGCCTGCGACGCCGAAAGACACGTCGAATGGGTATATGGAGCCCAAGGCGCTCGGGGCGTGTATTGCGGATGCGGGCGTGGGCGTGGGTGGTGTGATGGCGTGGCAGTGGACTCCCGGGACGAAGGAGGCGATGAAGGGGTTTGTGAAGGATGCGAGGGGGGATTTGTGAACTTTGGGCGCTGGTCGCTCAGTGTATCCTAGCCTCTTGAATCGGAACCGCAGTTGTCTTGGACTTCGTGGAGACCACTATGCCATTTCTTTGTAACAGCAGCTCTCCATGTATAATGGAAATTGGTATATGTATCAACCTTCTACGCGCTAGCCGAGGTAAAACACGATTTGAATTCTACTGCCACATGAGATCTGTCCTCCCACAGCTATAAGCGGCGCACAAATGACGCCAAGATGTGAATCCCCCGTTATCGTAAGCTTCTCAACCCATTCCCGACACCGGGACCCACATTCACGCGGCGCGGTGGCAAACACGCGGCGGAGTCAACGCGATCACGTGACCGCGTCTGATGCCGTCGCGCACTGCCGCACACTTTCCTCAAAGCCCATCTACTGAGAGATAACAGGTAGGCATGCATTCATAATGCTACTTGGTATCGCACGGGTAATCAGGACGTGAGACGCCGCGGCGCGCATAGTCAGCAGCCAACAGCAGATTGCTACCGACGGTGAAGGGAAACACGCGCCACCCTGGAGACTGCTTATGAAAATGCGAGGCTCGGTCTAGCCGAGTATTTTTCCATGTGCATGTGTTGCACTGGCATTGGCAATCAAAGCGACGCCGTAACCGCGCAGGGCTGATAAAGCTGATAGTTAAAAGCTACGCTGATAATGCAGAGCAGAGCGGAGCCCCACCGTAGCAGCTGCAGGCCAGCACGTGTAGATTACATACTAGCTGGGAGGCAGTTGGCCGTTCAGCGGGCTGGATCAAACGGTTGGTCGGAGTGCGATTCTGGTGATCCCGCGCTCTGCTCCGCCCAGCCCCTGCCCCGCCCCAGTGTGAGTGAGCGGCACGCCATGGACCTGTCGATGGCGGACGTGCACGCGCTCAGCGACCAGAACCTGGTCGAAAAGTTCCATTTCCTCGAGGAGGTCCGTCTCCCATTCTGCTCTCGCTCACCTGCGCTCTGCTGACTGCTGACGCTGTCGGATTAGGTTGGCTCGGGCAATTGGGGCTCTGTATGGTGCGTGGCCCCCGTAGCGCGTCGGCAGGGCGGGGTGTTGATAGACGGGGGCTTAGGATGTGCAAGCGCAAGGACGCCGGCGCAGGGTCGGGTTCTGGCAAGAACAAGGGCGTCGTCGCCGTCAAGCTCGTCCACAGGCGCAACAAGACAAAGACGAGTGCTGCGCGTGTCCGCTCGCTGTGAGTGCCTTCTTGCTTTTCTTGGATGGTAACGGAGCGCTGACCTGGCCTTGTGCTTTCGCCTCTACTCTACTCTCTGCCCCGCCCGACCCGACGCGCGTCAATTGGCCCCGCCGACGTGTCCCGCCCTCCGCCCGACGCGTTCGACGCCCGCAAACGCCGTATCCATGGCCCTCGTCGCGCCGCCCATTCTGCCGCCGCCGAACTCCGACCTATCACCACAGCTGGAACGAGATGAAGACCGTGCGGTCCTTCAAAGAGTCGCATCCAGCCATCGTGCACTTCCACTCGTTCATCATCACGCCCTCCTACGCGCTGATCGAGATGGAGTTCCTCCCGCGGCTCGTGCCCGTCGAGGTGCGCGAGGACAAGGCCAAGGACTGGTTCCGCGCGCTCGCCTCGGGAGTCGACTTCCTCCACCGCCGCGGCGTCGTGCACAACGACATCAAGCCCGCGAATATCCTCTTAACGCCCCAGGATACGCCCGTGCTCGTCGACTTTGGGTTCGCCCAGCGGTACGACGTCGACGCGGAGGGCGCGTTCATCTCGAAATTATCTTACGGCACTCCCGAGGTTCGTTTCTTTGCCAGTTTTGCTTTTATTTTATTGTGATTTTAATTGCGCGATGCAGTACCTGTCCCCGGAACGCGCGCGCGGCGTCGCGCACGACACGCGCAAGAGCGACGTCTGGGCGCTCGGCGTCACCATGTTCGAGATCCTCGAGGGCCGCACGCCGTTCGAGTCCGCCGAGGGCGAGAGCTTCGCGACCAAGGACGACCTCGAGCGCTACTGGGCCCGCACCGTCAAGGGCCGCTGGGTCGGCACCCATGTCCGCCTGTCCAAGGGTGCGTTCGCACCTGAGCGTGTATTTTGATTTGAGTCCGTTTGTTAAATTTATGAGCTGCAGACGTCGAACGGTTGCTGCGCAAGATGATCTGCCCCAACGCAGACCTGCGCGCGACTATCTCCGCCGTCGTGCTGGACGATTACTTTGCAGTTGCGCCCATCTGTATGTCCCTGTCCCCTCCTGCCTCCTTCACTCCTCCCTTCCTTTCCTTCCTCCATTCATCCATCCTTCGTCCTCCGTTCCTTCCTCGCTTCTCGTCCGCTCGTCCTCTGACGCGCACCCAACTTCATGCCTTGACGCGCACACAACCTTCATCCTCTAGCCGCACACAACCTTCATCCTCTAACGCACACCCCCACGCAGCACCGCCCGCAAGCCCAATCATGTTCACCGACCCCGAGCACGAGCTCGACCTCGAAATCGCAGCGAACGCCACCCGGCTCCTCGACCAACACCAACACCAACACCACAGCATGCTCTCCACCATCCACAGCGTCCCCACCTCGCCCTCCGCCGCCTCGCCCTCCCCAGCCAAAACGAAGTCGCGTCGCAAACGCGCAGAGAACGACGAGAACGCCTGTCCCGCGAATTCCGCTGCTACGCCGTCGAGGAAGCAGCATGGGAAGAAGGCGGTCGCCCCTGTTGCGAGTGCTAGTCAGCTTGCGCTTGCGCTTACTGCGCCCGGTGCCGGTGCGATGGGGAATGGGGTTGGGATGCAGAATGGGATGCAGAAGGAGAGGCCGAGCAAGTGGTCCGCCCAAGTCCTCGCAGAAGCTATGCCGCCCTCCTCGCCCACCGCCGCGCAGCCGGAGTCGCCGACGAAGAGGGCGCCGGAGTCGCCGACGAAGATTCAGAAGCACAGCCGGACGCCGAGTGGCTTGGGGCTGGGCCAGCTCAAGGCGAGTTTGCGCAACTCTTTGGGTATGTGGTGTATACGCTGGGTGGGGGAGGCTGATGCGACTTTTTTTTCTTGCTTTCTTGCTTTCTTGATGCTTTCTTTTTGCATTCCTCCGTGCGCCGGTCTCGGACGGTCTTGGTCGCTATTACGCTCGAAAACTGGTTCACTGGAACGCACTTCGCTCGACCCATCAACCCCCACCCGCACGCGCGAACGCCCTGCGCTCGACCCCTCTCGTGCGCGACATCCTGCTTGGCGGACCGCACGGCAACAGCGAATCTGGCGAAGAGCTCGACGTGGGGCCGCGCTGGCGCCAACGACTCGCGCGTGAGTGTCGATAATGAGGGCGTGAGTCGGCGCGAGAGCTGGGAGGAGGAGGTTATGCTGCAAGGTGCGTTGCTGTTTTGCGCAGCGCGATTTGATTTGGAAAATGCGAGGCTGGTGGACGGCTGCTGTTCTGAAGAGCGTTGGACGGCTGCTTTGCTCTGAAGAGTGCTGGACGGCTGCTCGGAAGAGTGCTGGACGGCTGCTCTGCTCTGAAGAGTGTTGGACAGCTGCTCCAAGGAGCGGTCGTGCCGCTGTCCCGAGCAGTGGTCGTGCTGCTGGCCCGAGCACGCCCTCGTCGTTCCGCTTCACGATGACTGACGCCGCTCGCTGCAGCGAACACGAGCCTGCCGGTGGTGCACCATGCGATCCGCACGGAGCGCATCGCCGCGGAGAACCAGCTTGACCGGATGAGTCTGTGGATCCAGAACGTCGAGAGTGCGTTTCTTCATTTTGCTTGCTTCTTGTCCATCCAACCGCCCGGACACCCCGCGCCTCTGACACACATACCGCCGCCGCTGCGTTCTGCCGCTGCGTTGCTCTGCGCCGGTGTCGTGCTGCGCTCGCCGTCCTGGCGTCGCGTTCGTCGCCTGTGGCCGTCCTACCGTTCATCTTCGCCACGGTGCTGCCATCCATTGTCCCATCCATCCTACCGTACATTTTCCTGTGTCGAGTCGCACATGCAAGCCCGCACGCGTCATCCTACACGTTCCAATCCGCTTCCCTTCCCGTTCCGTCCGCAATCATGCTCGCTAACATCCTTCGAACCCCTCTACAGAAGTCGTAGCAGACGCCCGCGCCTCCTTCGCCAACGCCAACCCGGCCGACCCGCCGCCAGCCGTGCCGTCCATCCCGCCGCCGCCCGCGCCGCGCTCCGCCGGGCACCGCGCGACGCGCAAGGTCGTGCGCGCGCACGAGATCTTTGCGCGGCCGGTTACGCCGCCCGAGACGACCGAGGAGGACGAAGCTGTTGTGAGTCCGGCGAAGAGGCGGCATGCGACTGTTGGGCTGGGTAATGTCGCTGCTGGGAATGGCAGCACCGTTGGCGCTGTTGGAGCCGGAAGTGTGGGGAAGGCTGCTGCCGGGAGCGTGGGCAAAGGATACCTCGCGAACGGGAATGCCAGTATGAACCGCAGCGCGCGGAGCCGCATGGAGAGCTTTGAGAATATGCGGCGGGAGATGATGAAGGGTGCGTCTTTCTCTTTTTTGCTTTTTGCGAACTTTCTTTTGTTCGGATTTCCTTTTGTTCGATTCGGTCGGCCATCTCCTGTGCTTTCACTCCCCCGCCTTGCCCTCGTCCATCTCCATGGCTTATCCCGCCGCCCAATGCTCCCTTCGACGGTCCACGTCTGCCCCCCTTTGACGCCTCTGCTCCCTCCGCCCTTCTTTGACGCACTTTGTTGTGCGTTGGCTATCTTCGACCATTCCCATCCATCCATCCCCCATGTCCACGCCCATATCCCCTATCCGCCACTGTGCACTCTTCTATCGCCTCTTTTGCCCTCTATCGTCGTTTCCACCTGCTTCACTGTCGTCGTCCTTGCCGTCCTCGCTTTCGTCGCTCTCCTCGCTTTCCTTGCTATCCTTGCTATCCTTGCTTTCGTGCATGACATGCTGTCGTGCATTGCATCGCTATCCTCGCTATCCTCGCTTTCGTCGCTGTCGTGCATTGCATCGCTATCCTCGCTATCGCCTTGCTGTCGTTGCATTCTCGCTATCCTTGCTTTCTTGCTTTCGTTGCATTATGCTGTCGTCGCTTTCGTGCTTTTTTTTCTCTGCTGTCGTTGCATTCTTGCTATCGTTGCTGTCGTGCTTTGCTATCGTTGTTTTCCTTGCATGCTTCTCTTCCATGATTTCTTTTGCTGTCGTGCTTTGCTGTCGTGCTTTGCTATCCTCGCTATCGTGCATCTGCTTTCGTCGCCGTCCGTGCATATCCTGTTGACCAACTACGTGTACCCTGTACCTTACCTAGTTCGTCGGTTTGCTGTCGTTGCTGTCGTTGTTGTTGCTGTCGTTGCAGTTGCTTTCGTTGCTTTCGCTGTCTTTGCTTTCGCTGTCACTTGCTATCGTTGCTTTCGCTGTCGCTTGCTATCGTCGCTTTCGTTTGCTTTCGCTCCTCCTTTTCACGCATGCTGACTTGCTTCTTTTCTATTGCAGATATGGGCGGACCTCCCGCCCCACCCTCGCCGTCCCCCGTCCCGAAGAGCTCGAGCCCAGAGCCCGACCTGGCGGAACTCGAGCAGCCAGCCTCACCGCGCGCGTTCGACGGCGCCGGCCCGCGCCCTCAGCCAAGCATGCGCTTGGCAGCGATGATGGAGGCCGCGGATGCGCAGAAGCGCGGCGCGGACGCTGGCAGCGAGGCGGACGCCGCGCTCGCGCGGCTGATGCGCGAGGCGCCCGGCGCAGTGCAGCGCGTCGGCGCCGGCCTGCAGAACGCGCCCGTGCCGACCAAGTACTCGCACACGCGCAAGCTCAGCAAGTCCAAGTCGGGGAACCGTGGCTCGCGCTTCTTCACGACGACACATAAAGGCCTGCTGCACCCCGGCATCGCCAACGCACACACCAACGCGCAGCCCGTCAAGCGCGATCTGTGCTCTGCGCCCGACAGCACGTTTGCGAGCGAGGAGTTCGCGATGGTCGACAAGAGCGCCAGCTCGCACGCCGGCGGATCGACGGGCAGGAAGGACGGCACGATCGTGCGCCGCGCGTTCCGCGCGATCAACAACGCCGTGTCGGGCACCGTCAGCTCGCGCCGGCTCTCGAGGGCGGTGTAAGTGCCGCTAGATTTGCCACGCCGTCCGTCCTCCCCTCGCCGCGGCCCCGCTCTCCCGCTCGCTCGCTCGCTCGCGCCCTCGTGCCGGCTGCGCTGGGTGCTGTATGTATAACATAACGCAAAAGCCGCCCCGTCTGTCTGTTCTGCTGTTATATTTTGCTGTTACTGTCCCACCCCCGTATCCCCCTCCCAACCCCCGTCCCCCTTGCTGTTTTGTCGAATCACCCGTGTCATCCCTCCCAACCCACCATGTGTGTATATCCCCATCCCCATCCAAAGTCCCCTTTCTATTTCTGCTTATTGCTTCGGTCTCCTCTTTTCTTTTCCTGCTCCCGTTCCCCGTTCTTCGCTTCGCTTCGTTTCCTTTTTTTCACCTTCTGCATCTCTCGCATTGATCACTGCACATCCGTCTGTTGCTGCACATCACCCCGCTTCCCCACCCCGTCCACCGTCCAGCTTTCCATCCCCGTTCCCCCCGCCCTTCTTGCCGCCCACTACCCACTATCTATTCGCTATCTGACGCTCGACTGCTGGATAGAGCTTTGCTGTCGCATTGCTTTCACCTACCCCCTTCCGCTTGCCCTCACCCCCATCCGTCTCCCCTGCCCCACCCATCCACGAAATAACGCGCTCTCACGAACACTTACTCTTGCCCCGTCCGCTACGTTTGACACGTTGTTCTGCTTCATGTTCGGCCTCGTCGCTCACGTTCATGTTTTACGGTGTCCCGTTGATGCTCATCTCATGTTGACTCGTCACGCTTCTGTGGAGGAATGACACGCTTTTAAACGCTTTGCTGTCCGTCCGGCGTCAGTGCTTGTGGGAACGATTTTCAGCTCTGGCCTGCGGTACAGTCGCTCGGATACCAACACGAACCCATGCGAGAGGAGGCGTTGATTGTTTCTGTGCCAATGCAAAATGCAGATGAACAGGAAGATGGGTTGGCGCTCGCTAAGGCTACAGTCCAAGATGATGATGATGATGAGGAAGTAGGAATGCAAAGGCAATGCGAGTGTTCATCTCTAGGATATCACGGCTCGCGACTCAGGAGTCCGTGGGGTTGCGCAGGCCGCGCGATGGGAGGCCCGCGTTCGCGGCGTCCATTTCTACATACTCGTCGAGAGCATCCCTGCGGCGAAACAAACTTAGCACTTTAAGAAGTCAAGGACGGAAATTTGCATGAATACGCACCGGACGGCGCCCATTATTTCCCAGAGAGGATCCTCCTTGTCTGGCTGCCGTCGTGCAATCTGAGAGGGGCATCAGATATGGATTCTCAGATCTCAGTTACGATCGGTGTGCAGGTTCTTGCACAGGCTGCGAAGTTCGATTACACACCTTGATCTTGATTGCTTGGAGCACGCCCTGCACGCATTCAGTCCGTCTTAGGCAACGCGGGGTGTCTGACGTGCTCAGTGCTCACCGTGAACTGCAGGATCTTGTTCTTCACGCGGCCGACCTCCAACGCGTCGCCTGATGCCAGAGAGGAACGCGTGCGAGTCTCAGCCATCGGCGAGGCGCAGCAAAATTTAGTGCATGCGCACCGACTGTGAGGTTTTCGGAGGCCGCGATGGCGGGCTCGAAGAGCTCGACGTCCGCGTCCTCAGCGGACTCGGCCATGAGCATGACGGCGTCGAAGTCGGCGTAGGAGACGCCGGCGAGCCGGACTCCGTCGAAGGGCGCTGTCAAGGGTGAGTGAGAGTTTCAAGGGTCGCGGGCGGGGTGGCTGACAGACGAAGAGTGCGGCGGCCTCGGCGTATGCGGTGCCGCCCACGCCGTCTGAGATCTGCTGGGAGTGAGAAGATGCGCGACGAGATGGTGGGCGGCACACTGGTTCGCCAGTGTCACGAATGAAGAACACACCTGGATGTCATTGTATCTGGGACAGTGCACATGAGAGACATGAGAGCGTCTGGAAGCGTCGACTCACGGTCTGTACGTCACGAGTCTTGTGCCTGGGCCAGTGGGTGCACCGTGAGAGCACGATAGGAACGTAAGGAAGAAAAGCGCGGTAGTCGAAAGGAACATAAGAGCCTCGCGCGCTGGCAGTCCAGCTGCAGACTTGGGAATGAAGGTGAAGGGAAGAAGATAAGGGCCTCGACGATGCAGCGTGGCGCTGGTCCACTGAAATAGACCTCCTTTTAGAGTTGTCATGGCTGAGGCGGTTCGTGCAACCTGCTCGGTTCTCCGGCTATGGATAGTTGGTGTGACAACCGAGAATCCCCCGACGCCACGGCGATCAGACTCATCCAAAACGAGAATGCACCCATTCCTATTTTAAGCGATTGCCACACGTGGGATCAGACAAGAAATGCACCGCGAGAGGGCTTGAAAAGAGAATTAGAGTGTTTTAGACACTTCGATCTGCTCCTTCACAAGGCGGGCGAGCTCTTCCGATTCGGAGAACACGTCTCGTACGCTCTTCGCATTCTGGGATTTTATCCACTCTGCGCGAGCAGCCTCAGGAAGCGCCACGACGCGTTCCAGCTCTGCTTGCTCTTTGATAACGTTGACATCGCCTGGTGCGAGTTTCAGTGCCATTTCGAGGTCCCGCTTGGCGTCGTTCCAGCGCCCGAGGGCGCGGTTTGCCTGAGCACGGCGGTAGTGCGCCTTGGCGACCATAAAGTCGCGATCGATCGCCTCTTGAACGTCTTCGAAGACTTTTGTGTAGAGTCCAAGCTCTAAGAGGAAACAGTGAGCACAATGCGCAACGGAAAACAGAATCTGGCACGTACTCAACGCAGCCGCGGCGCGGTTCATCCTGTACAACGGCTCGTGCGCGCTCTGGAACACGCAGGCGCAGTATACAATGAATGCTTTCCGATAGTCTCCTTCTGTGAAGGCCTTGTTTCCGACGGCTTTGAGCTTGTCGCTCCGCGCGTCCTGTTCGGCCCATTCTCGCCTTTCCCGCAGAGCTTGCTGCTCAGGCGTCTCGCCGGTCCGCTTGCGCTCTTCCGCATCGGCGAGCATCATTTTCATCATCATATCCATCTTGGCCGGGTCCCTGACGAGCTCAGCGAGCATGCGGGGGTTGATGGGACTGTTTCCGGCCCGGATACGAGTTTCCAAGCCTTCTTCGCCCAAGCTCAGAGCGGCTGTGGTTCATACTTGGCTCGCCATTTGATATGTAGCAGTGGATTTACCTGGGTCGAAAGGGTTGAGCGGGTCACCTGGCTTGAACTTTTGGGCTCCTGAGGTCGAGTTCATGGATGTTTGTGGGAGAGGCGGTCGGAGTGGAGCTGCGCGCGGCATCAAACAAACAGTGTCAACGGAACGGAAATTTTTAGTTTAGGTAATTCTATGTATACAGCGTGCATGGTCAGAGACTCAGGAATTGAAGGAAATAAATGACAGGATGATAGGAGTACAAAGCACAGCGATGGTCCGTTAGGTTTGTGGAAGAGCCGGATTCACTGACAGCGCCGCAACTACGGCACCCCTCCGCGCAGACGTTTGGTCAGATTATCGGCGACCTGCTCGCCCTCTTTTCTCGGTCATTTTATACCGTCAACGGGTCATTCTATGGATCCGCTAGCCCTTGATCTCAAGGTCTTTTGTATCTTGCGCACGCTGCTCATGACTGATGAGTAAACGATTATCTTCCTTCGTAAAGTCTGCAAAGGAGACTAACTGATGAGGTGGGTGAGGTACTCATGTAGCGCAGCCTAGGCCAATTGACGGGATGGAACTGAGCACCCCACCTGATATCATGCCTGTCTCATATGTTGCATCTCTAATAGCCTTCACTGATAACGACATTTGGCCGCGTGATATCGTTTCAATGCGCTTGTGTTTGGACTCTTCTAAATCCTGCTTCGTGAAGCGCAAGCATTACAGCCATCGAGGTGAGAGAACAAGGAGACCATTCAAGCATGACACTGTGAGCCCAAAAGCTTGACGCCAACTCGGTCTCAGTCGTTTGACAGCATGTTAGCAGCCGAACTGAGGCGTTCTCGCACCGCAAGTCCGACTGCCTCTAGCTCTTCGATCGCCGCCGTGACATGACGAGCAGTACGCCCACGCATCCCAGCCGCAGAGACGAGAACCCGCCGCCATACCGCGGTACAGGCCCGGGCAACAACGGCGACAACATCGGCAAGCCTGGCAAAGAGCAAACTGCTGCCGAGCCCGACTCGCCGCCGCCGCGAGCACCGCCCGATATACTACCGCGCTGCAACCTTCTGAACATTTCGCGCCCGAAGGAGGGCATCAGGGGCGAGTATGTCGTCGACCCGTCCGTCAGCGTGCCCGATACGCTGCTCGCGCCGCTGCCCAACGAGCAGCAGCTGGATGGCGCCCGTCCTAATCTGCGGCTGGCGAGCAACCAGAGCGTCGAGGCCGATGTCTGGGTGCTGCCGGTGAATGCGCCGTCCGGCGAAACCGTGCGCCTCGTCTTCATATCGAGGGATGCGCATCTCAAGATTCGCATTGTACGTACAGTATGTGGGCGTGAGTCCACGTGCGATAGTCGTGAACTAAGGATGCTTGCTCTACAGCATGATACGGGAACGAGTCGTTGCCTAATTGAGGCGCGTTCGGGACGCAGCATCGTCCTCACCCTCCCGCGCGACTTTGTGGGCGTCGTGAAGACGACCACGTCGTGCGGGCCGGCAGTGATGCCGGTGAAGTTCGCGACTCTGAGCGAGGTGGAGGGCGAGGCAAAGTACTTCAAAGGAGACCTGGCGCGACTTGGTCAGTAATGCACCATTGACGAGCAAACTTTGCTCACTATTCCCTTCCCCCCATTTCGATTTGCAGGTGCTGAGAACGACTGGCAGGGTTCGACGATTGAAATTGTGGCGCCCGTGGGGAAGATTAGAGTCACCTTGGCCGGAGATGAAGTCCCCAACGAGTGCATCGTGTCCTAACGGAAACGTCGGAAACATAGTCTTGCCGCCTGTACTTTTATGAATGCCCCGCAGTGGCAACTGCGATCAATGGGAATCCAAGACATTCACCTGTGCAGATTCCAGTGATATGGCGAGTAAATGTACGTCGTCCGCTTGGGACTTCAATCAGAGTTGGGAATGGTTGGCGAGTGGCCTTCCGGCGATGATTTGCCACGAGTGACCAGTGCGGCTAGTGTACAATATGAGTAATACACAATGGCGGGATATGGAGAGACGCAGTTCAGCTCACTAAAATGCTATAGGAGGAACATAAATGCTACCCCGCTGGGAAGCTGCGCGCCATGGCATGTAGTTGTCAAAGCCATCGAAAGTTCGCCCAAAAAGGGAAAACAACGAATGATCGGGGAGCGGTCCGGAGCCACCCGGTTCACGTCACTTGCACTCCCACTCTCACCAATGTCGCCAGGCTCAGAGTCGAAGCGAATAATCATCATAGGCGGAGGTATCATAGGATGCACGACGGCGTACTATATCACACGGCATGCTTCGTTCGACGTATCGCGCGACAGCGTGACGGTCGTCGAAGCAGCAGACGTGGCGGGCGGCGCGAGCGGCAAGGCCGGCGGGCTAGTCGCGACGTGGGCGTATCCGAAGGAGCTCGTTGCCGTCTCGTATGAGGAGCACCGTAAGCTGGCAGAAGAGCACGGCGGCGCGACACGCTGGGGTTATCGCGTTGTCGGATGTGGGCAATGGGAGGGGCGCGGCGCAGCAGAACACGGCGAGAACATGGACGGGCTCCACGAGAGGACCAAGAAGAGGGGCAAGCGCAGCCTGCCTAGCGACTTGGACTGGATTCGCGCGGATTTAACGGAGAGCTATGTTCCGTTCGAAGGCGAGACGGCGCAGGTGCACCCGTTTCAGTTCACGACGAGCATGCTCGCCCTCGCCCAGGAACGCGGTACCCAACTCGTCAAGGCACGTGTCACGAAGATCAACTCGGGTGGCGGCAGAGTCACGGGCGTGCAATTGGCCAGCGGGGAGACGTTACCTGCGACGCATATCGTGCTCGCCGCCGGGCCTTGGGCACCTCGCGTCCTTCCTGCGCTGCAAGGCTTGATCACCGCGTCGCGCGCGCACTCCATCACGCTCCGGCCGCCGCCAACGATGCCTATATCGGCATACTGCGTGTTCACTGAAATCGCGCTGCCAGACGGGCGCACCGCTGCGCCAGAGATTTACGCGCGCCCGAACGACGAGGTCTACGCATGCTTCGGGTCGGACAGCCTGCCGCTGCCGGAAACGTCTGCCCAGGTTGTGGTCGACGAGGAGAAATGCGAGGCCATTCGGACGCAGGTCGCCGCGATATCGCCGGCGCTGGCGAAGGCTACGCCGCTCGTCAGGCAAGCGTGTTATTTGCCCAATGTCGCGACGGGAGGTGGACCTATTATTGGCGAGATTCATGGTATGGCGGGACTTGTGATAGGCGTGGGGCATACGTGCTGGGGTATTTGCAACGGCCCTGGTACGGGCAAAGCCCTCAGCGAGCTTGTAATGGAGGGCAAGATCTCCTGTGCGAACCTGAAAAAATTGCATCCAAGTAAGTTCCTGTAAATACGAATGCGCTGTTGGCGCAACGCAGCTTTCTATATAATACCATTAATATTGGTGAATCAAGCGTCTCCATTCAGAATATAATTTGCAAAGACGAAGCATGAGGAAGAGCGGAGCGGACGCCAAAGTCCGACGATGCTCCTTGCCTTTGGACTGGTCGCATGTTCGCGTCGTCGCAAATCCCGTTCCTCTGGCGCTGTCTTTTACGGGGACTCCGAAGCTCATAGTGTGGTCTTGCTCGTGCCGCCGCAGATGTTGACAACATTCTTCGCCGAACTTACACTTCATTTGACACTGGACGAGGAACAATGTGAATTGTACAGTAAAAATGACCAGACTTACGCAGCTGCCAGGTACTATAGTTACTTCTTCGCCGCTGCCGCCTTTTTCAACAGCGGTACCCAGTTATCTCTCGCGCCATGCTCAGCAAAAAGAAGTGTCTGTCGGTTCCTCTCCGTATCCGCGGCGTCCTTAGCAGCAAGTGGCCGAATCTCCAGCTCATACTCGGCGACCTTAGCATCGACTTCAGTCAATGGGCGGCCTCGCACGGAGGCCAGTGCGAGCCCAAGCTTCAGAGCAGCGAGCATCGCAATGTTCGCGCCCTTGCCGGCAAACGGGGGCATGAGACTCATGGAGTCGCCGATGAGCGTCACGCCCGCGCGGTGCTCCCACGAGAAACCGACGGGGAGCATGTAGAACGGGCGGAGGTACACGGCGTTGCGGTCGGCGACGCTCAACAACTCGCGCTGCCATGGCGCCCACCCTTCGTAGCGCGCCAACGCGTCGGAGATCGCAGCCTCTGGGTCGGAGACCACGGGCGACCCAGAGGCGCGCTCCTTGTCCTCGTCGCGGTGGAAGTAGAGGTACGTGCGGATGCGGCCGTCGCCGTTGCGCTGCGAGGCGATGCCTTTGTACTCGTCTAAAGCAAACATCGAGCCGTTCCCAATGCGCGCCGCGAGCTCGGGGTGCGCGCGCGAGTCGAAGGAGAGCTCGAGACACGTGATGCCAGTGTACTCCGGCTGCACGTCCGTCACGAGCGGCCGTACGCGGGACCGCGCGCCATCCGCGCCGACAAGCAAGTCTACGACGGTCTTGTAGCCGTTGGCGAACGTGAGCTCCCATTCCGCCGTCCCCGGCACGGGCGCAGCAGAAACGAGCGAATGGCCCCACTTGATACTGCCCGCCGGCGCGCCCTCGAGGAGAATATTGCGCAGGACTGTGCGGTCGATCTCCGGCGCGGCATGCTGCTCCTCGTCGGGTGGGGGTACGAGGTGGAAGAGTATCTCGCCCGTCTTGTCCGAGATCCTCATTTCCTGCCCCTCCGGCCGCGCATGCTTCTCGAACGCGTCCCACAGCCCGGCACCCTTCATCGCGGCCTGACCAGCGTCGATGTGCAGGTCAAGCATCCCGCCGAGGTGCGCGCGCGTGCCTGATTCCTCGTCGCGCTCGTAGAGTGTCGCTGGGATGTCGTGCCGCGCAAGCACGTTGAGAAGGACGAGGCCGCTAGGGCCGCCGCCTATAATCGCAATGCGCGGTGGCGTTGAAGTCATTGGTGAGCTGGGGAGATAGATCAATGACCAGCCACTCGAGACGCACAGCCGGCGCGTTTATGAATCGATCGGATGCTGCGCAGCAGATGCGATCTGGCAGCCGAACGATAGAAACCAGGGTCGTATGTTTGCGCCACCCACGGCCAGGTTCATACCAGAAGGAAGAAGTGCATTATAGGTACTTCATCCAGCGCCGTGCCTGACTTCAGTGGCTTCCAGGAAGCCACAGAGCCTGCTGCTACGAAACCAGGAAAAAGTGGAAGCATCGAGACTCGTCTGGTCGATCGGAAGATGACTAGATGCAAGATAGAGTGAGCCTGTGTGCAAATCTAACTACTGCTGGTCCAGCGAATAAATTCAAGCAAAACAGATACAATGGCGCACGCACAGCGCCTTTCTTTGTCCCAGGTATTAAGTAATTGGGGACCAGAGCCAGCGCCGCGTCATTGAAATGCTGACTAACACCGTTAAATCGGAGGAAGAGACGAGGAAGGATTCGATGTCCGACGTGCACAACTTGTCCTTCGATATGCAGGAACATTCTATTCTTCAAGTCCTTACTTGCGCAGGCACGGGCCATGGGCGCCGGATTGGCGGTTGACACGACTGCGAAGCGCGTTTTGACGGGTTGTGGGCATGTGATCAGCACGTGCTGTGCTTGTCGACGGTTATCCTGGACTCGTACCTACGTACCCGCTCCTATTGGATTATAAAAAACGCCAATTCTCGCCAATGTGCACTTCCGCATATCTATCCTGGCAACTTTGGGGGCGCTTCGTTCACTTGCTCCGGGTCGCACAGCATACGCACTCTTCTGGGCGAAGATTCTCGTGTTGCTCATGTGGATGCCGGCTTCCGCAATGATGTGGGCTCCATATAAGACTGCCGGGCGCAGCGAGCTTGTCGTTTGCGCTCCCAACAGTCCCGGTTGACGCGATGAACTCCATCGCGCGTCTGACAACCCTGTCGCTCGCGCTGCTCGGCGCCGCCAGTGCCGCGCCAAGCCTGCTTTCGCTTCCCGCCGCGCGAGGACCAGTGCGCGCGGGAAGCTACATCGTAACGCTCAAGGAACACGCTGTCGCGCGACTCGGCCAGAACTCCAGCTTCTCCTCGCTGCTCACCTCGTTCGACGCGGCTCACATCACGTACGAATGGCCGCTTCTGAACGCCTTCGCCGCGACATTCAGCGATGATGCCCTGCTGGCGCTGCGCGCGTCGGGCGACGTCGCGGCCATCGAGCACGACACGCTTGGCGGTGTCGCCCGACTCAAAAGGCAAATCGACGCGCCGTGGGGTCTGCAGCGCATCTCGCAGTTGCAGAAGCTCGACCCGGATTCCGAGTACGAGGCGCTGAGCTATAACTACACCTACGACCGGTCTGCGGGCAAGGGGGTTGATATCTACATCATCGACAGCGGTGCGAATGGATTTCGTTCGAGATCACGATTTTCCGACGACGACGTTTCAGGTGTTCTGGTCGAACATGAAGATTTCGGCGGCCGCGCACGGTGGGGAACGGTGAATAAATGTCCTACCTTTCTTTGGTCTGTTGCTGAATGAATGTCGGTTCAGAATTTCGGCGGCTATGCGCAGGTCGACGTCGAAGGGCATGGTACCCATGTCGGCGAGTCCATCGCCTACGATGCGGAAGGTTGCTCATTAGATTTCAGCCGGCACTGCCGCAGGAAGGCATTACGGGGTAGCAAAGGCAGCGAATGTCATCGCTGTACGCGTTCTTGACGACGACGGTGTTGGTGGTGAGTTCTTCGCTTGAATTGCATCGTGGTTACTGTCTAACGTCAGTTTTAGCCATATCGGACGCGTGAGCTTCGCGTTTGAAATGCCATTTGTATATGATCAGCTGAAAGATTCCAGCATCGCTGCCGTCAACTGGGTAGTCGAGGAAGCCACAACGAGGACGCGGCGTCCCAGCGTAATCAACATGAGCCTTCACTATCAAGCTAGCGAGGCTCTGGACGCGGCGGTGACTGCGGTAGGCTTTACGCCCATTCCCTCAATTTCTGTTACTGAACGCCACAATGAATTCTTCACGACAGGCTGTCAACGCCGGCGTTCACGTCATCGTCGCCGCAGGCAACTCGAACCTCGATGTCGACTATTGGAGCCCAGGTCGCGCCCCTGCGGTGATCACCGTCGGCGCATCGACCATCGACGACCGCATGGCGCCTTTCTCCAACCATGGGCCGCTCGTCGACATCTTTGCCCCTGGAGTATTTGTCGTTTCTGCTGCTATTGACTGTGAGTCCCATCCCTTGAACGGCAATCTACAACAGAAGTATTCATACATAGAAACCTCTGAATGTCAGCGCTAAACGGCACAACCGTCATGTCTGGGACGTCCATGGCGAGTCCTCATGTGGTCTGTGTTTTTCGTCACTGGAAGCTGCACTTCCGTGTTGTTACCGTGCTTATCTCACCTCAGGCTGGTCTCGTCGCGTATTTGATCGGCTTGGAGGGCAACAAGTCCACCGCGGAGGTCCTGGCGCGCATCAAGGAGTTCAGCCCGGATGGAATTCTCACTGGCTTGCGTGTGTCGTTGCGGCGTCTTTTGGCATTCGTTCGTCACTGCTAACCCTCCGTGAAGCTGCAGACACCATCAACGAGCTGATCAACAACGGCGTTCGCCTGCCAGTGACTGTATGAGCCGAGCCTGCATATATACTGTATGTATGGGACTGTGCCTCACACTTTGCCAACGAATGTTGCAGACTTCATCCAACTGACCCGTTCTGCGCATCCTCTGAAGCACCAATTGTAGTGGGCTGATTGTGACAGCGCCAACCATCCTCGTGTGTCGCCGAGCACTCAGAGCAAAGCACGAGAGTCCCAGTCTGGTGGACATTGATGATGGCTGTTCGCGTCCTCGGCAGCCCCGGCCCGTGAATGCCGCATAGCCACACAAACGTGCCTAGCGGCTGTGCGCCGCCCGCGCCACAGCCCTGCGCAGTCCTTTGCTGGACAGCCTCCAGCGACATAAAACGACACACGAACGCCCGTTCCTCCAATTTTCATACCGACATGGTCTCGAAGTCTCAACTCGCAGCAGAAGAGGCGCCGCCGCCCTACATCGGCGCATCCGCCGCCGCCTTCACCGCTGTCCAGTCCTCCACCGCTGGGCCATCCACTGTGACGTCCAGCACCAGCGCCGCAACACCCAGCAGTCCCACACCGCCTCCGCCGGGTATCGCGCGGAGCAACCTGCTGGACATCGCGCGCACGCATAACCGCGTCAAGGGCGCGTACCTCATCGACCCCGCGCTCGTCGTGCCCGAGTCGCTGCTGGCGCCCCTCCCGGAAGGCGCAGACCCTGCGGCGCCGCGCCCAAATCTCCGCCTCGCGAGCTGCTATGCTGCGGTCGATGCTGATGTCTGGGTCGTCGATTCCCCTCCCGCTCCGGATAGGAAGGGCTCGGAGGGGCAGGAGGAGAAGACGCGTTTGGTGTTCGATTCGGAATATGGCAGTGTCGACGTACGGCTGGTGCGTTCCATGCCTTATTTGTTGCCTCGGCTGCCTAGATGCTGATGTTGGCGTTATTCACTGGCAGCACTCGCTTGGCAACCGCCCGTGTGAGGTCGAGGTGCACGCGGGATACGGCAGGGTCAACATCATGCTCCCGCGCGGCTTCGTCGGTGCTGTCAGCACGAGCACGACGTACGGCTCGACCGTCGTCCCGCCGCAGCTCACGATTTTGAGCGAGGCGAAGGGCGAGGGCAAGTACTTCATGGGCAATTTGGGTCTTGTTGGTGAGGATCTTCTTGTTCGTGTGCATAAGTTAGCAACTTACATGTATTTTTTCGCAATTGCAGGTGCGGACGGCTGGCACGGCACGACCATCACCGTGAAGGCCACGCATGGCAGAATCAAGTTCACCTGCGCGGAAGAGCGGGACGCTGCGAAACTGAAGAAATCGGGTTGGACCAGCTGGTTCAGCTCGTAGCGCGCTCTACAAATTATGTTCAACACAGGCGGTCGCGACTGTACTGTAGTTTTGGTTTTTGACAGTTGAAATTTCACGATGTTGTACAATTAATCAGTAGCTTTTGGTCCCAGCTGGAACCGCCAATTACACCACTTCTTCCCGTGGCTGCGGCGCTACCTTGCAGAGCTCCAATAAGGACGCACGCCCGTGTCGACGCCCACGCGCGGGCGCAAGTGCTCCACCGCCGGGCCTCGCGCGGAGCAGCCACCTCGACATCGCGCGCACGCACAGCCGCGTCAAGGGCGTCGCGTAGCTCATCGACTCCTCGCTCACCGTGCCCGAGTCGCTCCTCGCGCTGCTCCCAGACGGCGCAGACCCGCGCCCAAATTTGCGCCTTGCGAGCTGCCACGCTGCAGTGGCCGCCGACATGTGGGTCGTCGATTCTCCTGCCAGCCTGGATCGGATGGGGCAGGAGGAGAAGGTGCGGATGGTGTTCGATTCGGAGTATTCCACTGTGAAACCCAGTCCGCGCCATTTTGCACCGGTCATTGGCCGGTGTACGCGAGATTTTCCGCTTTCGGCCGGTGTCTGGTGGAAACAGTTGGATTCGTCCCCAGTCGAGATCCAGCCGGAGTTCCGGTCGAATTGACGGCAGCATCAGGAATCACTGCAAGACACCTTGTAGACGCAGGAGCCAACAGTTCAGTATATTTTTTATGACAATTCCACGGCTTTGATTGTCAGGGGAAGCTCATGGATGCTGTCCAGCGTCGGTGTGAGGGAACGGACCGTCGGAGACTCGGAGCCATGATACTCGGAGGTCGCGGAGCGAGCACCGACCGAGCGCAGCAGTGTCGGTCTCGCCGATTTCCGCCTGGCCATCGCCTTCCAGACCTCGGGCGGAGCTTGACTTGTACTCAAGTTGTGGCCCAGGTCCTCAGCTATATAAAGGCACCTTTTGCCCGCAAGGGCATGTTCACATTCAGAGCTTCATGCTCGTCTCCAGCCGTCAAGACACCAAAGTTCCCAACCTGTGCAGGTATGCAACCTTCTTCCTATATACATGTCTTTGTCCTGACCACTGCCCCTGCAGATGATGACTGTCTGCAGCAGCCGTGTATTGGGATCACGGTCACATCATGAGAGAATGTGGTGTAAATTACTGATTAGTATTAGTATTGCCCAAATTGACTCTTGTTGATGTTCTTGTCACGTCACTGTAAATGCTGGGAATGGCACATGGGAAAGCCTTATGAAAGACCCCGGGAGCATCTCATATCAGTGTACATTTCAGCTGGCCGAAGGCAGTTTTTCGTTTCCGAGCGCGCTTCGGGGGACGGGTCGAAAGTGCCAAAAACAGCTATTTTATCGTCCGAAATGGACGGCCCAAAATCGTCAGGCATGGTGCAAAAAAGGCCGGAGGACGGCTCGACTCTGTTCGGAGGCCGGTGGAAAGAGCGCGCTTTTTTCGACCGGCCAAGGTTTCACAGTGTTCAAGTGTGGATGTGCGCTTGGTGCGTGTCTTCTGCTCCTCCTCGGACCTCCAAACATGGATGCTGATGAGAGACAATTTTTGCAGCACTTACTCGGGAACCGCCCGTGTGAGATCGAAGTGCGCGCGGAGTACGGCAGGGTGAACATCATGCTCCCGCGTGGCTTTGTCGGCGCCGTCAGCACGAAAACGACGCATGGCTCGACCGTCGTCCCGCCGCAGCTCACGATCTTGAGTGAGGCGAAGGGCGAGAGTAAGTACTTCATGGGCGATTTGGGTCTCGTCGGTGCGTGCGACGCTGCGGAATGTATATCGTAGTAACTCACGCCCAATTCAGGTCCAGACGGCTGGAACGGCACGACGATCATCGCCAAGGCCACCCACAACAGAATAAAGTTCACCTGCGCAGAAGAGCGCGACACGGCAAAACTCACGAAGTCGGGTTGGACCAGCTGGTTCTCGTAACGCGTTGCTATTTGCTCCATTTGGCTCTGCGTAGCTTGGGTCTTGATATTGGTGCCTGTATTATACAATCTATCTGCATCTCAAGTCAGCACCTCGTTTCGGTCAAAGTGTCGCACGATCTAGCTCGCGGTGCACATTGGCAGCTTTCGAAGAAGAAGAATGGAGTCGAAGCGGATGTCCCTCTCACCCGAGTCCGAGTCGGGCGGCGTGCGCAGGAATGCGTTGATCTTGCGCACGGCGGCCGTTCGGTCCAGCAGCGGGTCCATTCCGACCGGCGCGCGGTCGTCGCGCAGGCGGATGAATACGTAGCAATCGTCGTCATACTCCCGCACATGCGCAGTGGCTGCCTGGCAAAGCTCCAAGAATGACTGCACGCCCGCGTCGACCGCCGCACGAGCGTCCTGCTCGGTGATCGTGCCTGCGTCGACGCCCTTGCGCAGAGGTTGCGTGTTGTAGTGCAGCGCCCTGCATTGAAGGAAAATCAACGGGATTCGGAAGGGACTTGGAACTTGACGGAACAGAACGAACATGAAGTCAAGTCGGCCCCATGTCTTCATGTGGGCGGCGATGAAGCCCGCGCACGCGTCCTGGGAGTCCATGTCTCCGGGGAAGAGCTCTAGGAGAACCTTGGCGGCGGGAACCGTGGTCATAATTTTCTTCTCGAGGGCGCGCGCAGCGGCCTCGTCCTGCGGCGCGTACGCGATGGTGACGCCGACTCCTCCATCGACACCTTGTAGCGTGGTCAACTAGGGGCACTCGCGGAACTCGGGGGGAGATTGAAGAGGACGCACAAAACCGACGCGCCATGTTGCGCGCGTAGAGCGAATCGATGCCGGTAACCAGCGCGACTTTGCCCTCGAACAATCTGGAGGACGGCAAGTGGTAAAGACAGCGGTAAATCTAATATGCCTGACTACGAGGTACTGTAGGACGCACTTGTCAAATTTGGCCGTCGTCACTTCGTCATCGGCGGCGGGCTCGGGCGTGAGCTGGTCGTTGCCACTGGGCTCAGGCTCGTGAGTTTCGTCCGGCGGACACGTTGCGAGGATACCAATGGCTGAAGACATGGCGGCGGGCAAAGACACAAAAGGGGCGGCGCGGATGCCGCCTCGACGTCATCCATTTTGAGCCTGGAGGAGGTGTCGGAACTCGCGATCGCCCCAGCGTGTCCCGCTTCAACCAGTGCGCATTCTGAGCTTGTTTCTGAAACGCGAGAAGTCGCCCATTCCGCGCTGGTGACAATGACAAGCGTTGAGCTACGACGCCTTTATAGAATATAAGTAAGAATCTCGCAGTACTTTAGCAGTCATAATGACGCACTCAGACAGACTGTACTGCTTGCCATGAGATTTAAATATAATGGCAGGGAAACAGTCAGCTTGCGCAGGCCACTGGGCGCTCGACATGCGACGCTCAGTCTGGACCGGAACCCACAGGCGTCATTGTCGTCGCGCCCATTCACGGCCTCCAGGCGTTCGGTGGAGAGCGCGACATCACATATCGCACGTTTTTTTTTTTTAAAATGCGCGCAACACCAAAAACCAGCCGCGAGTCACCGAGGGCTTCGAGGAGGAGGAGGAGGAGAAGAGGAGGAGCGGCGGAGTTTCTTGTGCCAGGTCCGACCACTCAGTTGATTTTCTCCCTTCGCCAGCTCCAAAACGCGCGCTCGTCTGGAGAACAACTAGCATTGCAACAGCTGAGAGGTTATTATGGGCTGAAAACAGGTGCGCACATCTGATTGATGGAAGACCAGGTGAATGTCGCTGGCTTCGCCAGCATGATGGTCGAATTATCGTTGCAAACGCGACATATGCACTGCGCCCCATTTTTTTTTTTCATTGCTAGCTGCCTTCTGGGTCAGCAAAGAGGCCGCCGTTTGGGCTTGTAAGGCCAGTGCCGTTGCAGATAGAGCATTGAGATGCTCGTATCTCAAGAAGTGCCTCGCGAACTAGGGTGCCCGCACCTTGATCCTCTTTGCTGGCTATGTCGCGTACCTGCTTTTGTATTTCTCGTCAGAACGCACCGGCTGCGCATTCTCGTTTCAACCTGGTTCTAACTTCCGCTGGGGGGCTCCGCACTCGCGCTCTGAAGCTACTGTCGTCCTCGGCTTGCGCTTCCCACTTTCCTCGTGCCGCAGCTCCCTTATTCCTTCTGCCTACGCGCATGCTCAGTTACTTTTGCGTGGCCCAAGCTTTGACCTGGAAGGCCCCGCCGAAATCTTACTGACCCCGGCGCTGTACGCTGTTTTGGCTGGTCTTGACCACACGGACAACGGAACTAGAAAACATGGGCATTACGTTCTAATTTCGCGCCGTGGCGACGAGGCCGCGTGCGAAAGTTATTCACTCGGGATGCGCCCACCCGGACCGGCGCGCAGCAGATACCTGGGCGCGCAGCTATCCTATCCGCATCTCGTTGCTCTCGGTGCCTTGCCACTATATCAGTACTAGGCTACAGGCTGCAGCGCTACACCGTTGTTGTTCGAGATCTTGGGGCGTTCATGGAAGTCGAGGATCGAGACTGCCGCCCTTGCACACCTCAGGCTTCAGGTGATACATCAATTCTGTGGAATTTTGCACATATTGGTTCGAGGCAAAGTACATGTCTTGCTATAGGCAGCTGAGCTCAGGTTGACGTCGCTCTCGTGTCCTCGAACTAGTCATCAAACTGCGGGTATGTGAGATCGGCACTACCGATGCGGAATGTGGAAGATACATACGCAGTCCGAACAGCCGCTCCCATCGGACAGGCATACGGCGCCGATGTCGCGGACGGCGACTCTGCCGTTGACCTTGTTGACGTCGGCATCGCCGCAACCCAGGATTTGCCCAACCGCGTCGCGCACGTCGGACCAGAGAGCATTGATGTAATCGACATACACGCAGCCTGGAATTCATTTCAGCATTCTCACCCCTCGAGGAGGTCAGAGGCGGGCAACGCACAATTGCCGGGAGAGCAGGTCGGGTTGTAAGCCCGCTCGATACCCCCGACGGTGCACGTTCGGCTCCAATCCGGGGTCAGCGTCGACCAGTTGTCGAATAGCGACTGGCAGTCGCTGAGCGTCGCGTCGCCGGTCGTGCCGCACGTTGGGTTGTTGTCGTTTCCGGGCCCGACTACCTGGCGGCGCGACACTGTAGAGTTGCCCGACGGAAATGCGACAGCAGTGCTCAGAAGGAGTGCTGCTGTGGAAATGACTGTGAGAAGGCGCATGCTGGGACTAACAGTATCGCGGATGGGGCCTTCCGAGGCAATGGCCAGGCCTTTATATCACAGCTCGTTCGGCCGCAGAATGTTCGGCAGGACGTCTCAGCGCTCTCCAGGAACTATTGAGGAAGTGTTTCGTATAGTAGCACACTTTACCCCATACGTCAGTGTGGTTCTTGATGTTAGGTATGCAGAGAGGATTGAGGATCCCACGAATCGACTACTCGGCACCATGTTAGCATCGACCAGCCTCTGGATCAGCTTGGCTTCATGCGTGAGCTCATGCCTGGGTGAATAACATTACAGTATGCTTTGCGTCATATAGATGTCAGTCCTTCAATTTTCAACGCTATGTTTCCTGTGTGAACCTCGGGACCGCATCGCAGTACAGGTCTCCTGGTTACGTAGCTTAGCCATAGTGATGGGTCGGCTTCGGCTCAAGCCGCGAGCCGGCCGAGCCGAGCCGTTTGTAGGCCAAGCCCGGCCGGGCCGTCCGAGCGGCTCGGAAGGGCTTGCGGCTCGGCTCACCCTCTGAAAAGCCGCGAGCCGGCCGCCAGGCCGGGGCTCACTGTGTACATGTTGAGGCTTGATATGCTGTAGGCTCAGAGTCATTGTAAGTGGCAGTTATTTGATAACCAGCAGGCTACTGACAGACATAAAGGCCTTTCATCTCAAAACAGAGCTGCCGGAGGTGCGGAACACGTTGCGGATCATGTTGCGGTCCTCCGTTTCGTGCCACAAGCCCGCTCACCACTCCGTATTGCTGCTACAACCTCCCCATGCAACTGCATGGTATACAAGTGAGCTTATAGTTATATAATGATAACTTTGAACATACTCTTACAATACTGTTGCTCACATATGACAGGCCGTTGTAAGCCGCGGCTGGGCCGGCGGCTTGCCTGAGCCGCCGGCTCAGGGCCCGGCTCAGGACTCTCTCAAGCCTGAGCCCCTCGAAGCCGAGCCGTAGCCGGCGGCTTTGAGCCGAGCCGGGCCGGCACATCACTACTTAGCCACCCTGTGCAGAATTTGTATTCGCAGGCCCTGTGAGAAAATTCATTCAATTATCCAGGATCTAAGGATAGCTCCCCTAAACATTTTCCGTCATCCGTTTCCTTAGACGTGAGTCGTCTGGGAATGCGTTTGTCGAACTAGGCAAGTGAGGCGAGCGTGTCAGCGTGAGAAGGGAATTCAAACTGCTTCAGATATCTACTTTGTGCCGATATGCTAGGCGATCTGGTTGCGAAGGACGACGAAGGAGCCGAAGTCAGAGGATGGGACGAGTCCGTGACTGTCGGCGAGTCTCCAGGATGCTATGTTGGATTGCCAGATGGCAGAAATCACGGTCCCGGTCATCGAAGGGAATGCCCCTCACCCTTCACGTCGTCAATGAAGATCAACTCTGAGGCAAGCCACAGAGTCGAGTACACATTTCCAGCGTGCTCGCCCAAGACTTCGAAATCGAGAGAAGCAAGTTTATTGCATTTACAGTTCGAAGGACATAGTATCAACTTCAGGTTGGAATCTTGTTGCTAATGAGTGGGAATGTGGCCGTCACGAGAGGGCCGTCGCCTGTCACCCAACTACGGTGCTCACTGCCCCAACACCGTCTGGCGTCATGCGCCAGACCCTCGTACCGGGTACAGGGCGAGGGCCGTGAATGACAATGACCTCGTTGCCGTCAGCGTCTGTGACGGTGTGGAACGACGAGTTTCCGGGACGCGAGGGGCTGTCGCGGAGCCGGAGACCGGGGATATCCAGGTATCGGCGGCGGGTAGCACGCGAAGGGCAAAAATCCTAAAGCCCATGATCAGAACACCAGAGGACATGGTCAGAGTTACGAAAGCGTACGCTCTGAGGCGTGGAACGGAAACGATAGTCTCCGCTGTCCTCGTCGGGACATGCATCAGTTCCGTCGGTGCCTCGGAGTGCTGCGCACAACGGCGCGTCGTCGATATTGTCCGCGTCAAAACCGACCTCTGCATGAGACAACGAGTAAGGCCGTGAGGTGCGATATCAGAGTATAGCTTGGGGTACTCACGGAATTGCGCGCCGTCGGCCAGCCCTTCATTGGAGTAGAACTGTCCAATGGCATTGCCATGCTGACTGTTCTGCGTGGGGTTTGCGCAGCGGGTCGTCCCGCTCTGGGCAATTGAGTCGGTTCCCGTGTATCTGGCTGCGACGCACTGCAAGTGACAGTGAGTCTCAACGCCGGGAAAATTCAAGGCACTGACACCTAGCCCTCCGTCGTATCTGCGAGGAGGGTGATTAATACAGAGGTTAGGCGAACCAGTAGAGTAGTCTTACGTGCTCGCGTAGGGGAACTCATCGCAATCATTGCCTGTGCCGGAGCAATAGTTCGCGTTGCCACAGCCAATAGCGTTGCGTCTATAGGTCGCTGCAGTCACTTGGGTATTGGGGTTGGGCTTGTCGGTGTTGGAATTTGGATCGTAGTGCAGGAATGCTTTCGTATTGTCGAAGCCGTGACAGAACGCAGCGTTGCAATGGTTGTCGCACCTGATGATGATCAGCGAGTGTGAGCGTGTCGACTTCAGACTTACACGTCGGGATAGGTGGTACAGTTGAGAGTGAAAATCGGCGGTTGGGCCGTCACGACTGCGGCAAGAAGCGAGAACGATGCGATGCACAACTTGACGGTCAGCATGACTGCCACACTGAGACAAGTAGTCCACGCACCAAATCCTAACTGCTTTTATGCAGAACGGTGGTTTACACATTCGCGGTACCGACTGCCGAACGAGCGCTCAGGGACAGTACCAGGGAATTTATTGCAATTGGACGTTGGATGTGGTGCTGTCCTCGCACAGCGTTTGGAGCTGACTGTTAAGTTGACCGTGTGAAGCGCCAGAACATCTGGCAGTAGTCACAGCATGACCTCAAGGGCACATGAAACAGTCAAAAGCAGCCCTAGCCGTGCATCATACTCGACAAACACCACGCATCATGGTACTGTACCATTACGACCATATGTTCATTGTAACATGTAACGCTGGCCGCTGAGAAAAAGGTTAGATACCATAAATCGCCTCCGATTACTTATCAGAGCTCCATCAGATAAGATTTTTACGATAAGATGAACAAATGGTCGTAATGGTACAGTATTTCATCGCGCAGCACCGCACCAAGCATGCCCAATCTCGTCCGCGAATCCAGCATGACTGCGACACCGGAGGCGACAACGGCTTTCCGCCTCCGGCCCACATCACCTTGACGCCCGCATCTGAGAGTACGGACGGCATAACGGCACTCCGGATTCGCAACCACCACTGGTCCAATATCCCAGATGGCAGGACGGAGATCCAATCCAGAACAACTCGGTGCCGTAGTCACTAACAAGCCTCTCGACCATAACGAAGGTGCCCAGGAGAAAAATCAATGCGAAGCCAAGCGGCGAAGGACCGTCGGTTGGACGAATCCGAATTGCCATCGTACGACGACAAAGATTCGAGTGGCGTCTTCGGCGTGCGCATCTTCAGGCGCGCTGTGGCCGTCGCTGCCGTGAACCTACAGGTAGGCAACCAGGACCTGTTCGCGGTACGCCCATGCTGTCGCTAGCCGAGAAGTTCGCAAGTTGAGAGCCTACTAGCACATCTATTCAATCGACGACAACATTTGACCTCACGTCGTACACCGTCCAGCCCGGGTGTGAGTCTACGAGTTGAGCTGTTGGGAGACGGCCAGAGCGCTGATAGGCAGGGGTTACGACGGAGCACGCGAGCTGCTAAACGCAAGGGCAGATCCACGACGCCATTCCTGCTCAAAAGACGTGGCCTCAAGTTCGGCGCACGGCCCAGGACGCTCGAGCAAGGCTGCTCAACCACCCTTGCCGCTGCTTTCGACCCGGACGCTCTGAACGGCGCTTATCTCGACGACTGCGACCCCAGGGAGACCGCCAAGCGCGTCCAGGACCGAGCTCTTGTCGATGTGCTGTGGAAGGTGACCGAAAGTTTTGCCGGCGAGAAACTCTGAGGCGCTTGAACGCAAGTGTGTTACCTTCTTTGAACTCCGCTGAACAAGCGTTTTCGCCGTTGACTGCCGACTTGTGAACCGCTATCAGCTGCGCCTGGACCTCGCTCATTCTCTGCAGTGCATCCTCATGGGTCTTCTGACTCAGTTTACCTATGCTCTGGGACGAGATGGCTAGTATTCTTCTGTACGAGCCTTCCGACAACCGAAAAACGCTTCCGCGCACTTTATTCAACCAGTTGGCACTAGTACTCACCGGTCCGGAAGTCTATTATACACCAAGTACGCCTGCTGCAGTTACTATTCGGCGACTTTGGCCCGGTCTCGACAGACTTGAACAAGTACCCGGAGGTACATGACGCGTAACGCCTCGAAGTCGAAGCGCTTCTCCGCGTCTGTTCACACAAGCGTGGGTGGAGCTCTGCTCGACGTCAGCAAAACAACACCGAACCCTCCGTAATGCGGCACAGTCGATTGGGTACCATACTGCGCAGCCAGGCCATACGAAAATAGTTGGTGGTCGGTAGGCAAGGTGTCTCTGCTCGTGCCGACTATGAGTAGTAATGCGCGCAACACCATTGGCAGGCGTGCGAAAACTGGGTGTTTAGGCTTTCGTCGACGCCTGGGCCAGCGCCGGTACGAGTGTTACTACTAGCAGCCGGAAAGGGGTATAAATCCTGGGGAAACGCGACAAGGGAACAGCAGTACTCAGCTCTGAGCTCTTGAGTCGCACAGCTCGGTCGAATCGCATTGGAAATGTTCGCACTCGCAGCCTCGCTCATCGCACTTGCCCTCGCTGGTTCTTCTCTTGGTACGATGATTTGGGGACGGAGTGCGGTGGGGCTTACGTCGCTCCAGCTGCTCCAGCTGCGTCTGTGTGCCCGGATGGTGTCCACACCGCAGTCAATCCGCAGGTATGCCCCACCGCGCTTTGACCAATTGCTATAAGAATAACATTTTGATTTCAGTGCTGCTTCTGGGCGAACGTATGCATGATCTGTCGTCGCGCATGGGCTGCAGACTAACTTTTCTCTCTTCCAGGTCCGCGACAGGTTCATCAACGAGATGTACGTCCGCCCCCTGATTATTCTTGAGATATTGTTGAGTGCTGACGGAGATCTGTGGGACAGCTTTTTGAACGTGTGCCAGGAGAATGTGCACTCGCTCGTTCGCATCGCGTTCCACGACGCCATCGGGTTTTCTTTGAACTCGAACATGGGCGGCGGCTCGGACGGCAGCATCATTCAGTTCAAGAACACCGAGCTCGCGTTCCGTGCGTCCTCCATCAGCGCTCCTCCCTCCGCTGCATCCGCATGCTCACCCCCAATAAATAATGCGCAGACGCCAATGAGGGCATTGATGTAATTGTGGACTTCCTCGAGCCGTGCGTGCCTCCGCGTCCAATCTGTGACGTGTATTTAAATGTCGATGTAATGCAGGTTCGCGAATGCCGTCGGCGTCGGCTTCGGCGACGCGATCCAGTTCGGCGCGGCCGTCGGGCTGTCACTCTGCCCCGGCGCGCCGAAGATCCCCGCGTTTGTCGGACGGCCGAACGCGACGCAGGCCGCGCCGGACGGTACGGTGCCCGAGCCGTTTGACGCGCCCGAGAGTTCGCCCCTTTTCCCATTTTCTCGCGTATCATAAGCTGACTTGCCCTTCTGCCTTCCTCGCTGGCTTCCCCTTGACTTTGCCTTGTTTCTCGGCTCATCTCAACTCGCTCCCCCGCCCTCTTCGCACGCGGATACTAAACAGAGATCTTCGCGCGGATGGCCGACGCCGGCTTCACGCCCGTCGAACTGGTGCACCTGCTCGCGTCGCACAGCATCGCGGACCAGGCGGGCGTGGACCCCGAGCCGCAGGTGCTCGGCGCGCCGTTCGACTCGACGCCGTTCAGCTTCGACTCGCAGGTCTTCCTCGAGGTTATGCTGCGCGGCACGATGTTCCCGGGGTCGGGGCCGAATCCTGGTGAGTTGCGTCCATCCACCTTGTCATTCGGCCTATCCCACCTTGCACACGCCGGCGAATGCAGAGGCTGACTGACGTTGCGCGGTGCTGCTGTAGGTGAGGACATGAGCCCGCTGCCGGGCGAGTTCCGGCTGCTCTCGGACCGCGTGTTTGCACGGCACAACGAGACGGCGTGCGCGTGGCAGGAGAATGCTCGTAAGTTGCCTCATCCTCAATCTCATCGTTTCTGCGCCTTCGCTGACGCGGCGCAGTGAGCCAGGCGACGATGGCGTCCAACTTCCAGACGGCGTTCAGCAAGCTCTCCCTGCTCGGGCATAACAAGGCCTCCCTGCTTGACTGCAGCGAAGTTATCGTGCGTGCCATCTCCTCTCCCCCCCTCTCGGATATGTGCTGATGCGGAGAGTAGGCAACTCCGCCGCCTGCCACTGCGAAGCAGGCCAACTTCCCGCCCGGCAAGACTCATGACGACATCGAGCAGGGCGTACGTCTCCCCTGCCCTCATTTCTCATTTTCTTCCATGCACTCGCTGACCATGCTGGGACTGTAGTGCGCGACGCAAGCCTTCCCGACGACGCTCTCCACCGCCGCTGGGCAGCCCACTCCCATCCCACCTGTGTATGCCACTTTACTTCTGGTTGCTTTGCAGAATTAGAGACTGATGGTGCTTTGAAGCAACGTGCAGGATATCGCGTTTGGCAGGAAGTGATTGATCTCCATCTTCAGTATCTACAGTACTAGATGTGTCGTGGCTTTCTCGAATTGGTTTTTGTTGTTGCTTTTTCAACTTTGTCGTCCTCAATTTTGTTTTTGGTACTCGCAGCGCGATTCATTTGCTTCCTATTCCATTCTCAACTCACGTGTATAATAATGTCGGGCTCCGCGAGAGGTGCATATAAAGATCGTCGCGTGCTCGTCACGTGCCGCGGATGTTTACCACCGCCCGTGCACGCGCGCGGCCAATTCCGCATCCCTCCCTCTTCCCCTTGTCAACAATGTGTAGAAGACACGCAGGGGTCTGATCACAGTGTATGAGACGCTCAGTCGTCGTGGAACAGACTGTATTAAGCGGACCTGATCACAGTGTATGAGACGCTACGAGCAGACCGTCAGAATAAAGGAAACAAACAGGGTACACAAGGGATCTCACCTCAGTCGTCGTGGAACAGACTGAGGTGCGTACAAAGCCCGGAACAACATCATATAGTACGGGCGGAACGATCGAAAATGCTCCTCGGAGCGGGCGCCTCAGTGCGCATATACTCAACTTCCAACACCCTCCCCTCAAGCTTGAGCCGCACGGAGACCCATCTCGTGCGCGAAGTGCTTGACTTTGAGTGATGGTAACGCCTTCGTCATGGCGTCGGCGATCATATCGCCGGTTGGACAATAAACGAGCTTGACCTTGCCTTCGGCGACGACCCAGCGGATAAAATGATAACGAATGTCGATGTGTTTGGTGCGCGGGTGGAACTGGTACTCGTTGCCGAGCTGGATAGCGCCTTGGTTGTCGGCGTAGAGCAGCGTCGCGTCGTCCAGTGGCCCGAAGAACTCGCCGATAAGGCTGCGCAGCCACAGCGCCTCGCGCGCCGCGTGCACCTCGCCGACGTACTCCGCCTCGGTCGTGGACAGCGCCACGAGATCCTGCTTCTTGCTCGACCACGAGATGGCGCCGCCGTTCCACATGAAAACGTAGCCCGAGATAGCACGCCGATGCCACTGCGACATGCCGTCGGCGTCCGTGAAGCCGACCAGGCCGTGCTCGTGCGTGCCGTACGTCAGGCACAAGTCGCGTGTGCCCTTGATGTACGCGTACAGCCTCTTCAGCGCGTGCCAATGAGCCTGCCCAGGGTTCTCCAAGAACTGCGAGAGGATCCCGACCGCCAACGCGAGGTCGGGACGCGTGCCACGGACGAGATAGTTAGCGGCGCCGACCATTTCCCGGTACGGTACCTGCTTCATCTCTGCGTACTCCTGCGGCGTTTTCGGGCAGTCTTCGTTACTGAGCTGGACGTGTGCGTCGAGAGGACTGGCGAGAGGGCGGACATCTTCCATGTTGTAGCGCTTCAGAATCGTATCGATGTACGCGCACTGCGACAATCGAAGGATCCCATTTGGACGGTCGCGCGTGATCTCGATCCCGAGGAGCCACTTGGCCTCGCCGAGGTCCTTGATCTTGAACACAGCGCCGATGTCCTTCTTGAATGCCTCGAGGATCGCTGTGTGGCCGTGCGGCGCTGACAAAAGGCAATCATCTACTGATGCTGCGCATAGAATCAGCGTTGTCTTCATCGCGCGCACGAAGCATCCCAGATCGGATTCGCAACGCTTGAAGCCCAGCTGCTTCATGGTGTCGCAGAGCGTACGATACCAGACTTCGCCGGCCTGCTTCAGGCCGTACAGCGCCTTGAGTAGCAGGCACACCCAGTCCTCGATGGGGTGGTCCGGATCTGCGAATCCCGGCGGCTGCTCCATGAAGATCTCCTCCGCGAGGTCTCCATTGAGGTAGGCGGTGTCGAAGTCAATCTGATGCAGCTCCATGTCATACAGCGCGGCCGCGGCACAAATGAAGCGGTTCGACTCGATGCACGACGTCGGCGAGGTCGTCTTGACGTAGTCGACCCCGGGTTCCTGCGTGAACCCTTTCGCGACGAGGCGCGCGCGGTAGCGGTCGACTCTGCCCTGGGCGTCGCGCTTGATGCGGAAGACCCATCGCGCGTCGATGACCTTCCTGTCCGGCGGCCGTGGGACCAGCGTATAGACCTTCTTCTCGGCCATCGCGCCAATCTCGAGAAGGCAGGCTTCCTTCCACTGCGGCCAGTCGGGGCGCGTCTGCGCTTCGGCAATCGTGCGCGGTTCGACATTGAGGTCTTGTCCGGCGCTGGCTACGAGGGCGACAACGAAATCTTCGCATTCGAAGATGTCCTGAGCGCAAGCGGTCTGAGCAAAGGTGGCGTACGAGCGGGGTTCGTCGACGGCGGCCAGCAACGTGCCATCTGATCCCGCGACGGGCGCTTTGGGGATCTGCACGCCGGTCGGGATTGCCGGATTTTTGCCGTGACCTGTCTTCGTCCCGTACGACGACGACACACCCTTCTGCAGCTCGGAGCGTCGCAGCCGCTGCGGGAGCTCGTTACTGTTGTCGATGCCGTCCATCCAGCGCGGACGCGGCTTGGTTTTCGACGGGGGTGACTCGGGAAGGGAAACGGACTCTGGCTCTGCGTTGCCGTCGTCCTCGTCGGCCTCGTCGCCGTCTTCCTCTTCTTCCGACCCAGCGTCTTCGTCATTCGACTTAACTCCATCGTCTTCGTCATTTCCGCCCTCCCCCGAAGACTCAGGGTCGGACCAGAACAGCTCAGCGACGTCCGTCGCGACGTCACGCGGCTCTGCCTCGCCCTTGAGGAACTTGACCTTGTATTCGGTCGTTACAGAGCCCTTCGACGCCCAGAACACCCGGTGCCCTTTGCGGTCGTCGTCGAAGCCGATCCAGTGTACGCGCTGGCCAGGGTTCGATAGCTTCTTAGCCTTCTTATACACCCAGCAGCGCGCGCCCCACTCGGGCAGACCGGAAATGTCGCGTGGAACGCCGTAGCGTTTCTCGTATGGAGAGAGCCCCCCGAGGGCCCTCGTACCCACAGAGTTGGATAGCCAGCACATGTGCCTGACACATTCTGCCCACAGGTACTTGGGCAGGCCCGACTCGTGGAGCGTAGCGCGCACCCGTTCGAACAAGGTACGGTTGAAGCGCTCCGAAACGCCCACTTGCTGATGGCCTTCGTGTACCGTGTAGACGTGCTTGACGCCCTTCTCGCGGAGGCGTCTGTTGAGCTCTTCGTCGCGGTACTCGCCAGCATTGTCGGTGCACCAGGTTTCCATGTTGACGCCGTCCTGAACCTTCAGCAGCGCTTGCAGCTCGAGCGGCGTCTTCTTGGCCTCGTCCTTCTTGCGGTAGAAGAACGGGATGCGCCAGCGGGTAGCGTCGTCGGTATAAATCTCTGTATAACGACGTTTCCCCACTGACTGCACTTGCGCAGGGCCCCATATGTCCGAGAACCACCACTGGCCGAAGCGTTCGGCTTTGGGCTTCTCGCGGACCTTCGGGAATCGCGGCGGCTTGAGCTTGCCTGCAACGCAAGACTCGCAGTCTACGACTTCGGACGACGTGAGTATTTTGACGCCCTTGAGACCGCCGCGCTCGACCTGCTTCTTGATCGCGTCCACAGAGGTATGACCGAGGATGCGGTGTAGCTCCATCCACGTGATGGGCTGACTACCAGCACGCGCGAACATTGCACGTTCGTGGGTGCGGTTGACAATTTGGTATAGTCCGTCAACGTTCAGGACAACACCTAGCAGCTCCTGACTGTCGTTGTAGACCTTGCATTGACCACCGCCAAACATCACGAAGAGGCCAGCGACGTCCATGCGACGGATCGACACGAGCGTACACGCCAGCGACGGCGCATACAGGACACCTTGTAGGAGCAGCGTGACGGCCTCGCCACCGTCGCGCGACAGCTTGAATCGATAACTGCCCATTCCAGTCGCGAAGAATTCGAGCCCGCCAGCGGCGGTGATGGGGCGCGCGTCGATCGTCTTGAAGTCTTCGAACCTCGCGCGGTCCGGTGACATGTGGCGAGACGCGCCCGAGTCCATGACCTCAGCGCCACGGAGTGCGTCGTGCTCGCGCCCCACGGCCAGCGCTACGTCGCCGGCGGTGAGTTCCTCGTCGTCCGTGTCATCCCATTCACTGAGATGCTCGGGCAGGTCGTCCAGCCAGCTGCTACGCACGTCGTACGCGTCGTCGGGATCCTCGCGATCTTCGATGGCGAACGCGCACAGTGCTATGACCTTCTCGTCGTGCTCCTTCGCGAGCTGAGCTTTCGGCTTGGACTTCTTCTTAGGCACGTCGGATTCGGAGTCGGAGGAGTCGTCGTTCTTGCGTGACTTGAGGTCGGGGCAATCGCGTGCGTAGTGACCTTTCTTGTCGCAGCGGAAGCACTGAACCTTTGACATCTCCTTCTTGGATTTCTCCCTCCTCTCCGGTTTCTTCCCCTTCCCCGCTTTCGCTGCGAGTGCAACGTTCTCGGCGCCGCCATCGCGCAGTTTCGCCGTCGGCGCGTCCTTGCGCAGGGACTTGCGATCCCATTCGGTACGCAATGCCGACATAACCGCGTCAGAGTCCAGCGTGACTTTGGCGACGGCGGCGATGTTCTCGAGCTGCGCGACGTAGTCTGACCATTTCTCGGGCAGGGAGTTGCGGATTAGCGACTTGTACTCGGTGTCAGCCATCGCTTCGCCCTTTCCGGTCGCGGCGCCGTCGTACTGCGTCTTCAGCTTCTCGAACTCGGCGAGGTGGTCACGCAGGTTGCCGTCGTTCTTGCAGCAAAGGAGCGACATCCTGGTGCGTACATCTCCCGCGAAACTGGTCGACTTAGTCTCATACTCCGCGACGAGCCAGCGCCACAGCGATAGCGCGGACTCGTGCTTCCCCACTTCGTACATCAGCGCGTCCGGGAGCGCCTGGGTCAAGAACGCAAGAATCTTCGCGTCTTTCTCGAACCACTCGTCGTACAGAGTCTGCGCGGACGAGGATGAGCCGCTCGAGGAGGACGAGGCGGCCGGAACAGGTGTAACGCCCGTCGTCGACGTGACGGTCAGGGCGGGGGCAGCAGAGGGATCAGCGGGAGCGACGAAACTCTCAGCGAGGTAGGCGGCCAGCTTCTTCTGGCGAAGGCCCACAGTAACGCGCGTCTTCCAGGGGAACCAATTCGCGCCTTTGGGGTCCAACTTGGAGATCTTGTAGCTGTTCTCGCGGTCGGACATGGTGTCGGCAATAGGGGGTGCGCGGATAGGGGTGAGACGCGTGTAGGCAACGCAGGCAGCAATAGACGTGGGGATAGGTTTGAGATCTGTTCAAAACGGGGTGACGACGATGAGCTACGCGGCTCGGGGCTCGTAACCTGTCAACAATGTGTAGAAGACACGCAGGGGTCTGATCACAGTGTATGAGACGCTCAGTCGTCGTGGAACAGACTGTATTAAGCGGACCTGATCACAGTGTATGAGACGCTACGAGCAGACCGTCAGAATAAAGGAAACAAACAGGGTACACAAGGGATCTCACCTCAGTCGTCGTGGAACAGACTGAGGTGCATACAAAGCCCGGAACAACATCATATAGTACGGGCGGAACGATCGGAAAATGCTCCTCGGAGCGGGCGCCTCAGTGCGCATATACTCAACTTCCAACACCCCTCACATCGTCGTCTTCGCCACGCAATAGCTGGATCCCCCTGCTGCTATACGCGCAGCGCTGGCGGCCTGCTCATCGATCTCGTCGACGAGCCCGCTCATCATGGCAGCTGTAGCCAGAGTATAGGACCCGGAGCGCGCCTGACTCGAGCCTCGCGCCCTGGCATAGTCTAGCAGCTGTCTACGGCTCTTGGTCTGCACTACTATGGCTACTGTGAATCGCTATGGCACTTGGACTGACGGTGGCTTGGGGACTAGAAGCTTACCTGCTGCTGCCGGTGCTTCACCTTTTGCTTCGGGATCCAATGGCACATGGGCTCCTGGCGGCATTCACCCAGCGGTTCTTCCAGACTAGTTACATTTGGAGCTTTCTCGGACCGGCTCCCCGCATTGGATCCTATCTGAATATGGACCCTGACTGCATGCTTCATCTCGGATTCACGGGTCCCAGGGCTGCTGAACCGCGGCCTCCGACGTTCATTCCCGACACTCCCCCTGTTGATGCGTTCAGCACTGACGCGCGGGCTAGAATCGTGCGGTCTAGGACCTTGGCCTGACCGCAGACCAGCATCATCGTCCGACGTCACCCGCGGCTGCATGCAGTGTGTTTGCGTCCGGAGACAGCTTCACAGCGAGAATCTAAGGCTATAGCGGGCGCTCTAAGCACTGGCGGCCGCGACTGATAATACATCCCGCGAAAGCGAGCGTGCCACTGCCAGCGGATATCAGGTGCACCCTTTGTGGATAATAGGCGCGGGCAGTCTGGAGCCAATCGTCGCGCCAACCGGCTTCGGCCGAGTTACCCCAACGAAAATTTCGATCATCAGTATAAAAGGGCTGGGCGTAGCGGCAACGCGAGCCCCGACTCCGCTCCCAATACCCCGTACCGCTCCCTTTCGTTTCCGCGCACCATGGGCTTCGACGACGCACGGCCGGCGGCCGTCTTCAACGACGGCGGCGAGGTCAGAGAAAAAGTCGACCAGGTCGAGTTTGTCGTGCCCGGGCTCACCGTCAAGGACCTCTTGTCGGCTATCCCGTGCGTGCCACACGTTCCTTTCTTTCGGCCTTTCGTTGCTGACGCCCTGCCGCTCCCAGGCCGCACTGCCAAAAACGCTCGGCGATCCGGTCAGCGTCGTACATGTGCGTGGCACCACCCAACCGTCTGATTGATTCTTGCGCAATCGCTAACGCCACGCAGCGTCTGGGACTTTGCGCTGCTCTACGGCATCCACTGGGTCGCCGCGCGCGCGTCTGAATGGCTGACGCCCGAGCACGTCGCCCTGCCGTACCCGGCGCTCTACACCGCCGGCTGGCTGGCGATCTGGGCCGCGTACAGCTTCTTCGCGGGCCTCGTCGCGACCGGCGTGTGGGTCATCGCGCACGAGTGCGGCCACCAGGCGTTCTCCGAGTACAAGTGGCTCAACAACTCGGTCGGCTGGGTCCTACATTCCGCGTGCGTCCAAGCGCCCCTATCTCTGCGCTGGTCTTCCCATTCCCATGCTAACGGTTAGTTGCTACGCAGGCTGGGCGTTCCTTACCACTCGTGGCGCATCACGCACTCGAAGCATCACGCTTCCACGGGCCATCTGTACCAGGACCAGGTCTGGGTGCCCAAGACGCGTTCTGAGCTCGGCCTCCCGCCGCTCGACCCGGCCGGCGAGGACCTGCTTGGGTCCAGCGTGACGGAAAAGGTCAAGCAGGAGCTGTGGGAGGCGCTCGGCGACTCGCCCATCGGTGCCGCGCTCGGCGCCGCGTCCTACGTTGTAAGCGCCGAACTTGGTTCAAATTCTAACGCAGACATCCTGACGCTCTGCAGCTCATCGGCTGGCCCGCGCACCTGACGCTCAACTCGTCCGGCCAACCGTACCCGAAGGGCACGAACCACTTCAACCCGCGCCCGCCGCTCTTCGCGGACCACCAGTTCTGGCAGATCGTCGTGTCGGACGTCGGCGTGCTGCTCTGGCTCGGCGCTCTGGCATACTGGTCCTTCACGCGCTCGTTCGGCGAGATGTTCCGGGTGTACGGCCTGCCGTACCTCTGGGTGAACCACTGGCTCGTGCTCATCACATTCCTGCAACACACCGACCCGCTGCTGCCGCACTACCGCCCGCCCGTGTTCACCTTCGCGCGCGGCGCGCTCACGACGTTCGACCGTTCTCTTCTGGGCGGCGCGGGCAAGTTCTGGGGGTGGATTGGCGCTGGCGCGACCCATGGCATCTCGGAGACGCATGTGCTGCACCATGTGAGCTCGAAGATCCCGCACTACCACGCGTGGGAGGCGACCTATGCGCTGCGCCGCCGCCTGGAGAGCGCGGGGATCAAGCTGATCGGCGCGCCTGGCGGATGGAGCGAGCTGTACCGCGTGTACCGCGAGTGCAAGTTCATCGAGGACGAGGGCTCCGTTGTGTTCTTCAAGAACGCCAAGGGGCTCGCAGCCGCGAGGCCTGTGTTCCCCGACGGCACGATCAGTGACTCGGGTGTTGATGTGCAGTAGAAGACTGCATGCCTGCCGACGTGATTCTTGGGCGTTGGTGTTCAGTCGCTGTTTATACCGCTTCCCACCGTTCTCTTACCCCTACCGCCCCCTTGCTTAGCCTTTTGTGTGTGCTTAGACGAACGAATTGATAGAGCTCAATGAGGATGAGCGAAGACGCTCCCTGCTTTCACAGGATAATTTGTTGCTACCGCGGCGCGCGTTGAATAATCTTGCGAGGATGAAGGTCAAATGTGCACAAGACCATTCGAATATGTTCGATCGGGCGGGCGCGTTTCTGAGTACAATGCAGGAGGTTACTTTCGCTGCGGCAATACATAGTCATCTCAGTTCCCTCGTCCAGCGTGGAAAAAGGAGTGTGAACGGTGATCTCAGCCTCAGACTAAGCTACAGGCCTCGGTGTTTCTCGGCCAGGGTAAGCGGGGTAGAGCGTACGACGTTTCTTTTGTTGTGGCGAGTGTCCTCAGTTCACTTGTTCGACGCTTCGACGAAAGGATTGTGAGTGGTTATTCTCAGACTAAGCTTGGTGTCTGGCGATGGAGAAAGGAATGCAAATGGTGATTCTCAACCTGAGCCCGGTGTTTCTCCGAGTCAGGGAGGAGTCGCTGCGAAGACGCGAGATCTGACGAGGATTGCGGCCTTAACAGCAGTCTGCCTTGAAATACTTCACAGTTTGATTATCTGCGATGCAGTAGGCGAGGAGGTAATGTGATAGCTGACATGGGGACTACCAGGTGGCTACGTATGTAGCCCGTGCTCATGATATGTACGACTCCCTGGTAACATTTATTGAGACTTCAGTTCATGCGAGTGAGAGTGACCCAGCGCTCTGCAAGGCAAGTTACAGCACCGTAGATTCTACCGTTAGGTCCGTCGAACCTGACTGACAGAGAAGTTCCCACGTCGGGCCGATATTTGCCTCCGGATGTGCGCTGATTAACGATGCGTCAACAGGATTCGTAACTTGTCCCCCAACCCCCACGATGCTGCAGTCCTTTCGTCGCAACTCTGGCTGGCTGGCTGGCTGGCGGTCTACTTCGTTGTCGCCCAGCACGCGGGCCTGGACGTGACGTGACGTGCGGCGCGCAACGTCTGAATGGCCTTGTCTTGTCAGCTTGGAGCTTGCAATTGAGTCTGTCGGTGGGCAGCTCCGCCGTTGTGCTAAGTGGCTGCTCGTTCGTTTGTCTGTCACTCCGAGGGAGGGTCCTCAGGCATGCCAGACTCGCACAGCCTGCAGAATGTCCTTCTCCGTTGCACAGAAGGCTTTGAAAAGGTTCTGACAAGGTTTTATGCATTGGCTCCAACGTTTTCAACGCTTTTAACCTGTCTCTCGTGTCACAGAAAAGGACATTCTGCGGACCGTGTTGCTACTCCCATTCTGCCATTCCCACGTACTACTGACCGGAACTCGCACCTCGACTACTTCAGTCCGACGGCTCGCTGAATGAGCGTCGCCCATGGCCATCGCTCTTCTGCATTTCCAGCGCAATTCAATCTTCGCGCAATGGCTACCAGGATTAGGACGTGCTGACCTGAAAGTGTAACGATCCTTGCGCATGCTGCTTTCCAGCCGGTCTCATCCCAGACATTGGCAGCAGCGACGAATCTCATTCGAGTCTGCGTTCAACTGAGTATGAAGCGTCGGCGGCAGAGCTTAGCCGCTTGGTGTTCCTATGATACACATCGAATGGCGGGATTCCTCAGCGCTCAGCCGGCGCCGTACCACACGGGCTTGCGCATTGTTATAGCCGGTAAGACCCCTCTTCTCACCTGATCAACTAACTGGTAACGCCGAACATGTCCTACTAGCCAAGACAGTCTATTTATCGTCGGTCCGATGGCAAGTGGATCATTGCGGAGTCGATGTCCACCACGGTGAGACTGAAGCTAGTTCCTTGCTTTAGAAGGCTTGGGCCATGAGCCTTCACAGCGTTTATGTCGCAAATCAGGCTCAATAGCAAGCCCTGATAGTGGTCAACAGTGATCGCACAGGAAGATGGCATCCTGATGATTTACAAAGGTGGGAGCTGCAATTTTGCGTTGCAGACGATCCGTAAGTAACGGTATCGTCAAGGCCTTTCTAGCACTAATCCAAGTAGGTTCCTGTGGTGATATTATTTCTCCCCTGGAGGGCGGTGTTCGGTTGGCGCCGCCACTGATGGAGTCTAAACTCAAGCAAAACGGGAGCAAAAACCATATCAAATAGCCGCCACCCGACGAAAATTTCGATCAGCGTAACGATACAAAAGGGCTGGGCATTCCGTTCGCGCGTGGCACCGCCTTTCACTCCGCTCTCTTATCCGCTCCCATGGCGCCCGACGACGCCCAACCCGTGACCGTGTTCAGCGACGGCGGCGAGGCCAGAGAAAAAGTCGAGCAGGCCGAGTTCGTCGTGCCCGGGCTCACCGTGAAGGACCTTTTGTCGGCCATACCGTGCGTCGCCCGCCTTTTTTGCATATCTATTCGTCGGTGCTCACGCGTTGGGGTGGACAGGCCGCACTGCCAAAAACGCTCAGCACTGCGATCGGGGGCGTACGTGTGAGTAGCAGGACGCTGGCGCCGCCGCGCTGTGGCTGATGGGCAAAGCACAGCGTATGGGACGCGGCGCTGCTGTACGGGTTCCACTGGCTGTCTGCCCGCGCATCGGACTGGTTGACTCCCGAGCACATCGTGCTGCCACACCCAGCGCTGTATACCGTCGGCTGGCTCGGGATTTGGGGCGCGTACAGCTTCGCGGCGGGCCTCGTCGCGACGGGCGTGTGGATTATCGCGCACGAGTGCGGGCACCAGGCCTTCTCTGAGTATAAGTGGCTCAATAACTCCGTTGGCTGGGTTCTGCACTCCAGGCAAGTCTTCGCTCGATCGCCTATGGCCTGGTGCTAACGATTAGCTGCAGCCTCGGCGTTCCGTACTTCTCCTGGCGTATTACCCACTCGAAGCACCATGCGTCGACCGGTCATGTCTACCTGGACCAGGCGTACGTGCCTAGGACGCGTTCCGAGCTGGGCCTGCCGCCGCTCGATCCGACAGGCGAGGACCTGTTGGGGTCCAGCGTGACGGAAAAGGTCAAGAAGGAGCTCTATGAAGCTCTGGGCGACTCGCCCATCGGTGCGGCCCTCGGCGCCGCGTCCTACGTCGTAAGCACTGCAGTTTACTGTCACATCTCGAGACACTTACGCGCAGCGCAGACGATCGGCTGGCCTGCGCACATGCTCGGCAACGCCGCCGGGCAGCCCTACCCGAGCGGCACGAACCACTTCAACCCGCGTCCGCCACTCTTCGCGCCGCACCAGTTCTGGCAGGTCGTCGCGTCCGACATCGGCGTCCTCCTGTGGCTCGGCGCGCTCGTCTACTGGAGCGTGACGCGCTCCTTCGGCGAGATGCTGCGCATCTACGGCCTGCCGTACCTCTGGGTCAACCACTGGATCGTGCTCATCACGTTCCTGCAGCACACGGATCCACTGCTGCCGCACTACCGCCCGCCCATGTTCACCTTTGCGCGCGGCGCTCTCACCACGTTCGATCGCTCACTCCTCGGAGGTGCTGGCAAGTTCTGGGGCTGGCTCGGCGCGTGCGCGACGCACGGCATCTCGGAAACGCACGTTCTGCACCACGTCAGCTCCAAGATCCCGCACTACCATGCCTGGGAAGCGACCGACGCGCTGCGCCGCCGGCTCGAAAGCGCCGGCATCAAGCTCATTGGCGCACCGGGCGGATGGAGCGAGCTCTACCGCGTCTATCGCGAGTGCCAGTTCATTGAGGACGAGGGCAACGTCGTGTTCTTCAAGAACGCAAAAGGCCTTGCCGCCGCGCGCCCTGTGTTCCCCGATGGCGCGATTAGCGACTCGGGCGTCGATGTCCAATAATACTCGGAAAGCGTGCGCGCTCTTTCTGCCACTCCACGCATCCACACGCGCACGCACACGCGCACATACCATACACTCTCCTTTCGGTATTCATAGACGCCCATTCATAGAGCTTAATTCATAGAGGCGGAGACGCTACCTACTTTACGCGCAATTGCTCGCCAATTTTGAGTTGAAGGCATGGTACTGTAGACTGGCCAGAGGAAGCGATTGTTTAGTGCGAAGCCGATCAGCCGCACCTCGGACGACACGTCAGGGCAATCGCTCGCGCGGAGGGAGTCGGGGAAAGTGGTGTATGCACCAGTTGGTGGTGACCCTATCGTTGATTTGCCAGTGAAGCGTGTCCTTTGGTCTGTCCAGAGCCGGCATGGTAATAGTAAGAATCAAGTTGCAAAGTTAGCAGCCATGCTGCGACATTTGAGTCCAACAGTTGAGAATCGCGAGGGCCGGGAACTTACACACGTCAGGGTTCAAGCTCCGCAGCTGCCTTTTGCTCTTGACGATGTCGCGGTCTTCGGCGCTGCAGCAACATTTGTTTGCCAAAATCCGCAAGGACCTGAACGACGAAGGCGCGGACAGCGAGTATTTGACGAAGTGAGCAGCTAGAAGCCCAACGTGCGAGCTGAAGTGCCTGAACCGATGTTCCGAGTGATAGTGTCGAAAAGCTCTCCGACAACGTCCTGGAGCAGTGCGCTTCAGCTGTGGCGAAAGTCAAGAAGGCGCACAACGCTGGACTCCTGCATGCGAGACTTCCGCCGGAGATTTGGTGCCTCGTCTGGTCCCTGGTTCCCGCGCAGGATCTCATCGAGGTCACCCACGTCTGTCACGCCTGGCGCGCCATCGCCGTCGACTACGCTCCCTTCTGGAAAAACTTGCGCTTCTTCACTACGGTGCATAAGCGCGGCTCGAGCTGCGACGACGGTCTGTGCGATTGTCAGGAGGCTATCGCCTGGGAGGGCGAAACACCAGGGCCGATGCATAATCTGGACAAAGTCGAGACGTTTCTTGCGCGCAGCAAAGGTGCTCTCCTCACGATGAAAGTTTGCATCTATCCCGTCTACTCTGAACACCGTCTGGCGGTTGAACTGGCTGAGATCGTGAAGCCGCACGCAGCTCGGATTGCGTCTCTCGTCTGCGTTTTCGGCGACGTTTCCTTTTTCGTCGATTTCATGCAGGAGATCAAAGATTTCCCGTCTTTGGACGTCCTGCACATGCATCGAATAACCTATCTAGCAGGCGAGCACGACACCTGGCCCGTGGCGAAGTTGGAGCTCGAGCATCTCGAGATCCCAAGGCTTCGCGAGTTCCGCGGCTATGGTGATTTCTGGTGGGATATTCCTCAGTCACCGGATGCTCGATCACTAGGTGCTTTAGAGCACCTGTCTTGCAACTTTTCGGATGCACAATCGTTCTACGACTGCTTGCGCGCGTGCCCTAATCTCCTTGTGTTGAATGCTAAGCTCGACGACTATTCGACAACCCACCTGCCCCCTGTGCCGCTGGACGAGGTGACGCTCGCTCCGCGCCTGCGGGAGCTCATTATGGACCCCATGACGCCTCTCTGGGAGTCGGCTGTCCGGCCCATTATCCGACGCTCCGCCCTCACGAGTCTTACTCTGCAGTACGACGAATTTGACGCCGAGACAATATTCGAGCCTATGCATCATCTCGAAGATGGCGTGCAGCTCAGCATCATGGGCGGCCTGTCGCGGTATGCTGTCTTCAAGCTTAAAGCGGAAGACGGGAATTCTAAATCGCGGTGCTTTGAATTCTTCGGCTACCCGATTCACGAACAGCCCATTCTCATCTCACTTTTGCACGTCTGGACCTACCTTCCCGCCCGACATTTGCGCACGTTGAAGCTGAGCTGGGTGCTGCGCGGGATTCTTCTGGACAGCCGTATCGCCGCGCCGGGCGTGTCCCGCATCCAACTGGTCGTCGAGGATTCGGATACTAGTCTACGGCTCGGGATCGACGACCTCATGGCACTCTATGATGTCGGTCGCCCGAACTTTCCGAATCTCACGGTGTTGAAAATCAAGTCGTCGACCCGTGGCGTTGTTTTGTCAGCAACGTCCGTCAGAGAATTCGTGGCTGCTCTGACCGACAAGGAGTGCACAATCAAGCTCTCCGGTGTTGAGCTTCGGGATCAAGTGTAGTCTTCGGTCGGACGGTGTCAAAAGACTGTCAGACTACTAGGTGAAATTCTTGCAATATCGAGAGATCATCGAACTCATCACCGTGACCCACGTCTCTCACGCCTGGCGTGCCATTGATGTCAACTAACGTACATCCAGCTCCTTACAACGGTGCACAGACGAGTGGTTACCAGTGGTAGCGGAGCACGGTGGCGTGCATTCTCCCATCTCAAGTGCCTAGCTTAGTACGCTCAATTCTCCTTGCGGTGATACTGTAAGTAAAGTTGACTACACTTGCGTTCACCCGCTCCAGAACTTCTCTCCGGCACAGTTCTCGGTCACCCTCCACAGCACATCGATTAGGGAAGGGTCCTGGGTGCGCTTGGAGGTTTCCCTGGTGTGGCAGTCGTCGAGATAGGCACCGTTCGGGATGTCCGGGTCGAAGGCCGCGACGAGTGTGGTAGAGCAGCCTTGCTCAAGGGTCTTGGGCTGCGCGCCGAATTCGAGGCCGGCGTCCTTCGACGCTGCAAATGCTTCTAGAAGCTGCTCTTGCGTCCAGCCTCTGGTCAGCTCCGTCGTGACCCCTGCCAATGGTATCAGTACAGTTGTTACTCAACAGCTCTACTCGATGACTCACAGCCGGGCTGGACGGCATACGATTTGAGCCCTTTGCCGCCGAACTTCTCCACCAGTGCCTTCGTGAAGATGATGTTGGCCGCCTTGGCCTGTCCGTACGCCAGAGTGTGCGTCCACATCCTATCGCCGCGCTCGAAGTTGTAGTCCTCGAAATCGCCGTCCCAGTAGTTGTGGGCCGTGCTAGTGAGGTTGACGACCCTGGGCTCTCCAGCGGCGAGGATCTTTGGCATGAGCAGGCTGGTGAACAGCCAGTGGCCAACGTGGCACACGGCGAACATCTGCTCGATGCCGTCCTCGGTCTTGCGGTACTCCGTTCCCGATACGCCGGCGTTGTTGATGACAATGTCGATAACAGGAATGGACGCGTCGTTGATGATTTTCTGGGCAGCCGCCCGAACTGAGGCGAGCGACGCCAGGTCGAGCTGGAGGAAGATGACCTCTACCTTGCTGTTCGCCTCGCGTGCCTCCTCGACGCATGGCTTAACGCGCGCCTCGGAGCGCCCGGCGAGTATGAGTGTCTTCACCCCTCCGCGCGCAAGAGCAAGCGCGGTCGAACCGCCGATTCCGGTCTGCGAGACGCCGGTGACAATTACTGCGCTTGGTTATCATCCCCGTGACCGCCGTCTTGACGAAAGCCGCACCTGTGCGTCCTACGACGCGGTCCTTGAATCTGGCGACCACTTCGTCCCCGGTGGTTGTGTCGTTGAAAGCGGGAGTAGACATCTGCGAAAGAGGCTTGCTGAGAAGATACATGGCGTGTTTATTGACATTTATAGCTTTACCGGGGTCCATGGCCGCTGCGTTGCGCGTACTATCGGATGCCTGAAGCCATTCTGCTTGCGTAATCCGTATGCGCTTTGTCAGCCCATCAAAATGGTCCCACCCACCGCTGATTATCATGGCTGACAAACCCTTTAGAGCCTACAGGATTCCGATAGCCATAGGTTACGGTATTCAGGGCGCGTTTGATTTCCTTATGTTCTTCTATATCCGTGAGTTGAATAGGCATTTCATTCGCGCATTTATGTGTTCGCTGTAATTGAGCTAAAACTGAACTCCAGAAGAACTTCCATCAGGAAATCGCGTTTTGCCCTAATGCGGCATGGGCAAACTCTCGAGAGTTGAGCGCTGATAACCGCTGCCAACGAGCGTCCGATTCGGGTTTATGCCACCAGATCGACCGTACTAAACATTTTGAGGCACCCGGCGCGACTCAGCGCCGTACAAAGGCAATCTAAGAGCTGCGAGGGTGATGGCACGGCGCGTTTGACGCCCTTTTGCAATCAATTGGCGCGTCTGTTCGGACTGCGGCGCACTTTCCGCGCTTTCCGCACGCAGACCAGGTGGTGAGCAGCACAGACGGGATACGTTTGGGGATGCACCTGCCGTATCTCATATTACATCCCATGGCCTGGCAGCAGAGATGCAATGTGGCCGATATGTCTTTCTTCATGTGTGTGTAGCTGATGTTGGCTCTCTCACTTGTTCCCACTGCACAAGTCAACTGCCTCCACACCATCCGGGGAAGGGGTGGGAATACTTGATACATTCTGGGCATAGCGAAGGAAAGTCAAAAACCCGAAGTGGCAACGGCCGACTGTCGTAGGCTCAGGCCCGTGTTGGGTCGGAGTTCAATCGTCTCTTGTCCTCCAACCCCCACCATTCCCTTGCGACGCATCCTCGGCTCCATCCCTTTCCCTCGCGGCTCACGTTAGACCTCTACCCTGGTGGCGGAGGGCCCATCTTCGCTGCTTGGATGTGATGGGAGTATCGCCTAGTAAGTCCTCATCTCATGTCCATGCGGTTCTCTGGCTGAGTATTTTGCAGGCGACGCGACGTCGTCAGCTGACCCGGTGAGTATTACTATTGCCTTGACTGCTCTCAGTGGTGTACTGCCCGTCAATAGGAGTCGACATTCTGACGGAGATCGGTACGTCGTATTCACACTGCTGCTCGCTGCCGTACCTGACTCCCGTTCCTTTGTAGAGAAGAATTCTCCTCAGGATGTAGGACACATGGTAAGCATATGATTTGGATCGTTTGAACCCGTCCTGACTTCGTTATTCGCACTCTTCAACGCGCTGTCGTGCCATGTCATCGGTATGTTCTTACTGTTGTAACTCGATATTCCCTCTGATAATTCTGTTCTGCTCAGACATCTGAAGATGATAGGTAACTTGCGGGTTGTCGACGGCGTAGACCGCGGGCTTCGCGGAGGCGGCCTGTTTCGCGGCTTCCTTTCGTGATTTCCGCTCGCTGCTCCCAATAGGCTGTCTCGCGTCCGACGCGCATCTCTACTATGTATACATTTACTCTATCTTCGCAATATATTTCATTTTCCTACGTAATATTCTGCGCGCGGGATCGGCAAGAATTTCTCGGAAACTGAGCGGGAAAAGCACCAAATGAGCGGCCAACAGCCCACGCGGGAGGAGCTTAGACACTGGATTCAGAGCACTGGCGAGCGAACAATGGGATTTCCAGCGCGCATGAGCTCGCTCTAGAGCGGTAATATTGCGCAATAAAACGGGGACATGGGTCCTGGGGCGCGGACCGCTATGGAGGCTCCAGTCCGCCCCAGGGAGAAGACACAGTTTCCTGATGTCATGTCAGCGCCATCACGTTACATCGGTCTTTATAAGCCGGCCACGGCCAGAAGATACCTGCTTTCTAGTGTTGATGTAGAGTGCGATATAATAAAACGAGCAAGGAGTCCGTTTCGCCATATAATTGAGTCATGGCCCTCAAGACCACGGTCAAGGGCATATAATTGACCCCCTCCCCAGAAGGTGTCAACTCTAAACTGTTGATCGGGTACCATGATTTCTTCGTCTAGTCGTACACATTTATGGTGCGAGCACAGTAATGAACAAGCCTACGGGTACAAGCAGCGCTCTCGGCCACGAGGATCCGCTAAGCTTTCGGCGCCCCGGAGACCGTAACCTTTATCTTGCCGTGAGTCGTCTTTATGTCGATCTGAGAGCCCTCCCAGGTTCCCGGGCCTATCGCGCAAGTTATTAATAGAGTACGGAATCGACGAACACTCACCAAGTTGGCTGCCTTTGAAGTACTTGGCTACTCCATTCGCCTCGCCAAGAGACAGCAGCTCACGAGGCAAATCAACCTTTCCGTGCTTCGTGCTGGTCGTGATGACGCCGACAAAATCATGCGGTAGCGTGAGGTGAACCGCCCCATGCGTAGAGTGCGCATCGACAAGGCAAGGAAGATCTCCTAGCGTATGCTTCGCGGGAGTAAGTTGGAAAAACGCCCGCCAAGTCAAACGCAGGCTGCGCACCAGCCGAACTTCAGTCTTGCCGTGCTTGTTCTCAAAGCAGAGTCTCGTCTTGGACTCCGACTTCACGTCGCCGTCGGGCACGGGGAAGACCCAAACGTCCGCGTCGATGGCGCCGTGCGCACTCGCGAGGCGGAGGTTCGGACGCGCGCCGCCCTCCTCGGGCGCGAGAAATTCCGTTGGAACGCGCATGGATGGATCTACGACATAGGTGCCGTCGACGCGGTTGTGCGTGCGCGAGATGCTGACGAAGTTGCAGCGCGCGACCTCAGGGACAGCGGCTCCAGCTGGCGCGGCCGTCGAGGAAGAGCTGTATGCTGGAGGAGCGTCCGACTCTTCAGCTTTCGTGAGCATGGTTGCGAGTGATTTGCGGGTGGCGCGAATGCAAGAACGAAGTGAGACACGCGGCTCGGCGCGGTATATATACGGCTGGGCACGGCACTGCTTTGCACTGCGCAGCTAGCCTCTTTACGGCCGATCTTGCACCGCCGATCCTGCGGAATGCCCTCTCCAGTCTGAGAGTTTCGCATCTAGCCGTATTCCTGCTCGGCCGGCAAGAGGACGCGTAAGATGGTTGCATGGCCAGGCGTCGGACGTCACCCCATTGCGTGCGGCAGGTCCAAGAAGCTCCTCTGCAGTTGGCTCTATACTCGTATCTAAACTGAGTTATCCCAACGACAAAATTTTCCACTGCGGTGAAGTGCGCTCACGAGAGGCTTTAATTACATATGTGATTCGTACCGTGACACACATTCCCAATGAAGGGAATGAGTGAACGTTGGCTCTGAGGAGACTCACTGAGCCAAAGGCGGCTTAATCGGCGAGACTCTGGTAAGTAAGACTTCGAGATCGTGCACGAACATTATTTGATTACAGTTAAGGGACATAGTATGAAGTTGACAGTTGTTACTAGTGAGCGGGAGAACATTATTTGATTACAGTTAAGGGACATAGTATGAAGTTGACAGTTGTTACTAGTGAGCGGGAAGGCATCCGTCTCAAGTGATACGTAGGTGTTCACCCAACAATGGTGCTCACCGCCCCTTTACCGTCTGGCGTCATGCGCCAGACCCTCGTACCGGGTACAGGGCGAGGGCCGTGAATGACAATGACCTCGTTGCCGTCAGAGTCTTTGACGCTGTGGAACGATGAGTTTCCGGGACGCGATGGGCTCTCGCGGAGGCGGAGGCCGGGAATATCGAAGCGGCGGCGGTGGGCAGCACGCGAAGGGCAGAAGTCCTGTTGCAATGATCAGAATGGCACTGGGCACAGTCAGAGCCCGTGAACACGTACGCTTTGAGGCGTGGAACGGAAACGATAGTCTCCGGTGGACTCATCGGGGCATGCATTGGTTCCCTGCGGGCCCCGGAGGTCCGCGCACAACGGCGCGTCATCAGCAAAGTTGGTAGTTGCTCACGACCCTCGTCGAGCCTCGACGAGGCTCGTGAGCTCTCAAGCGGCTCAAGCTCGTACACTAAACCTACGCTTAACTTTTGATTGGCAAGCTCGGCAAGCGCCTCAAGCTTGTCGAGCTTGAGTCGCTTGAGGGCTTGACGAGCTTGACGAGCTCGGCCGAGCTCGGCAAAAAAGCAAAGCTTTACACGCTTCAACTTCTCCGGGTGCTCACAGCGCTCACACGCTACATAGCCTGTCACTTGGGGTCCTTGATCACTCTCATCGGCATTTCTAATCATCATGCTACAGAAATATCGCGGTAGAATTGATCAGACTATTGTCTATAGTACATGACACGGCGACGACACCCTTCTCCGCGGTCTTGCGAACTAAAATCTGACCAGAGCAGACCCACCGTAATACGGCGACGGCTCTGAAAACAGGGTTTTCGCGTCAGTAGTGAAGCTAGAGAGCAACTCCAGAAAGCCAGAAAGAAATCCAAGTAGCAGGAAGCAGTCAGGCCAGATTCAAGCAGTCGAGCATGAGCACATAATCCGAATATCCAGCAGAGACCCATGCACAGATAGAAGCACAGCAGACAGAGATGTCCAAGTCAGCAAAGCCCGTACGGTCCAATATTACTCCCGGTCGTATCCAGGGTCCCCTAAAGGTACCATGAAGCAGAAAGGGGTAGTGGAGACGTCGCGCAGATGGCGCGGAGAGTTGCGGGAGTGTGCGGGGCGGCGGCTGCGGGCGGCAAGTTGGATAAGAAGGAAGGGAGAGACTTAGAGAAATTTGGAGCCCGCGCCCAGTGCAGGAGTACGTGGTGGCATGAAAGAAAAAAATCGTACGAGTTCCTGCGGCTTGACTAGGTGCTTGAGTAGCTTGATCGGCTTGATCGGCTCGAGCCGCTTGCGCGATTTGACGAGCTTCGTCACGCTCGATGAACCTCGAAGAGAGTCGGCGACTATCGTAGAGCTCTCACCACTTTCAGACGCTTTGCCAAAGGACTCGGGCTCGACTGACGGCCTCAAACACCTGGTGCACGCTCGAGCAAGTTCAAGCTGAAACCAACTTTGCTGATGGTTGTCGACATTGTTGGGGTCAAAGGCAACCTCTGAACGAGAAAAAGAGTATGAGGGTGAGGTAAAATACAGCAGTATAGGTGCTTACGGAATTGCGCGCCATCGGCCAGCCCTTCATTGGAGTAGAACTGCCCAATGGCATTGCCATGCTGACTGTTTTGCGTGGGGTTTGCGCAGCGGGTAGTCCCGCTCTGGGCGATCGGGTCGGTTCCCGTGTAGCGAGCCACGATGCACTGCAGGTACAGTGAGTCTCAAAACTGAGAATAGCGGATTGGACTGACGCCAAGTCCTCCGTCGTAACTGCGTGAAAATGGTAAGTGGAGAGGTCGGGAGGACGAGTAGACCAGTCAACTTACGTGCTCGCGTAGGGGAACTCATCGCAGTCATTGCCTGTGCCGGAGCAATAGTTCCCGCTGCCACAGCCAATAGCGTTGCGCCTATAGGTCGCTGCAGTCACTTGCGTGCCGGGGTTGGGCATGTCGCTGTTGGAGTTCGGATCGTAATGCAAGAATGCGTTCGGATTGTCGAAGCCGTGGCAGAACGCAGCGTTGCAATGGTTGTCGCACCTGATGATAATCAGCGAGTGAAAGCGTGTCGAACGCAAGGCCTACACATCGGGGTAGGTGTTACAGTCGAGAGTGAAAACAGGCTGGGCTGTCACGACGGCAGCAAGAAGCGAGAACGACGCGATGCACAACTTGACGGTCAGCATGGTTGCGATACTGAGATGAGTGACCACGCACTAAACGTTGCCCGCTTTTATGCATAAACTGCTGTTTACACACTTGCGGCACCAATGCCCGAACGAGCGCTCGGAAGAACTCTGCACGAGACTCCTTGGCCAGAGAATGTGGAGCTGTCCCGCCACGGCGCTTGGAGCTGATCATTAAGCTGACATGTGTACGGCCAGCGAAGCGCGTAGCAGACACTGCATGACCTCAAGGGGACATGAAGCAGTCAAAAGCAGACCCAGCGACGTGCGGCATGCTCAAATAATCAGACGCATCATGGTATTCCACCGCATAGCGCTGTACCAAACGTGCCCGATCCCCACGGGGATTATGCAGCGTATCCAGCACGACTTCGACACCGGTGGGAACAACGGCTTCCCGCCTCCGGGCCATATCACCTTGACGCCCGCGCCCGAGAGAACGCACGGCATGACGGCACTCCAGATTCGCAACCACCACTGGTCTAAGATCCCAGACGGTATGACCGGAGATCCGATCGTCATCTTGGACGAGCGCACGCTGGAGGACAACACGGTGCTCGTCGTCGCTAACAAGCCCCTTTCCGACGATGACGAAGACGGCGAGGACGAAGATCAAGGCGAAGTCAAACAGGAGCGAAAGGACCGTCGGATGGATGAGTTCGAGCTGCCTTCGCCCGACGGCAAAGGTTCGAGCGGTGTCCTCGGGGTGCGCTTCGTCGCGCGCGCTGTGCCCGTAGCTGCCGTGAACCTACAGATAGGCAACCAGGATCTGTCCTCCGTACGCCCATGCTTGCGCTAGTCCAGAAGTTCTCAGGCTGACAGACAACCAGTACATCTATTCGATCGACGACGACCGGGTCTGGAGATCCTTCTAGCGCACGCGCAGGCCACCGTGTGAGCCCGGAGCAAGGAGGATCAAGATAGACGCCAAGTGACCAAGTCTTTGTCGCGATCCATGTTTGTAGCGATTCATGGAGTAGACAGTATAGCCGCAGAAATGCGATTCGAAACTCGTCGGTGCATGAGTTGAGCACCTGATGGCATGCAGTGCCAGGAAAATGAGTTACAGGCGCGCTTCTTGCTGCGCGCGGCGGCATGACGGTCGAATGTTACCGTTCAAGGTCAAGCAGTGTACAAGCGGAATCTGAAAATGGCGGGTAAGCGACAGTCAGCCGGAAGTCACCTATTCTTTTACAGCTTCGAGCCGTTGGTGATATATAATGGAATATCGAATTTCATGAAGAATTTACAGGGGATGAAGTTGAAGCCGTCTCTGTCAATGCCCCTCATCGGACGCATGAGATCGGACTTCCTGACGCACCTGTTTGTCTTCTTCGTGCTGCTCACACCTCAATTACCCAATTACAACAACTACCTTTTCAGATTTACTGGGAACGAAACTAACACGAAAGCCAAAGTCAGGGGTGAACTGTCCTGAGATCCTGATCGATCAAATGCATTTGCTCATAGGGTCTGGTCCTGTTCATTTCGCACGGGGTGGCTCGACTGCGCAATTGGGACACCTGTGCCGAGACGGTCCCGTAGAAATTACAGAGGAAAATTGATATCGAGAGAAGCACTTACAGTCTCAATGACGCAAAAAAATAACTTTGCCACTCATGCATGACCTCACGCATGAAGCCCATTGGCGCCAAAGCTGACTGGTGCTGACCCGATGCTGACTCCTAAGTGGCCGGTACGACAGCAAGCGCTACATCAGGTCCATGTGGCTCACTGTCGAGCCAACCACTTACTGATTTCTCAGACTTGTGGATAACATATGATGCATGCTGATGCATGCTTCCCAGGGTTCGAATCATGAGATTCCTGATTCCATACTTCCTACGACGGCAGGAGGTTCTCAAACATAGTAGGTGGCGTGGCGAACGAGTGACACAAGCTTGTCTGAGACTTCTCAAGTTCCAGTGGACGATCTACCTCGACAGGGTGACGGGCCTACTTGGGCCAGGCTTGTGCTGCATCGATGGTTGCGGACGCTCGGATGCTATTTGTCCTGCCGCTGCACAATGAGGTTTGTTTGTCCTGTGGAGCCGGATTCACACCCCATCGCGGCTCCGGATTGTCATGCATATGTAGCGCCGGAACATTCATAGCCTTACTCACCTGCGGGGCACAGATGTGCACTGTAATGGCACAAGAGATGCTTTCTAGAGAGCGCTCAGACGTCCTGCCGAAGAGTCAGCCGAAGGCATCATATAAAGGGTCTGCCTGTTTGAAGACCCCATCCCCAACACTGTCAGTCTTACCATGCACTTTCTCACGTTCGTTGCTGCGACAGCACTCCTTCTGAGCTCTGCCGTCGCATTCCCTTCGAACAACTCTACAGTATTGCGCCGCCAAATTGTCGGTCCCGGAAACGACAACAGCCCGACTTGCGGTACGACCAGCGACGCGACGCTCAGCGACTGCCAGGCACTTTTCGACAACTGGTCGACGCTGACCCCTGATTGGAGCCGTACGTGCACCGTCGGCGGTATCTCCCCCGCCTGGAACCCGACCTGCTCTCCTGGCAATTGTGCGTTGCTGGCCTGTGATCACTTGGATGAGCGACAGACTGACATGAGTCGCAGGCTGCGTGTATGTTGACTACGTCGATGCGCTCTGGTCCGACGTGCGCGACGCAGTTGGTCAAATCCTCGGTTGCGGAGACGCCAGCGTGGACAGGGTCAACGGCAGAGTTGCTGTCCGCAACGTCGGCTCCGTTTGCCTGTCCGACGGGAGCGGCTGTTCGGACTGCGTATGTGTTTGCTGCGCTTCGGTTGTCCGTCAATCTCACACTCCTGCAGTTCGACGATTAGTTCAAGAACACGAGAACAGCATCGAGGAGTTCAGCTAACAGCGAAAGCCGTGTATAAATCGATGTACTTTGCCTGAAATCGACATGTTCACTGCACGCAACACAGTTCGTGTAGGCAATAGGTCGCGTCATCTGGCTACATGAGGGACGTCCGCTGTCCGACGCCGTTGCTAGCGCCAGGTCTGGGCAAATCGCCACTGCGGTCAGCTCTGAACTTGTCGTAGCTAAACAAAAATGAACAATCACATTGGCAGCTTGTCACGGAGGCGGGGGAAATACTCACATGAAGTCTAGTCTGAGGCGTTCATCCACAGGCAGCGACGGTTTCATCCCTTGTAGAGCCTTCGTAAGATGACCATCATGAATCTCGATCTACAACGCAAATTAAGGAGCCTCCTCTCAGTGGCAAGGAAACAGGCGAACCTTTGGCTTCGCACTCGGCTGCGCGACGGCGGGTTGCTTGCGGCCGCTCGGAGAATTGCGACCAAGCATAGCGGCCATCTGCCCAGGTGGTCAAATACAAATCAACGAGGCAGGAATTTCTGAGCACGCACACGTCGTTCGAGCGCTTTGGACTCTGCCACCGACGCCCGACCGGTCACGTGTGTCTCCGGAGGTCCGCCAAAGGCCGTCACGTGAACTCTATCATTCTCCTCGCCCGGCCGCGTCCCATTCGTGGCGTCAGAGAGCGGAACGGTAATACTCTCGTGCACGGCGTCCAGATGAGCGTTGTAAAGCAGCGCCTGCAAGTCCGCGCCAGAATACCCCTCCGTTTGGGCGGCGTATTCCGAGATGTCGACATCCGGACTCAGCGTGAGTTTGCGGGCCACGACGGATAATATCTGGGCTGATTTTAGAGGCTGGGAATACAGGCGGACGGAGATCATATACCTCTTGGCGTTCCACCAAGTCGGGCATATTGCACAACAAGGCTTTATCGAGACGGCCTGGTCGAAGGAGCGCAGGATCGATCAGGTCAGGACGACTTCGGGGAACATTAGCACTTATTTTCTTCAAACGGAGGAAGGGCGCGCACCTCGTGGCGGCGAGCACATAGACACCATCCAATCCTTCGGCACCATCCATCTGTGTAAGCATCTGGTTCACAACGCGATCCGTGACGCCGGTGCTGTCATGACCACTGCAAGCCAGTTACAATAGAATGAAAATGGAGGTCAAAGACAGACCTACCGTTTCGGGGCGATCGAGTCGAATTCATCGAAGAAGAGGATACACGGCTTCGCAGCCGTCGCACGCTCGAAAAGGTCGCGCACCTAAACAGAGAATTCGTACAAAATCATCATCAGGGGGACGCGTCGGGCAGTTATTGTCGAAGGTTACGACGCACCGATTTCTCGCTCGCGCCAATGTACTTGTTCAGTAGCTCGGGGCCCTTGACGCCGATAAAGTTGAGCCCGCACTCGCGCGCAACTGCTGATGCGAGCAGAGTTTTTCCGCAGCCCGGGTAGCCGTACAGCAGCAAGCTACGAAAATTTGTCAGACGAGGACCGCATTGAGGATCGCATAATATGATGCATCGTACCCAGACCGCAGCCGCAAAGGAGACTCTGCAAATATCGCACCGTATTTGGTGGGCCACTCGAGCGTCTCGCGCAATACGCGACGCGTTTCGCCCAGTCCTTTCATGTTTTCTTAGTCTACCACTTATCTATGAGACGTAGTTTGAAACGCTCACCACCGATATCTGCCCAGCGGACGTCCGTGCGCTTGGTCTGCTGCACATCGCGCAGGCTCAGGGGTACGAACTCCTTCTGAGCGCGTTCGAAGTCTTTAGCGCCAAGTGCGGGACGCTAAGTAGCATTGTCAGTAACGAGCAGCAAAGTAAAGGAGTCAGACGCTGAAGAGCGCATACGTCGCGCATCGCGGCATGGTGCACCGCGCCGGCTACGAGATCCTTCAGGTCTGTCGCGGAGTATCCCTCGGTCGTTGTCGCGAGCGCAACGTAGTTGATGGCGTCTTCCATATCCAGCTGCAAGTCGGACTGCGCGATGTGCTCGCGCACGAGTTCGCTCATGATCTAGTCGCGGCCTCAATGTCAGCACGTAAAGTTAAGGTCTCATAACCATGTCCACACACATCTCGTCGCGCATCGCGATTCGGCGGCATCAGCGTCAGATGCAGGCCGAAGATATGCGAGGTCGCCAGCAGCGGATGGAGGCTCGCCGCCCCCTTCGCCACAGCGATGACCGCGACACCCGCAAGGTGCGCTTTACTGCCCGCGAACACCGCGAGGAACTGCTCGGCAAGTTGTCTCTGGCGCGACGAATCTGCGTGCTATTTTATCGGCATTCAGCATGGGCTGGGCGCGGACACTGAGATAAGATAGGCGTACTTCGAGCTCGGCGCCGACGAGGACGTCGAGGTTGTCGAGGATGAGCACGGACGGGCGGCTCCATGCTGCGCGCTCGAGGAGGGTTGTCCATTCGGATTTGATGATTGAGACGCGGTCTTCGGCGAGCGTCACCATGTCTTTGTACAATATTTCTGTGAAAGAACAGCGATCAGATGAGTAGGCAGCCTCGCCCTGATAACGTATAGCGTACGTGCGTATACGCGCGGGTCGTCCCGCAATCGTTGTGCCACGGCTTGCGCGACGGACGTTCGCCCAGAACCTGGTCGACCGACAAGGAGCAGACCTGGAAAACATAAGCCGGGCATCATGAATTCAGGCGCAGATGTGGAACGCACCCTGGAGTCCTTGGCTTTCGCGGTACGTCTCTCGCGAACCATGCGTAGCCTGAGCCTGAGTTACGAAGCCATGCAAGATATAATCCGTCGCCGTATCGAGCAGCTTTGACACGCCAGCAAGAGCCTTCGGTGGACTAAATCATGTAAAAAGCTGAATCATAGGGATAAGGTGGTTGAGGAACGTACGCAGCAACTGGGTCAGGTTGATGAACTATTCGAGGTGGCTCTCCGTCTGCGGAAAGAGTAGCTGTGACGCTGAAGTCATCCGTCAGACGGGGTACAGCTATAAATGCGGAAACTAACGTGACCAAGTCCCATGCCGATATAGACGGTATCCCAAAGGCGACTGCATGTCCTTGTGGTACAGCAGGATCGGGGAGGAGGCGCGCGATGAGAGGTTTCGCCTCTTCATCGGCCTTTTCGGCAATTTTTGGGGCAGGGGTGGAAGACGGCTCTTGAGGCTTGAAGACGCGGACATCGTCGACTTTAGGAGTGGCCTCGCGTTTATCCAAAACGGTGAACGGTGGTCGCAGTACGTGAATCCGAACAGAGACGTTGGACGTCGAGCTCGAGCCAGAACCAGGCGCTATCGTATCGAATGTGTAAGACGAGACCAAGAGCGTGGCAACGGACAACGCGGGCGGGACCCAGTCCCGTATGTGCGTTAAAACACGCAGAGTCGTCCCCGCTCGCGCTTGAGAACGTTTATCGGTCGAAGATTGAGAAGATGAGTTAATGGGTTTTGGCCGCTCTTCACTGGCTCCGTTCGGTTGCTGTCTTGGTGCGCGAGTCTTTGGTGCGATCGAAACCTCGGTGTCGGTCGATAGTAGACAAGGCCCGCCGGATGGTTCTGTGGATACTGCATGGCTGGTCTATCAGATGAGTCGAGGGCGATAGGCGACACCGTACCGACTAGAAAGCGCACGCGCGTACGGCCCATCACCCATGCATCTATTTCCTGGCCCACGACGGCAACGCGAACTTGAGAGAGCATACTCTCCTCCATATAGTTCGCATGTAGTTCCTGAAGAATCCTTTAAAGCACTGGTCTCGATTTCTGTGTGACATTTACCATGATTTCCCAGTCGTCTGCGGTTCGAGGTTCTGTTGCCACTCGTGTTGCGACAGGTAGATCGTGTAATAGGCCAATGTCAACCTCAAAAATATTATGAAACTTATTCAAAGAGAGTCGGAGTGCGTACCACGGTATTTTCAGGGAACCCTAAGCTTGAGGCAAATTGGGGGTCTATTTCGATCGTCTCGAAGCTCGCGTCGCGAGACGATGATGCAGCGCTGGAAAGCCGATTCTGCCATTGCGCAAGCGAAGACGCGGAGGCCATTCCAGTCCATCCCACGTGTGCTGACACGAGCTTTCCGTTCACAGTCGCGGAGAGGTGTACGGCAACGCCTTGCGGGCGCTAAGTGCATGGCCATAAGCACCGTATTAAACAGGCTCTGCAACACGCACAACCCGGTGCTCTACGAGCGGGCCATATAGGCTTAATGGTAGGTTCACCAGCGACGAGCGCAGCGAAACGTAGCGGATGGTGGCCTGGCGCGGCATGACCGGAGCGAGAAACACGCGCCAAACACGAACACGGCAATTCCCTGATCTTGTCCTCGTACCCCAACCTCCGAATCTACCTTTCTACGGCCTCCGTTTTAATGAATGGAAAACATCACTGGCAGTCATTGACAAGTTCATCAACAAGCGGGAGGTGCTGCTCAGGACCAGGCTTGCGACTTCTTGCTCTTCTTCAATCCCCGCGCACCAGGGGCCTTAAACCTCCTTCACGACTCTAGCGCTGACCCAGATTGGCTTTTCTTCATCGAAAATTATATCACATTGCGTTTAATCATTCGTACATCATGCTCGTGCTTCGGACGTTACAGTATTCGGCTGGTGCTCAACGTGCTCGTCAGCCGCCTTTTCAATGGAACTTCTCTGCCTCTCCTCCGACCCTTCGCGGGATCCGCTAGCCTTCTCTTCATCGGCGGGTACTTCGGCCTTCTCGAAGGCGTCGTGGCCGGCGCGCGCAACAGTCTCGAAGTGCGATCCAATCTCCTCGTGGCCGATGGCGAGCCAGATAGCGAGCCAGATGAAGATGACGGTCATAAAGTACGCCTGCGCGCCGGCGTAGTCGGGGCGCAGCTCGCCCTTGTACACCTTCGGGTAGCGCTCGGCCATGGTCGACAGCAGCTGCGCAGCCGGCGAGGAGATCACTGCAAAGCGAATCAGTGGATGCGGCGACCCGCAAAAGTTGGCAGTGCTCACTGTTGCCAATCTGGTACGTGATTCCGGGGAACGTTGCACGGAACTGGGGCGGCGACAGCTCGGACAGGTGGATTGGGACGACGCTGCCCAAGGCGTTAGCATGTGCGTTGAAAGCTCTTAGTCAATGCAGCGTTTCACTCACCCCCAAGCGCCCTGGACGCAGAACTGCAACAGGAACGCGCCGGCGACGAGCGCGCCCCACGAGTCCGGGAGCACCCACAATGGGATCAAGCACGCGCCCACACACGACACGACGATAATAGTCGCGCGGCGCCCGTAGAACTGCGACAAGTACCCGCAAATGGTGCCACCGACGACGCAGCCGGTTTTGCCGATGAGCGCGGCCTTGGTGGACTGCGACTTGCTGAAGCCCTTGCCGACCTCCATGTACGTCGCGTACATGTCCTGCGAGCCGTGCGACGAGAAGTTGAACGCGGCCATCATCAAAGACGCGTAGATCGCGCGGCGCCAGTAGACCTTCATCATCGCCTTGCCCTCCGAGCTGAACGCCTTGACTTTGTTGCGGACGCTGACCTTCTGCCCTTTGCGCTTCTCCTTGTTCTCGAGGTAGATGCGCGATTCGGGGAAGAAGAGCCGGATGAAGGCGATCAGGCCCGTGAGTCCCGCACCTGGGTGCAACCTCGTCGGTATGTGACCCCGCTCAAATCATTCACAGCGTACCGATGTAGAAAAGCGCCTTCCAGCCGAACCTGGAATGGGGCACAACGTACAAGTTGAAGATAGCGGCTGCGCACGCGTCGTCAGAAGTACGCTACTGGTACAGAAAGGTATGCTCACCGATAATGTAGCCGAGGGCGTAACCCTGCTGCAGAATGCCGCTGAACAGGCCACGTGCTTCAACGGGCATGTTCTCCAGACTGCCGTCGTCGCGTCAGTTCTCCTCTCCTAGTCAGTCAACGCGAGCGCGCATACCTCATCGACGCGGACAGTCCCCAAATGCCGCCCATCCCGATACCGAACAGCGCGCGCACAGCCAGGAACTCGGGCCAACTCGGCGCGTAGACCGTTCCGATTTGCAGGACGGCGATGATGATCTGCGTGCTCGCTCAGATCCACGCGACTGCGCTGCGGGGTAACGCTCACCAGGTTGACGATCATGGGCCATTTGCGGCCGTACAAGTCGCCCGCGATACCGAAGACGGTCGCGCCCACCGTGCGGAAGAGCAGCGTGAGGGTGATCGACTCGGAGATGACCTCGCGCTTCTGGTGGAAGTACGCCGCGAGGTTGGTGAGCGAGAGCGAACCGGCGTGGAAGTCGTATCCGTCCATCCTAATTGGCGTATGCGCGTCTCACCGTCAGCAACGACAAATCAAGGCACCAGGGATACACGGAGGAAAGGTACGCACGTCCACGCCCAGAGGCCGACGAGGAAGAACAGCCAGTTCTGCCACGTGAGCATCGCGCAGAGGCGCAGCGGGTTGACGAGCTTGGGGCGCGTTACGGGCCCGTAAACGTGCTCGCCGTGGTCGTTGTAGTACCAGCCGTGTGTCGGGTTGAAGATGTCGACGACATGGCGCTTCGCGCGCTCCCAGCCCCACGGCAGCTTGGGCGGGCCGTCATGTGTGGGCGCGGGCGTGGCTACCTCGGGGGCGGACATCTTACAGTCGCAGGCGGGCGTGAGAGGCAGTTCCCACCGTTTCCCCGCATGCTCCCCGCGCTTCTTTATAGACAGAGAGAACGGGCGGCTTCGGCGGTGATCACCGGATTGTTGTGTCAGTTGATGCGGGGAAGACCACCGATGCCCGTGCCCCGTACCTGGTAGGACCGCGCGAGTCGCTGGCGTATGAGAGTCGTCGATGTCGCTGCGACCTCTCAGTTTCAGTGAAAGTGCGCTTGGCTTGGTCTGTGTATGAGCTTTCTGGCCTAAAAACGGCTGCCTGCGCTGGGCGAAGCGACGTCAACAAACCCCTGCCAAGAAAGTCTTAGTATCGCTCCAAACATGTCTCCGGACCGGAAGCCCGCAAGATGCCAAGGTGCGAAAAAGCGGGATTATGATAGTCCAGCGAGTCTCGACTGGGGCATGAGGATTGTTCCAGATGCAGTTCTGAGGGGTCATCAGCTGGTACGGCGGCGCGGATGATTGTGGGGACAATTTGCAGGTCATTGTCAATCATCAGGCATCGCGGAGATAACTCAGAAAAGGGGCGACGTGGGCCTGAGAACCTCAGAAGAGTGCTTCCACAACCCGCTGATGTTACACCAGCCTAAATCATCCTCACTGAGTCTACTCTCACGTGTGCTCTGCATGTCGGGCTATCGGTTCTAGATACCATATCCAAGTCGCAATTACGATATTTCAGGCGATTTCACACACTTCGTTCCCTAACGTGTTACTGCACCATATTTCAGGTTTCGCGTGCAAGAAGCCCTATTACGTGGAGAAGCGCCGTGCGTGGAATTCCTCGGAGATGTCTTGCGACCCGCTATTTTTATCCCGCAGCCGTCTCAACAGACCCGTGCCGTCAAGGGATCAAGCTAAATCAAGGTGAATCCTCATCGTATCGCGGGTGCAAAAAGTCCCAGATCTTCTCGGTCTCCGAGTCTCACCCGCGCCATTGTATCCGTTCTGCATCCTCAACCGTGATGACGCAGCCCACGACAGTCACAGTCTCAGTGCACGCCCTCGAGTCCGGGCAGCTGACGATCCCCGAAGCGGCGTTCGTCGCGCCCGCGGACCCGGCGGCGCGCATGACCGTGCCGTCGCTCTCGTTCCTCATCCAGTATGTGCATCCCGCCAATGGGGCCACGACGCGAATGCTGTTCGACCTCGGCCTACGGCACCCGCTCTCCCTCTACTCCCCACAAATCCAAGCGCACATCGCGAAGCGCCAGCCCGCCACGAGCGCGCCGGACGTGCTGGCGTCGCTGGCGCGGGGCGGATTGCGCGCGGAGGACGTGGAGGTCGTCGTGCTGAGTCATGTGCACTGGGACCATATCGGCGACCCGGCGCGCTTCCCGCACGCGCGGTTCGTCGTCAGGCCCGGCTCGCTGGGTTTACTCGACGGGACGGCTTCGTCTGGCCCCGGGTCGCACAGCGCGTTCGAACGCGGCATCCTGCCCCTGGACCGCACCACCCAGCTGCCCGCGCCCCAGTCGGGGGAATACGTCGTGCTGCCGTTAGGGGGCTCCAGGGACACTCTGAGCAGGTGGGAGCGGTTTGAGAACCTCCCGCACACGCTCGACGTGTTCGGCGACGGCGCCGTGCGCATTGTGCATGCGCCGGGGCACGTCCCGGGGCACATCAACCTCCTCGCGCGTATCGCCGAGAGGAAATACATATACCTCGCGGGCGACGCCGCGCACGACCGCCGTATTTATTACGGCACCAAGGAGATTGCGACGTGGACTGAGGAGGCCACGGGTGAGCGCTGCTGCATCCATTCCGACAGGGATGCTGCGATGGGGACTCTTGCGCTCATGAGGGCGCTGGAGGAGAATGGTGTTGAGGAGGGAGGGGCCAGTGTGCAGGTTATCTTTGCGCATGATGTTGAGTGGGCGGAGAAGGCGCGCATGGGGGAAATGTTCTGGCCCGGGCGCATCATCTGAGTCTGGCCCGAGATATTCGTCTGAATAGTCCACCAAGCTCATTTCACTGTCCCCATGTATTATATGTACCTCGGGAATTTTCCAGAGGCGCCCGGGTGCCGATATATGCGATGACGGCGGCGCATGCGGCTTCTCCGTGGATACCGCGCTCTACCCAGAATAACCATTTGATGACTCCGAGTGTCGTTCAATCAGTCTCTGCACACTCCAGACATCAGGTTCTCCTCCTCTGTTAAGTATCCAGCAGGAATGACAAGACTTGGTGAGGCGCACCGTTACCCGTTGCCGCCGACGTCATCGCTGGTGAACAATTTTTGAAATTTGAACCCAGTCACATTTTCTGCGCTCTCGTTGACCTGCTACTATCATGGCCACACTGCGCGCTGACTTTCATGTGATACGCTCCAGCATACAGCATTGTAAGCGCGACCCGTATGGCTGCTGCCAGCTGCGAAAGCATACACTGACGCATGCTGGCATCGCATTTTTTTTGCTTGAGTTACAGTATGAGATCATTATGCTCGTGGACTGCTAGGCGCTACCACTGGCAGATAATATTCAATCGCTGTGCAGGTTACGAATGCTGCACCGCGCTGGTCTGGCTCTGCGGTCGCAATTGACTTCGCGTCGACAAGCAAAACACACGGCCCGGCTATCGCTCAGGATCGACGATAACTGACATGGGGTATTCTGCGGCATTGGTCTTCAACTAGGAATTCAGCTCGACAATAACGTGTGGTGTGCTCTTGGTGCTTCTCCGCGGCGACTCTGATCATGATGCTCTGGTGATCTTGCGCATCAGACCCTGGCAGTGGATGCATGAATTGCTTCATTTTGACTGCGTATAGCTCTTGGCCGACTGCTCTTTTCTCCCTCTCTATACCAGCCTGGCATTTCCAAATCACGTGGATCTAGCTGCTAGGCGTCAGGAAGTTGAACTGCAGCGCCAGGTCGTCGTTCGAATCAGGCGGCGACTTTCCATCTGCACCCTCCCAATTCTTGTCTAGCAATGGTTTCCAACAGCTAGTGGTTTTCCTGGCGGTGGTCTCGGTCCAGACTGGCGGCGCTGTTGGGGGCGGTGTTGATGGGGATGAAATTGCCGAGTGATGCGCTCTCGCCAAACGCGCCAGAACCGAAGCTCCACAGCGCCCATTGGCAGGCGCTGACGGCCATCTCAGCCGTGCTCCAACGCCTTCTCAGCTCTCCGCGTTGCACGCTGGGCGCCGGCCAGCAAGCGGGTGTTTGGCCGTGTTTGGGTCAGCGCTCCTGTTGTTTCCCGGTTTCTGATCCTTGCGCCCGTCTCCATCACTTTCCCCTCCTCTCTCCCGCCTCCCGCCCCCCGCCCCGCCCGCGCTCGCTGGCTCAAAGCAGCGCCCCCGCCGCACTCATAACTCCGCCCCGCCTCGCAGTCCCGAGGCCCACGCTCTCTTAATCCCCGACAACCCCGCGCGGCCGCATCTCGCACGATGTCCCGCCAGCAACCCCCCAACGACCGCGGCCGCCCTGCCCAGCAGAACCTCGGCCCGCGCAGACAACCGACCCAAGTCGTCCAGCTCCAAAATCGCTCCAGCGAGCACGGAACGTGCGTCGTCCCCACAAACTGAGCCCCCGGAAGATGCTGACACGGTCTGATGGCAGCGTGGACGGCTACGCAGACGAGAAGCGCAACAGCGGCGTCGGCGCCGTCGGCATGGGCATGCTCATGGGCGACATGTCCGACGACGACGACGACGACGCCGACGAGAAGATCGCCCACCCCCCGCCGCAGCAGCCGCAAAAGCCGATGCCGGCCAAGCAGGCGTCGCTGCGCTCGAACTACTCCGCGAACACGCGCACGCCGCCGCCGCAGTACCAGGCGCGCGGCCCCAACCCGCCGCCGCCGGGCCTGCACCCGCCCGCGCCGGTCATGTCGCCGCCGCCGCCGGGCCCGCTGCCGTCGAGCCGGCCGAACCTCGCGCCGCTCGCGCCGCACCCGCAGCCCGCGCAGCCGCGCGCGGCGTTCATGCCGCCGCTGCGCCCGTCGACGACCGAGCCGCACGCGCTGCAGGCGCCCGCGACGCCCATCGTCGCCAAGTTCGCCGTCGCCGCGCGCGAGCCCAGCACCGCCGGCGCGAACCCGAAGAACCGCACGACGGTGTTCGGCGACGAGTTCTGGAACCGCTTCAACAAGATGGCCAAGGAGGAGAAGCAGGCGAGCGCCGCCAAGGGCGGCTCGAGCGCCTTCCTGCGCGAGTACTCGCGCGGCGCGGGTCGCCTGAGCAAGTGGGTCTGGTGCTGCACCATCCTCATCCTCATCTGCATCGCCGGCGGCATCGGCGCCGGCTGGTACTTCACCCACAACACGCCCTCCGGCCCGCCCAAGGTCTTTGGCGGCAGCGAGAATGAGAACAGTCTGTCGCCCAAGGTCCCGCAATCTACCGCGCCGCCGAGTTCCCCGTCGGCATCACAAGCCGTCCCCGCCGCGAGCGCGGCACCTGTTAGACGGCGCCGCCACCGCGCAACACGGTAGTCGCCATCTGCTCCTCGTCCGCACTTGCATCGCTCATCCCTACATCACATCATTGGTTGGAATCGCACTCCCTTTCCACGTCCCCTCGTTTGCCCGTCCCGCCCTCTCCGTCTTCCTACGCTACACGTCACCCCGGGTTTTGCTCTTCACTGTTGGATTACGTCTGTTTCCGTCGCGGATTTCGCCTCGCACCCCTCTCCTGCCTTCCCTCCGTCCGCCCGCTTTCTGACTTGATTCCTGTTCTTTTGCACCGATACTTCATTTATTAGTTCACGATCGCGCTGCGCCCCCCTCCCCGATAGTTCCCAGAATGGAACTTTGTTACCCCCCGCAGTGGCGCTTCGTGTCGTGGAATGGGAACTTGGGAAGTACGCGGTGAGCGCTCAGTGTGTGTGTGTCGTGGCTGGTGCGACTGAAATTTCGACTGCTACTGCGACGCGCCCCCCTCCCCGATAGGTTCCAGAATGGAACTTTGTTACCCCTTTGTTACCCCCGCAGTGTTCATTCGTGTCGTGGACTGGGAACTGGAGAAGTACGCGGTGAGCGCTCATTGGTGTGTCTCGTGGCTGGCGCTTCCTAATCACTAAGTCTAATTGGAACGACTGTCTTCCAACAGAGGGATGCAAAGGAAATTAGCGAAAATCACGCGGGGCCCAATTCGGTTTCAGCGGTCTCGCTAAACAGATTGCGAGACGAGTAAAACGTCTGCGACACTCAATTTTTACTGTAATTTCAGTTCTCCTCATATGTTTTGGTGTATTTGTGCCAATTTGGACAGGTCTTGGGGCGGGTGAAGAGCGGATGCATATGCGGCTTCTTCCGCATCTTTTCTCCGCCCAGCCGCAGATTTTTATCGCCATTCGACCTATCATGAGTAATTGACGTTGAAAGTACCGTGTTTTCTGGTATTTATGCGTACCACAGCGCTCTAATCCGCTTCTAATCTGTTCTTTCCATATCTAGCAAAATTCCAAGTCAATCAAATTGAACCATCATTCCACAATCGGATCAAAACCGCACTTCCAATATCCGCAGTCGTCGGACTCCCTCTCCACCCCGATGTCTCCCATTCTGAGACTGTCGCGTTTGCATCTAGCAGGCGTGCTCACTCTGATTTGCGCGTTTGTGCTGCTGCTCCATTGGACGACACCACTACCTCTCGCGGTGTCCGGTTTCCTGCGCGTGAGACCCAGCAAAAACGCACACCGACCACCGACACTCCCGGACGCCGAGCCCGACCGCGTGCTGCTCGTCACGGCGTACTTCCCGCTGAGCGCAGCGAAGCATGGCGCGGACGAGTACGAGGAGTGGATGCGGCTCTTCCTGGGCACCCTGCGCGCGGACGTGTACATGTTCGTGCCGCCGCAGCTCGCGCAGCGCGTGCGCAGCATCCGCGGCGACACCGGCCGGCTGACGCTCGACACGCGCTGGAGCCGGCCGCAGGACATCCCCCCGCTGGCCGACGCGGCGCGGCGCGCGCAGCTCGCCGCGCAGCGCGAGAAGGACCGCGAGAAGGCGTACCACAACGCCGACCTGTACGCCGTCTGGGCCGCCAAGGTCCGTGCGTCCCATGCGTCTCTCGCGCGCGCCCAATCGCATTTCAGCCCTTCTTCGTCGACGCGGCGCTGCGGCGCAACGGCTCCGAATCGTACGCGTTTGCGTTCTGGATGGACATCGGGACGTTCCGCCGGCCGCACGCGTTCAGACGCTGGCCGGACGTCTGCTTCCTGCGCTCCGTCTTGACGGACGTCGCGGAGACGCCTGACGCGGTCTTCCTGCCCATACAATGGACCCCGAAGTGGAGAGATCGGCGGTGGAAGGAGCGCGACGGCCCGCTCGACATCGACATGTCCATCGGTGCGTTCAACGCGTCCATATCTGCAGCATGATCCCCCCTACCCTCCCGTTTAACTCAAGGCCTTCCGCAGGGTCGGTCTTTGGCGGCACACCGGCCGCGATGCGGTGGTTCAACAAAGTTTACTTTACCTACTTCTACCACTACCTCGACGCCGGCTACTTCGCGGGCAAAGACCAGACCGTGTGGAACTCGCTGATCATGCTGTTCCCCCGCCACTTCGTCACGGTCTTCGCGAGCGATCCGCAGACGATGCCCGGCGGAAAGAATAACGGACAGGGCCCGGGCGACTGTGGGGGATGGTGCGTGTTGTTCCGGCGTGCGTTCACTGCTCACCCTCTGGTATTACGTAACTCAGGTGGGGATATTACGTGTACTGGTGCGCTCGTTGTCCGCACGCCTCGCCCTCGTCGTGCTAAAGCAGCGTGCCAGGCTTGCGCCCCCGCACGAGCGCCTCGCGACCGAAGAGGAGTTCCTCACGCGGCCGGAGAGGCGCTGCACGCGCATCCGCGCGCTCCCGATGCTCTCCGTCCTCCAACGCTCGCTCGGCTGGGGCTGGGCGCCGCCAAAGGCCACCGTCCCGCTCATTGATCCACCCAGTTGACGAACTTCGATCGAGGCATGACGGTTTTTTGGATACTGTAGAACGTTGTTAGAGTTAAATGGTGTGTCTATATTTGTCGTACGACGTACTGGAGCTTTTTGCAGAATGATAGTAGTCACGATTCGGGAGAGGCCCGTAGCGTTTTCGAGTCTGTAACACCAACAGCGACGCTTGGCAAACGTCGGAGCAACGGCGGCGGACGTAAATTGGCCACTTGACGCTGTAATTTCCGGCGCAGGGCAAGCTCGATGCCAGCCTCCTGCAGGGCGAAGACGAATACAACGGCGGACATGTCGATCGTACGCCAGTGGCCAATGTGCTTGCACGGCGTCGCCGCCTATTGGCGATTAGGTCCAGCGCTGCTAGTAGCCACCTCTACTTTCTTCCCCAGCATCCTGAATATCATAGCGGTCTCAGTTCCTTCGACTCCTCAATAATCATCTAATTATAAGAATGTGGCAACTGATGCGGCCCTGAACGCATGACGACGGATCGTTCCGCCTTGGTTCCGCCATCAATCTGAGTTCCGAGTGACTTCACGTTGTCCTCCTTCCCCGACCTTCCCCCACGTACCTACGGCACCGGTAACTACCCCACAGTCCCCAACTATATTTCGCTGTAAGACTTCTCAATTGTCAGAGGCTTCTGCACGGATGGCCTCGAGTCTATCATACTCGCTCACACTCAGTCTTCTCTGTAGGCGGACATGGCCCTGCTTTCTCGTGCTCGTGAAATAGGCGAACGTCTGCGTCCGGATGCTTGCTGCCCAGCCTGTCTTGAGCAGCTGGCCAAGGACTTCAAGGCAGACGCGCGCGCTCTCGACGACGCCCGGAAGAACCTCCACAAGCTGTGGAACGGCTGCGCGTCGGCGCTGAGCTTTCCGGCCATGGATAACAGCTGGATGCAAAGCATATCCGAACAACAGCGCGTCAAAATCCGGCGGGCGCGGGACGAGTGCGCCCTGCACAGTGCGTCGCCGCCGTCCGCTGCCGATATCCTGCACGAGTTCATCGACGCCGTTTGCGCGTGCCTGCATATTTGCCTGTCCGTCGGGGAGACCTCGGCGGTCCAGCGCGCCGAACATCGCAAACGGGCCTTCGAGAATAACGGCGGCGACTGGCCGACTAACCGCGACGACCTCTGGCCGTACGGCGAGCAGCCCGGCGTGCAGTCCATGCTCTTCTGGTGCACCACGATGGGAACGCCGCTCCCCGTCTTCCTGCTCGGCGACATGCTCCGTGTTGCGCATCCCCTCGTATATTCAGAAATCGAAGACAGCGCGATGCTGCACCATCAGCTGCTGCTTGCCATCATGGTCCGACTGCATGCATTCGTCAAACGGCCGAGGGAGGCTCCGTCTACGCCGCTCGTTGGACCCGTCCCACTCCCTCCGGTATCCGCACGGTTCCCCAAATCGAATATGCAGGCAGCAGTTCTGCTGCTGGAGAGCATGCGCGACAGCCCGGACGCGCTCCCGAACTCGCTCATCACATTCGTCGACGACCTGCAGTCAAAATTGTTCGACATCCTGCAGCTCGTCCTTGTCATGCTGGACCATTTCGGAGGATCTGAACAGCTGGCCGACACCGTCGCATCTCTGTGCGCGTCGCTCTACGTCCACATGCCGAGTAAGGATCCGTCGCAGCTGCTCTCCCCCCGGATACTCGACGTCGTCGTCGAATACGGCGGCCTTACCCTTTACGGCGTCCTTCACTACGCGCTGCGGTTCCTCGCGCGCACCCGCCGCATATGCTCCGGCCCCGACTGCATGCGCACCACGCACCAGGCGAACTCGCGCAGCGACGCGCATTTCTCCGCCTGCGCGCGCTGCAAGATCCCGCGCTACTGCGGCAAGGACTGCCAGCTGGAGGACTGGAAGCGGGGCTCCCAGGTGCCCCACAAGACCGTCTGCCCGCTCCTCTGCAGGCTGCTCGCTACAGCGAACGTCGACATGGAGCCTGCGGACTTCGAGGCCGCCGCGAGCGCTGTAAACTGGGAGGCGGCCGACCTTCTCCATCTCTCGCTGTTCACGTTGAATACCTACAGGCTGCCCATGGCGGTTCTGGACCGAGCTGCCGAAATCGTACGTCTGAAACTGCGTTCGTTCTCGATTCGAGTTGCTGATTGGTACTTGTAGCATCTCGCGCTCCTGGCCGGAGATGAACCTCCTGAAGCGTCCAAAAGAGCTCTTGCTAACATCCGTGAGGCCAGGCGGGTTTACCAGGCTCAGAGAGCTGGTGTGCCGCTTAGGAGCGAGGTCATGCAGATCAGAATTCTCGACTGATGTCGTTCAGATGTACCGCAGGTAACGTTTACTCATGCCACATCTATTACCTTTATATTTTTTATGATACACGATTGGCGCCTCCAAATATTTTCCCATGCAAGTTTCAACCCATGCTCGGAAGTTCTGATTTTTGAACGCTGCGGAGTTTTGAACGTTCAACTTGAACCTGGAGCTGGCCACATCTCAGACTCTCATGCCTCCGGAATTGGCGTGACAGAGTAGATGGGGTGTCGCGCTCGGCGTTGGCGTCAAGGTGCGCACATGGCTGTCGATTCGTTGTTACATCATGAAAAGGCGTAGGAAGTTACTTACGACGACAGGCCTATTACGTTAGGTTGTACCTAAAGCGGCCAGTTGGATATCGTTGCAAGCTTTTACATTATGAAGGAACAACTCATCAGGATGCCCGGCTATTACACTCGGATTACACTCCATACGGAAGTTGGTAGCGGATCACAAACCAAGCCAAGCCTGGCGGTTGGATTACCGTTGCTTACCGACCTCTTACAGCCACTGTGGTCCGCTTTCATGCGGCTGCGACTCTGCAGCAACCGTAACAGATACCCTGAGTAAGTATCTGGAGGTTGATCAACAACCTTCCATAATTTGCACCCGGAGCTGCTAGAGCAACTTTACGACTGTATTTACTGTATCTCACACCATGTGGATATGCTTCAGTAGACTTAAGACGAAGGTGCCCCGGAAAGTGGAAAGAACTTTACCATCGTCGAAGACGTCATCATGAGCGTCACCGCACTGTGGAGCGAGATCCGGACTGCGGAACCTTGTTTGTGCCAGCCCTAACTGCGTCAACGAACAGCGCGGTGTTCGAATCGACTTATGCTCTCTCTCTCTTCTCCCTTCCGCCCGCCGCCCTTCCGCCAGCCTCAAGCTCATCCGCACGCGCCAGCAGCACACCTACCACCACCGGCTCTCGCAACACCACCACGCAGGCGTGTCCGCGACACACCCTCCGCCCGCGCACTCCAAATACACCTTCGCACAGCACCCCGGCGCGGAGCTCGACGCGCTGGTCACCTTCCTGGTGGCGCTGCCCTTTCCGTCCGCAGTGACTACTTGACCCTGAGCTGTGTCGCCTCCCTAAGCTCGAGTTGCTCGTGTCTGTCAGGTTGCTGCTCCGGTGATTCGGTCTTGTTCCTGGTCTCGTTCTGCCGTTTGCACTGCGGGCGTTTCTGGCTCTCTGCTCGCTCTCGCGCCTATCTGCTGCCTGCTGTCCGCGGCATACTAACAATCATTTCAGATTGCACAACATAACAATGCTCGTCGCACCCTCGCCTTAACCAGATACCCACCCGTCACCGCCCAGCTACCCCCAACCACCTCCCCCCCCCATAGTTCCGGGAGCCTTCTGCTGCTCGTCCTGATCCCCCCCCTTTCCTGTCCAGTATATCAGATTTGTGCTCACGTGTCCTTGCTGTATCCGTCGTCCCAAGAATACACTCTTTTTTCCGCATTATACCATCTGCTTTGTATGCAGTAAATTCGAGAATCCGAGCAAATTATATCCCTTTCGGCCCAGCCATTCCAGAAATTCGGGCTACTGGCAATATTCCATAATTACAGTGGCCTACTTGGATGATGCTGACCAACAAGTTGTCACGTTGGGCCAACCTGGTGGCAGGATTACGAGAGATTACCAGTGGACTGTTATGATGCCGGCGAGTTTCCCACCGACTGAGTCAGTGACACTGGATGGTTGGATCTCACCATGCTTACATTGAAAGTGAGAGTTGACATGCAAGATGGAGGATTATAACTCGTTACATTATGATGTATTATGCTACAACCTGTCGGCGGTTTTCATGATGTACACATTTGGGCGACTACTAAAACTTCGATTATCGTACACTCGCTAATCAGGTTGGCACGCATTCTGCATGGTCGACGCTCAGAACCCTCCGTTAGGGTGGAGTCTACATTTAATTGCGTTCCGTGAACTTCGTGCTTTCAGCAAGGCCAATGACTGAAATTTACGCACAGAACCTTGGTATACCCTTCGACGCGCTTGTCGAACTTGTCGTACGCCGCGGGCGCATCCTCGATGCCGCATTCGTGGCTCTAAACCACCGATGCGAGTCAGTCTCGTTCGTGTGCAAGGTGATCATGGAGTACGTACCACGACGAAGGAGGGTTTGGCGCGCCCGCTGATGATGAGGTCTCGCAGGTACTTGTTGTAAGCCTGAAAGAAGGTGAGCGCACTTTATTGATCAACTCTTTCTCGCAAGGCGAAGCGCGCACTTTGACATTGCACTGACCCGTGCCCAGGCTCAGCCCCTTCTCGAATAAAGTCCCGAACGGGATGAGCAGCATGCCCTTCGCCGAGAGTGGGTCCGGCGCGCCAGGGTCAGACGGGACACTCCAGCAGTTCAGTTAGCCGGTCACTGCGCAACGAGCTATGTAGTATGGGACGTACTAGAGTCCCGGGATACCTATCCCGCCGGTCGCGCGAACGACTCGGATCATGCTGCTCAGGACGGCCTGCGATCGTCAGCAACTCGTCGAACATTGCTCTCGTGAATGCATATCCCCGGATAACCATAGGGTCGCGTTTCTGGTATAACCCCCCCACATATGGGGTACCCCTATAGCTTAGGGGCCCCTACCTTAGGGGGCCCCAGACTCTACCTCAGGCCCTTGTACAATACTGCGCTGAGTCTCAGACGGGCAACTTAATGATTGCTCCGGCATGCCGGCATGCCAGTGGGGTAAGAATGCCGGTGCGGCATGCCGGTAAGGGTGGCATGCCAATGCGATGCATGCCGGTGACTGGGGTATGCCGGCGATGGCATGCCGGTGCCAAGACTTCCAAGTGTTTGAACTGCACTGAGTCCAAGTCGTGAACAAGCACTGTAAGCAGGCAAACATTTCATTGAGTGACACCGAGACGAGACATGCAAACCGAAGTACAGGCAGTCCTATCTATCAAAGAACATCATCAGGGTACTGCAGCGGAACAGGAGCCTCGCAGAAGCAATAGTCCGAGTATGTGCGCGCGTACGCATTCCAAACCGCCTTCTCGAACTCAACAAACTTGTCTTCTGTGTCGAATACCTGCTGCCTCGAAGGGAGCTCGACGCGCGGCCAGCTGGAGACAATGGTATGGAATGCCAACAGTCTCGATCCGCTGTGTTTATTCAGGCGATGTCAGCGGGCTTGCCGACTTGGGCACAAATGAGTCTGAGTCCCAGATTGCGCAAATCATCTGAGACCGCTCCAGGTTGGACTGAGCAGTCAGCTTCGGATCGGACGGGTACATGGTCCGCAATTTATCGTCAAACTGGAAGAGCCTCAGCCGGAACGAGAGCTCAGCAATGTCCCAGACGATGAGACGACGCTCCTGGTCACTGGGCCAAGAGTACTCTTTATCCCCGTCCGAAGGGTTCCACTCTGTCAGCTCGATGTCGTTGAACCGCATGATGCGCTGCGGCGACAACAGGTCGTTCAGCGGCTTCGAAATGCCCTGCGGCGCGACCGGATTAGCAGACGGTGGCGGCACAACATTGCTAGCAGGCGGCGGCGGCGGCAGGAGAGGAGCAGCGGGCGGTGCGGGCTGCGAGGCAGCGGCGACTACAGGCGGCGGCGGAGGCAGTGCGACTGGAGTAGGAGCAGCGGGCGGTGCGGGCTGCGAGGCAGCGGCGACGACAGGCGGCGGCGGAGGAAGTGCGACAGCAGGCTGTGGCGGCGCAGCAGCAGCAGTGGCAGACGAAGTGTTCTCGTCCGGTTGCTGATATGCGCGGCGCGGCACCGACGGGAAGTAGAAGTAGTAGTCGTCGTCGTTGAGGTCCCACCCCAACTTCGAGCGACATCCAACTGCACCTAGCGGCATCATTGGCACTAGAACGCTGCACAGAGTGAGCTAGCTTCATGGGCATGAGTAGAAAGAAACTGACCTTGTGCTCCAGTTCTGCGAGTGCCACAAGCGCAACTGCACTGTCTGTGTCGCGGATGTACCGCGAATGTACTTGGGGTTAGTCCGGTTGCCGTCCCACAGTCGCACAGGCTTCGTCAGTCGCTCTCCAATGAAAGGACCCTCGTGCGCCATCGGAGCGTTCTCAAAGACGAAGACCCAACCGTGCTCATAATCCCACCAGATATCGCAATCTTCCATCTCGTCCAGCATCCTTGTTCGCCTCGTCTCGCCGACTGCAGCAAACTCCAGGACGTCGTCTTCGGTAAGGTTCGAGTCCATTTCCTGCCACCAAGTCAAAGTCTTCATGGCGCGGCTCTGGCGTTTTTTGACGTGCCGCCACGCAGAAGGCTCGTAGAGATATCGCTCGTCCTCCCTGGCAAGGCTCCGCTCGAGCACCGCTTCGTACGGCTCGAAGTATCTTGCCGCAGGTGGATCGGCCGCGTGCACGGGTTCCATGTCGATATCGCTGTCGTCGTCATCACTAGCACCGGGAGTGGATGCGCGCGAGGATGCGGAAGTCGACGTCAGGAGCTGCGACGCAGCCGATGACGGTGTAGTTGTCTGCGAAGTGGTGGTCGATGTAGCGGCAGCCGCCTGCAGCACATTGTCGATGACAGACGGGAATGCGTGATCGATAGCAGCATCGTCGACTTCAACAATTGCGGGCTCGGGCGTGTCGCGGAAGCCGAGGCGTTTCATATACGCTGCTTGCTGAGCATACGCAAGGTGGCCGTTCAAGATTTGTTTCCACTCCCAGGCCTTGAATACCACAAGCTCACGAACTGGTGTCGTTGCCAAGGAGTAGAGTAGGTGCGGCCGCAGGAGGACATACGAGGCGAAGAGCCGCGAGCGGTTCATCTCGTTAGCGCTGGCTCCGAAGTGCTCAAGTACAGGAGAGGCAAACACCGCCGCCGCATATCTCGAGTCAGGGACGGGATAATCCTGGGCCTTCTTGAGTGTGCGAGCGCGCATGCGGTCGAGCTCCAAGTTGGCTTGCGATGCATCAAGCGCGACAGGCCATTCAGCGGGCCACCAAGATGGGTAGCTCTCGGGCTTCGTGGATCGAGGACGCTTCGGCAGTCCTATCGCCTGTGGATGCTTTTTGTTCTTGTTTTTCTTGCTGCTCTTCGTCGACTGAGTCTCGGCGTTCTCGATCGCACTGGCTGCATACGCAAGTCATTAGTCGGTGTCGCACGCATCTCATGACTGAATGTACCTTTGCGTTTTTGGCCGGCTACTGCTGACGAAGACGCGCCTGCTTGCTCAACAGCCGCTGTGGATAATCAGCTGCATGCTCAATGGGGAAACGCACGATGTGCACTCACGCTGGTATCCACCAGAGTCTATGTCATTCTGCTCGATCATGGCATCATCCCCGTACGCCGCCCCGGAATACGTGTTTCCTCCACCGTAGTAGTCCTGACTGGCCACAAGGTGCGCGGGCTGGTATCCGTATTGACCTTCATCGTAGGCTCGGGTCTCGCAGGGGAACGGCGGAGACACCTCAATTTGGTCGTGCTGGGGGTCTGCTGTCCAGTACTGGGTGAGCGGTGTGGTCACAAAGAAGACCGGAACACAGAGTTGCGCATATTGGCGCGCGACCGTTTCGTTGTCGGTAAAGACTCCGCGCGCGTATTTGCGGTAGTTGCTGATGCGAAGGTCGGCAGCGAGCGGGACCATGCGCTTGTTGATCGCCAGAAACCGCGCGAGCCAAGCGCGACTCGACGCGTACGAATGCCAGCCGCGCAGTTCCGCGAGTGCTCGCTGCCAAGCCGCCAAAGTCTCCTTGACGTCGCGCTGCGTCAGGTTATGGTCGAAGAGAAACTGCATGGCCTGGCGGCCAGTTAACACCGCTTTGAAGGGGCGCTGCGCGACGAACTTCGCCGGCAACTGCAGCTCGGGATCCTCCTCGACGTCGCCGAATCTCTCCCAGGACTTGCGCATGGCGTTCTGCAGCGCCCTTGTCGGGCGGTAGGTCCTGCCGAAGTCGAACGTCATGAAGTGGTTGTCGAAGTCAACTTCGTAGAACTCCATGTCCCGGGGGGTAAGCGTTGAGTGCACGCGCCGTTCGACGCGGCCATCCTTCTCGGTCGGGATGAATGCCATGTGCCACCTGGTGGGCTCATGGAACATGGGATATCGGGTCTCCTCGTGAGGACCGTACCGGCCATCGATGCGCATTCTCGGTCGAGTGCGGGGCGGCAACGGTGGGATGTAGTCGACGTTGCTGAGAATGAGGATGCGGTGACGCGGATTATATCCCGGCGGCGCCGGCAAATGCGTATAGGTCCACCAACGATGATGACGACCAATCGGGGGTGCGGTCGGATCTGCAGCGTACATCTTCTCATCGATATGAAACGGGATGAAGGTGCGCAGAACGTCGGCGTTTGTTGTGGACGGCGGGAGCTGGCTGCGTTCGCGTGCCTCCTCTGCGCCAAGCATGAGCCGGACTAGGACGTTCTCGTGGTTGCGCCAGTTGCACCATATCTGGGCTGCAAGGTACCATTCTCCCAGCTTGGAGAAGAACGCCTTTTCTGTGGTCTTACTGGCGTCGTGAGGAATGGTGCCAGGCTGGCCGGGCATGGAGGACTGCTCGGACCATGCAGCCGCGTACTCCTTAAAACCAGGCACGACATAGATCTTCGGACGCCTGGGTGCGAGCTCCAAGCGTAAGGCATGTCGCGCCCGCACTACGGAGGGCCTGCGCAACTCGCGACGAATCTTCTTCATATCCTCGTCGATGCGCAGGGCGTGCTTCATCATCATGTACCACCTGTATTTGTCTTCGTAGAGTGGTGCTGGTTCCAACATAACGGGGCCTGACAACGAAAGCAACTTGTCCCGGGTGTCGTTGTAGTTGAAGAATCTAGATGAATATCAGACTCGAGACATCATGGTGGTCCGAGGTACGCACGGTTCCCAGTCGGCCTGGGGCGAAGGCGGGGGGGAATTGAGCCAGTACTCTTCACTGATGTGCCTGATCAGAAGCGTATCGCGCGACCGCAGGAGAAAGAACTTACGGCGTCAAGCCATTGGGAATCGTCAACGTCCACGGCGTCCCTGGTGTGACGCGCCGCTCAGGGATGGAACTGCCTGTAGTGAGCACCTAATCACTTCACCAAAAGTGAACAGAACTCACATCCTCAGGCGTGGGTCGCGTTGCGACCCGCGCCTCTGCGTCGCACCCGCCGTTGGCGATGACGCCCGATCCGTGCTAGATAGTGCAAGATCATCGTCAGATCATGCACTATCTAGAGGATCAAACGGACGTACCTGGCCCCTGCATCTGGCGGTAACGACTCGTTCTCCTCGAGCATCGTGATGGGTCAAGCGGCGACGTGCGCAGCGTGGATGGGGACGAAGTTGCGAGTCCTTCGCGAAGTACACGACTGTACAGTTCACGTAGTCACAAGCAACAGGCAAAGTCCAGAGGGAATTGCACGACTGCAATTTCCCTCCGCACAGTGCCGTTGGGAGGGGGGGTGGAGATGGAACGAGAGGCGCGCCGGCGCGATGTCTACGCGCTGGACGACGGTGCGGAAAGAGATGCGGAAGTTGCCGGTTGATTCGGATGACCGGGAACAGTCCCAAAACGTAACTCCGCCAACGTTACAGTACCAGCAGCTGGGCGCCCGGGCGCAATGCAAGCCAGCGATATGCGCCCGATGCGCGCAGTTTGCTGCCGGGTTATGTTCGTGCGCGGTAAGCGAGAGAAGCTATTCGTGAATCCGGGGTAGATGGCGGACCTTTGGGACGGATCAGTTACAGGCACGCAAAGCTGGTAAGCGCTCACCGATGACGGAACAGTGCCCGACAGGACGATCTCCGCTGCAGAAATCACGTCAGCCCGTGCATTGGCTGAGCAAACCCGCATGAAACGACGCATTCAAAATCGAATAGGTGTCCAAACCGCACGATGCAAACATGCAGATATTACGTTGTGCGGCTGAGACACGTACTCGGCGAATGCGTTGCAGCAGTCGAACTTACCTTTGTATGTTTGGTTCGTATATGAGCATGCGGCCATCGTGCAAATGCAAGACGTGCTGCACGACGTATGTTAGCACTGAACCTTTGCTGAGCAGTAATTACTAAACAGTCCATTCAGCGACAGAAGTGAAATTAGCACGCAGTGCAAACGCTGCTGCATTTACACCGCGAGCTAATCTCACTTCAATGCCGAATGCTGACGGTCGAGAGCTTACCTGCCTCTGGACTGGCATGCGCGGCCTCGGGTTTCCGATGCTTGGGAACCTTAGCCTCAGTACGGCGATCTGCAAACAAGCGTCAGCCATTCGACAATGCTAAGTAGTTCACCGCAACGCGATGCGGTGAACACCCAAAGCACGTACATTTCATGGGTTTCGGACGTGCGAGACGACGATGAACATCTCAGTAAACATGTGCACAGCCACCGGGATACATGATCGGCAGGCACAGATTATCATTTGTCGATCCGGGATAATGCGAAAGACCAAATCAGGATGACGAGCGTTTGAGATATGGAACACAGATGGAGATTAAAATTCAAGCAGCATGATGAGGGGGAGCATAGTCTAGTGAAATATCTAAGCAGTTTTGGGACGTTTAGCGGGCCGTGTTTCCATCTTCAGCGGGGCGACTGCGAAACGCTTCTGGCCGACACTCGCCTTGGCCGAAGTATCGTCGTCCGTCGTGGTTGGGATTTCGATGACCTCGAGCGACAGGGCGCGACTGTGGACAACGCGGGCAACCACAGTTTGCTGCGAAACGTGAATGCCGATGCAGGTACCTAAGCCAAAACGGCGCCACTGTTGCCCAACTGCGTCGAAGACCTCCAATCCGTGCGTATCGTCAACGAAGAACTTCGCGAGACCGGACTTCATGCAGTTCCAAGTCAAGCGGTTGTCCGTGATTGCGACAGTCAGCTCATGGTAGGAACGATTCTACATTTGTTAGTCGAAGGTACAAAATGAATTGCGCCAATGCTCACCATCAACTCAAGATTCAACTTGACCTCCCGGGTTTTGAAGGCGAAGGTCCGCGTGAGGGGGATGTGGGCGACGGCGCGATTAGCTGCGTGCAGGGATGGGCTGGCCGCGGTGTCGCCGCCCAGGGACAACGAATCGGGCGGAGGGCTCGGAGTCCTGGTCAATGCGGCAGCGCGCTGCTTGCCCGCGGCTTTGGCGCTGGTTGTCTTCGTCTGAGCCGACCGAGTCGGGCGACGAGCCGTGATGCGAGGTTTTTTGACGGTGCTGATAGACGATTTCGCGGCGCCAGTGGCCTTCACAGGGCGCGGCTTCGAGTTCTTCACAGGTTCTGCAAGTGGCCCTCGAGAGCGATGGAGGAGGCGGCGCCAAGCGTTCGATTCAGTATCACTGGACTCCTCGTCGGTTCCGAAGAAGTGCGGTACGTCGGATGCGGTGCGCGAGCCGGACGGAGAACGCGATTGTGCCTGGACTAGATCTGCTGACAGTGAGAACATGCATACAGTCAGTGATGAAACAAATTCACCTATCTTGGCCTGACGCTCTGAAGCACGCCGGGCAAGCCATGTTCGGAACTCCTTCTTCTCGCTGTCATACACTGCGAACGGGCCATAGGGATCAGAACGAAGAGGAGACCTCGCGAGCGCGACGTCCTGGGTACAGGTGTCTTTTGATGCGTTGCAGTTGAGACACTATAACGAAGTGAGAGTCCAGCCTAGGAAGTGCAAAATAACGACACACTTTGATGAAAGTGAGCTCTGCATCTTCGCGCCCGACGAAGGAGTCGAGATCGCGTTCAGTAGCCCCGCACCGGGAGCACATGATTTCGCACCAGAGTGGTGGCTCGACACCTCGAAGTTTCAAGCTCGGGTCGTGCGGGCCGCAGATAAACTCGACGTCAGGAGAAAAGTTGTTGGGGTGCTGGGTGCGACGATAATGAATGTATGCGGCCTTGCATGAGACGACGTTGGCCAGCTCAGCGAGATCGAGCTGTTCGGATGGGCTTAGGTGTGAAGCCCCGGCGCGGGCAGACCGAGTACGACGAGAGATAGGCGTGGACCGCGATTGGCGGCCTGCAGCTGCTGCGATCCTTGCCATCGGCGGCGAGGTGATGCGACGATTGGTGAACATGGAGAGTTTACTGAAAGCGCGATGCAGACGGTGGGGAACAGACAAAGCCGAGAGAGATGCTCGTGGGCTATGCCTGAAATTTGGTTGACGGTCGTGGCGCGCAACTGCTTGGGCGTGGGAACTCAGGGCTGTCGGGCTGTACGAGAAGCCGCGGGAATTCATCCTTGAAACGCTTCGCAGCAAGCGACAAGATGAAACGTGTATGTAATGTCATGACTGCGCAGGTAGCCAAATATTCCAGTGAATATGGTCGTTGGGTTTGGTCGAACACCAGAGTGCGAAATGTGGTCGTGCAGGTTCCAACCTGCAGATGAGGCACCCATGCCGCGAGGACATATCCTGAGATTTGGGAAAGCGGAAGTCTCAGCGGTTCAATGCGCCGTGATGTGTCTGAGCATATCACAACGGTCACATCTCGACTTGCTTCTGGCCGGCCGGCGTGCGAAAGACGCTATCCGTATGCGAGTGAGATATAAGCCCACACCGGAAAGACGGAGCTCCGTATTCTCTCTTTAAGGACACCCCACGAGCTTGTCTGCCTTGTGTTTTCTCCTCCCTCGAACGAGTTGCCAGCATGGCGGCTAAGAAAACTAGTCAGCACACCGCCAGCACCGTTATGCTCGTCGTCTCACTCACGTTGTCACAGAAAAGGCAAAACTGGCGCAGGCGGCGCTAGCTGCGCCGCCGATAACTCCCTCGCATAAGGCACACGGCACTCGCGCTCAGACCCGTGCATCGACATCGACGATGGCATCGCCGCCCAAGGACAAGCCGGCGCGCAAGCCCAGGATGTGTCGGACGTGTCATGCGCCCATGAAGGGTCATGCTGCGACGGAATGCGGGGTGCGTGGCAGTATCACTCTTTCTGTTATGATTACTTATGCCGAGCAGGGCAAGAAGTCAGGTACGGACGCGTTGACCGCCAAAGCAGCGCGGGCCGAGGAAGTCGTCATCGCCGCGCATACCGACTTGCAGTCTCGCCGCATCGACGCCGTCATAGCGGAAGTGCTTGAACTCAACGACGGTGTGGTGGACGAGGCGCAAATCTCTCAGGCGTTGAGGAACGCCGGCCTCAAGATGCCGGACGGCAAGACCTTGGCCAACTTTGTCCCCGCCGAGCCGTATGTAGACACGGATGACGAGGAGGATGATGACGACGACGACGGCGGCAACGGCGGGTGGAAACGACGACGACTCTGGCGAGGTTATCGGTGGCAGCAGCAACGGCGACGCTATGGACGTGGAGCAGCCGCTGCCGAGCAGTGAAGCCGGCGGCTCTGTCACCCCAGCCCCGAGTGCAGATGCCGTGGCACCGCAGCCGCTGGGCACCATCACCAATGTGCCGCTTGGTCAGGCTGACCCCGCAAAGAAGAAGAAGAACGTCAAGAAGCCGACGTATCTGCTGAAGGGCGGCTTCACAGCGACGTCGGGCGGTGTCCTACCCATGGGTGAGACGTCGCCGGACTCCCTGTGGTCACAGCTGATACCCTGCAGACTTGGAACGGAACGGCCTTCGCAAGACTGAGTATCCAACGCAGGCAGAGAAGGCAAAACGCATACCTCGTATGTTTCAGGCGATGGCGCAGAAAGTATGTTTCTCATTTGTTAGACTCCGTGCTCCTCACGGACGTGACCAGGGTGATACGCTGGCCAGCCGCACTAATGGCTGGGCGTTTTGTGTCTTCCTGCCGCGCGGTGGAGCTGGCATCATGAGGACTTGGCAGTCGGCGACGATTACGAAGGAAGCCCCGGGCCTACTCGACAACATGAGGGACTCCATTTATGAGACGTTCCAGCCCTTCCGCTTACAGTATGCAAAAGAGCTCGAGAAACAGAACAAGGCCATGGAGGACCAGGTACAGTATTGGAAGGCGCGCACTGAAGCGAAGGACCGTGAGATCGAGACCCTGCGCAAACAACTGGAGAACAGGGAGGACAAGGAGAACGAACCTACGGCATGATGACTCATTGAAACTGTTTCTGTCTTCAGCATGTCATTGACGTGAATTGAAATCTCAGTCACACACCTTCACCTACGATAGTCCGCCCGTATTAGACGCCGGCCCACGCAGGGCAGCCCCTGTACAGTTTCAGCTTTCTGCCGCGGAAGTAAATCTTATTTCAAACCTTACTTTTGTTTTTTATTTGTTCACACCAGCAAAAGACGCGAGAAAAAACCAATGTTCGTAATCGAGAGATACACAGCAACTAGGAATGCGCGATAAGACAGCGAGCACGAGAGCAAGAAAGGCACTGATTGAGTGGAGGTGGGAAGGCAGCAGACAGCAGAGCAGTCACAGAGCATGACGGGGCGACACAGAGGAGAGAGCACGAGGATTGGAAGGGATTGGATGGGATGGAATGGACAGCGTGCCCAAGCAAGATATTCACGACGGTCAGCCAAGAGTCACCAGCACTACAGGATACAATACAATATCATTGGCCCGCCCCCGCTCACGCGCGCCCACCACGAATGCACAGTACGTGCTAATCCGCAGTTCGACACGCGCTGCCCGCCGTTCACATTCTTCTGTGACGACGGCGGGCAGAGCGAAAGAGAGCGGGGGGCATTTGAAACCCCGCGCGCCCTCAAGTCGGAGTCGGCCGTTGCGGAGTCCGAACTGGACTTCAAATCGCGCGGCTCGGCCCGCAATCTTTCTTCCTTCTCGTCTTTGACAGCGCGCCACCGCCGACTGCGGCGGCGTCGTTGCTGCCGCCCGTCCCTGCCGTCGACAGCCAGGTGCACCACCACGGCGCACTGCACCGTCGGACTCCCGTGCGCTCGAACCCGGGCGCCGCGGACAGCGCAGGCTCCACGCCGCGCGCAGCGCGCACCCTAAGGTGCGCCCGATTTTTTTCTTTGTCTCTGCGTATTGCTGACCTGCAGCAGATTCGCGCGTTCCGGCGCCGTCACCGGTGAGTCAGCCAGTTGCGCGATGCGCGACGCCTGCTCACCGCGCCTTCTCCCCCTCCCGCCCGCCCTTCTCCCCTCGCCACACTCCTCGCTCGCCCCCCTTTCCCACCTTCCCACACCTCCGCGCTGCCCCGTCCACATCGCCCGTCGTATCACGTTCGTGTGAACGGCGTGGGGCTGCCTCTCATCGCCGCTCGTATGACAGTCGTGTCAACGGGCGGTGGAGAGTCGCAGGTGGGCGAGGCAGCACGGAGATGGCTTACCTACAAGCGCCCCCGACTCGCGGTCGTGGAAAGAAGCGCAAACTTATCGACGAAGATGAACTGCCCGCCGTAGATAGACTGAGTGAATGCTTCGAGAGGAGAAGCGGCGAGCTGGAATTGCCCACGCTGACGGCGGGGGCAGGCTCGTCGCGGACCGCATCGTCGACGGCGCCGGCACCTGTGGCCAGTGTGCCACGAACACCGACGAGCAAGCGGGTGAAGCAAGCCGACGGTAGGGCTTCCTGTCCTCGCTCGCCGCGTAATATCTTGCGGAGAGCGCTGCCTGGGCCGTCGAAATTTTCCGTTGATCAGTTGTTGCCGATGTATCGTGCTCTTGTCCAGGAGGCTACGGTCATTTTCTGTCAGCTCGATTCAAGGACATGGGTCGCGCAGATGTACGATTTCGAGGAGTGCCGTCGTCTACCTGGAGTAACGGGATGGACCGTCATCACTGCTGCCGTTGAGCTCGACGGCAACGCCACGTATTCCTGTGCTCCCTGTCCAGATTATAAAAAACATAAGGATTGTGTTCACGTGCGCATGGTGACGGATCCTAATGGACCATCTTGGATTATATTATCAGACGAACGTGTGTCTCAATAGTCATGAATAGCGGGTCATGTCTAACTGGTGGTGCAGATGGCGAAGAATTCGTGCCTCTCGAGGGTTGCGGAGAAGCCGAGACCGGCGTGCCTCAGTGGACATTTGCAGTCCTGACGGCTGATGCTCCGCCAGTGTTGGTCAGCCACGCAGGGACCGAGTTCACATCCGGAACATAGGCATGCAGCAAGGATCGAGTCGCAAACTGTCATCACGTAGGAAGACTACGTCGCTCTCTTCGCGAGTCCGTGGGCCGTATGAATCGCGAACTTGGTAATCCTGAAGTCATCATCGACGAAGAGGCCGACGCGCGTGAAGCTCGGGAGGCCCAGCAACACAGAGGTGCGTTGCTTGACTTCCAATATTACGCAGCTGACGGCGTTCCTAGCTGAAGATCTCAGTAATCGGGATAAGGATAAGGAGCGCAGTGTGTCGCATGAGCCTGTGGGACCACCGCGATGGTGTCGTCTGCCTGGCGATCTCGTTCCTTGGTTCGCGTCAGTGGATTCGGTACCTGCAATCCTGCCACTGGGTGTGAATGGCCGCTGTCGCTGTGGAGGTTCGGCTGCGCCGGATGCAGCGAAACGCACGATGAGCTGCACCGTCTACGGGTCCAAGCGGGCGGTCTCTGTCGCCATCGAAGTTCAGGCTTGCGCATCATGCACGATATCTCAGGTCTTTGTTGGTCCGGATCTTCGGGAACTCGGTCTCTTCAATTTCAACAACTGCAGCATCTATACACACGAATTACTCAACAATTTCACGAGCTCGATCACCGCGCACGAACTTCCCTTTCACGCCTATGCCACAGTGGTATCACGTGCTTATATTGAGCACGACAGTAGCATCGAGTTCGTTGCAGACGAGACCTTCCGGCGCGTATGGTTTTCGTTTCGCAGACTGCAGAATCTCGGCGACAGCTTCCAGTGCGAGCAGTGCGGACCGAACCCCAAATGCGTCATCTTTGATGGTGTCACGGCGGGGTTCAACTCAAAGTACCTCACGTCGTCGTTAACGCCGCCGACTACGATTCTACCCGGCGCCCCAATTCGTTCGACCGTGAGACCGCCCATCGAGGCAACATCGGTTGTGTGGGGTCACATTCGGCAGCGCGCGCAGGCTGCTGTTCGTTGGCGCCTGAGTTTGACGAAGGCGAACAAGAGTCAGGCCGGCGGTATTAGTCAAGACTGCGACGAGACCTCTGCGCGTGCTGTGCCTGACGCCGATGTCGATGCGAAGCAAAATGCGCAATTGACAATTACATCCAGCGTCATGGTGCAGAACACGTCCTATGTGCACGGAGCGGCCCGATTTGTCTTGCGCGCAATGTGCAGGCGGCGCTCACGGTTCCAAGTCGCCAAGTATGTGTGCACGTATACGATTGCCCGCCGCTGAGTCATATAACTGAGCGACCGCCGAATTTTGAGGAGTCCGCGATTGCCGCATTCCGCCGCACTTGAATTGACGGCAGCAAGGTCAGGGTCGTTCTTGTAGCTGCTGATCATGCAGCATTTTGAGCAGCGCGTGTGCCCCTTGGCGTGAAAACCGTCGATCACAAAGCGCGTGTTCTTGAAGAACAACGGCTCCCGCAGCATGCAATAATGTGCGAGCGCGCACGCGAAGTCGTACACGACCGTCTCTGGAGGAATCTCCCAACGAGTGAACAGTGCGGAGAACACATCGTTGCGACCCTCGCCCTTGGGAATGCAATGAAAGCCGAGGCAGACGAGGTGCGGGCACCAGGCGGCCATGAGTCCTCCCGTCTGGCCGCTGATACCATAGGCCTCGAAATATTTTGAGCAACCAATGCCGCCTGCGCCGCCATCTGTGATGACAGAGCGGTCGACCTTGGTGTCTCCCGGAAGATGTGGATAGGCGGGTTGCAGACGAACCCTCGGACGGCCGTAGAACGTTCCTGTCTAGACGATATCAGCACCTTCACATCGTTCAATCGGCCGCAGGCGTACCTCCTCCCAATTGTCGCAGTCGTTGACGGGCACAGCAGGCTCAAAGGTGTGCTCACTGAGGCTGCACATAACCCGGATGGCCCGACGCCGCACGAAGTTCACAACGTCACGCAGCATTGTTGAGTAGGACTGACTCTGCTTCCACTCGTCAGACGCAACGGCCCCGATAGCAGGCACACAGCGCTTCAACACCGGCGCTGCGTTCTCCTCATTGTTCTCCAGACAAGCCAAAGCCACCCAGGTCGTTGCCGGCGTAAACAGAAGGACCGACTCATACGCTAATACCTGCACCATGTCAGTCGCTGCGAACTTCTGTCACAGGAATACGCACCTGGTTGAGCAACTCCAAATACAACCTTCGCCGCTCCTCCTCACTCCCATAGTTCGGGGTAACCACAACACGAAACATGTCACCCAATGCCTTATCAACAAAGCCAAGCTCATCGGCAATGTCAGGCAAGCTGTCCCGCATGGCTTGGTCGGCAATATCGCGCTTTGAGAGTCGCGATGCAGTCGCTCGCACAGCTTGCTTCGCATCGACATCGGCGTCAGGCACAGCACGCGCAGAGGTCTCGTCGCAGTCTTGACTAATACCGCCGGCCTGACTCTTGTTCGCCTTCGTCAAACTCAGGCGCCAACGAACAGCAGCCTGCGCGCGCTGCCGAATGTGACCCCACACAACCGATGTTGCCTCGATGGGCGGTCTCACGGTCGAACGAATTGGGGCGCCGGGTAGAATCGTAGTCGGCGGCGTTAACGACGACGTGAGGTACTTTGAGTTGAACCCCGCCGTGACACCATCAAAGATGACGCATTTGGGGTTCGGTCCGCACTGCTCGCACTGGAAGCTGTCGCCGAGATTCTGCAGTCTGCGAAACGAAAACCATACGCGCCGGAAGGTCTCGTCTGCAACGAACTCGATGCTGCTGTCGTGCTCAATATAAGCACGTGATACCACTGTGGCATAGGCGTGAAAGGGAAGTTCGTGCGCGGTGATCGAGCTCGTGAAATTGTTGAGTAATTCGTGTGTATAGATGCTGCAGTTGTTGAAATTGAAGAGACCGAGTTCCCGAAGATCCGGACCAACAAAGACCTGAGATATCGTGCATGATGCGCAAGCCTGAACTTCGATGGCGACAGAGACCGCCCGCTTGGACCCGTAGACGGTGCAGCTCATCGTGCGTTTCGCTGCATCCGGCGCAGCCGAACCTCCACAGCGACAGCGGCCATTCACACCCAGTGGCAGGATTGCAGGTACCGAATCCACTGACGCGAACCAAGGAACGAGATCGCCAGGCAGACGACACCATCGCGGTGGTCCCACAGGCTCATGCGACACACTGCGCTCCTTATCCTTATCCCGATTACTGAGATCTTCAGCTAGGAACGCCGTCAGCTGCGTAATATTGGAAGTCAAGCAACGCACCTCTGTGTTGCTGGGCCTCCCGAGCTTCACGCGCGTCGGCCTCTTCGTCGATGATGACTTCAGGATTACCAAGTTCGCGATTCATACGGCCCACGGACTCGCGAAGAGAGCGACGTAGTCTTCCTACGTGATGACAGTTTGCGACTCGATCCTTGCTGCATGCCCATGTTCCGGATGTGAACTCGGTCCCTGCGTGGCTGACCAACACTGGCGGAGCATCAGCCGTCAGGACTGCAAATGTCCACTGAGGCACGCCGGTCTCGGCTTCTCCGCAACCCTCGAGAGGCACGAATTCTTCGCCATCTGCACCACCAGTTAGACATGACCCGCTATTCATGACTATTGAGACACACGTTCGTCTGATAATATAATCCAAGATGGTCCATTAGGATCCGTCACCATGCGCACGTGAACACAATCCTTATGTTTTTTATAATCTGGACAGGGAGCACAGGAATACGTGGCGTTGCCGTCGAGCTCAACGGCAGCAGTGATGACGGTCCATCCCGTTACTCCAGGTAGACGACGGCACTCCTCGAAATCGTACATCTGCGCGACCCATGTCCTTGAATCGAGCTGACAGAAAATGACCGTAGCCTCCTGGACAAGAGCACGATACATCGGCAACAACTGATCAACGGAAAATTTCGACGGCCCAGGCAGCGCTCTCCGCAAGATATTACGCGGCGAGCGAGGACAGGAAGCCCTACCGTCGGCTTGCTTCACCCGCTTGCTCGTCGGTGTTCGTGGCACACTGGCCACAGGTGCCGGCGCCGTCGACGATGCGGTCCGCGACGAGCCTGCCCCCGCCGTCAGCGTGGGCAATTCCAGCTCGCCGCTTCTCCTCTCGAAGCATTCACTCAGTCTATCTACGGCGGGCAGTTCATCTTCGTCGATAAGTTTGCGCTTCTTTCCACGACCGCGAGTCGGGGGCGCTTGTAGGTAAGCCATCTCCGTGCTGCCTCGCCCACCTGCGACTCTCCACCGCCCGTTGACACGACTGTCATACGAGCGGCGATGAGAGGCAGCCCCACGCCGTTCACACGAACGTGATACGACGGGCGATGTGGACGGGGCAGCGCGGAGGTGTGGGAAGGTGGGAAAGGGGGGCGAGCGAGGAGTGTGGCGAGGGGAGAAGGGCGGGCGGGAGGGGGAGAAGGCGCGGTGAGCAGGCGTCGCGCATCGCGCAACTGGCTGACTCACCGGTGACGGCGCCGGAACGCGCGAATCTGCTGCAGGTCAGCAATACGCAGAGACAAAGAAAAAAATCGGGCGCACCTTAGGGTGCGCGCTGCGCGCGGCGTGGAGCCTGCGCTGTCCGCGGCGCCCGGGTTCGAGCGCACGGGAGTCCGACGGTGCAGTGCGCCGTGGTGGTGCACCTGGCTGTCGACGGCAGGGACGGGCGGCAGCAACGACGCCGCCGCAGTCGGCGGTGGCGCGCTGTCAAAGACGAGAAGGAAGAAAGATTGCGGGCCGAGCCGCGCGATTTGAAGTCCAGTTCGGACTCCGCAACGGCCGACTCCGACTTGAGGGCGCGCGGGGTTTCAAATGCCCCCCGCTCTCTTTCGCTCTGCCCGCCGTCGTCACAGAAGAATGTGAACGGCGGGCAGCGCGTGTCGAACTGCGGATTAGCACGTACTGTGCATTCGTGGTGGGCGCGCGTGAGCGGGGGCGGGCCAATGATATTGTTGTATCCTGTAGTGCTGGTGACTCTTTGGCTGACCGTCGTGAATATCTTGCTTGGGCACGCTGTCCATTCCATCCCATCCAATCCCTTCCAATCCTCGTGCTCTCTCCTCTGTGTCGCCCCGTCATGCTCTGTGACTGCTCTGCTGTCTGCTGCCTTCCCACCTCCACTCAATCAGTGCCTTTCTTGCTCTCGTGCTCGCTGTCTTATCGCGCATTCCTAGTTGCTGTGTATCTCTCGATTACGAACATTGGTTTTTTCTCGCGTCTTTTGCTGGTGTGAACAAATAAAAAACAAAAGTAAGGTTTGAAATAAGATTTACTTCCGCGGCAGAAAGCTGAAACTGTACAGGGGCTGCCCTGCGTGGGCCGGCGTCTAATACGGGCGGACTATCGTAGGTGAAGGTGTGTGACTGAGATTTCAATTCACGTCAATGACATGCTGAAGACAGAAACAGTTTCAATGAGTCATCATGCCGTAGGTTCGTTCTCCTTGTCCTCCCTGTTCTCCAGTTGTTTGCGCAGGGTCTCGATCTCACGGTCCTTCGCTTCAGTGCGCGCCTTCCAATACTGTACCTGGTCCTCCATGGCCTTGTTCTGTTTCTCGAGCTCTTTTGCATACTGTAAGCGGAAGGGCTGGAACGTCTCATAAATGGAGTCCCTCATGTTGTCGAGTAGGCCCGGGCTTCCTTCGTAATCGTCGCCGACTGCCAAGTCCTCATGATGCCAGCTCCACCGCGCGGCAGGAAGACACAAAACGCCCAGCCATTAGTGCGGCTGGCCAGCGTATCACCCTGGTCACGTCCGTGAGGAGCACGGAGTCTAACAAATGAGAAACATACTTTCTGCGCCATCGCCTGAAACATACGAGGTATGCGTTTTGCCTTCTCTGCCTGCGTTGGATACTCAGTCTTGCGAAGGCCGTTCCGTTCCAAGTCTGCAGGGTATCAGCTGTGACCACAGGGAGTCCGGCGACGTCTCACCCATGGGTAGGACACCGCCCCGACGTCGCTGTGAAGCCGCCCTTCAGCAGATACGTCGGCTTCTTGACGTTCTTCTTCTTCTTTGCGGGGTCAGCCTGACCAAGCGGCACATTGGTGATGGTGCCCAGCGGCTGCGGTGCCACGGCATCTGCACTCGGGGCTGGGGTGACAGAGCCGCCGGCTTCACTGCTCGGCAGCGGCTGCTCCACGTCCATAGCGTCGCCGTTGCTGCTGCCACCGATAACCTCGCCAGAGTCGTCGTCGTTTCCACCGCCGTTGCCGCCGTCGTCGTCGTCATCATCCTCCTCGTCATCCGTGTCTACATACGGCTCGGCGGGGACAAAGTTGGCCAAGGTCTTGCCGTCCGGCATCTTGAGGCCGGCGTTCCTCAACGCCTGAGAGATTTGCGCCTCGTCCACCACACCGTCGTTGAGTTCAAGCACTTCCGCTATGACGGCGTCGATGCGGCGAGACTGCAAGTCGGTATGCGCGGCGATGACGACTTCCTCGGCCCGCGCTTTGGCGGTCAACGCGTCCGTACCTGACTTCTTGCCCTGCTCGGCATAAGTAATCATAACAGAAAGAGTGATACTGCCACGCACCCCGCATTCCGTCGCAGCATGACCCTTCATGGGCGCATGACACGTCCGACACATCCTGGGCTTGCGCGCCGGCTTGTCCTTGGGCGGCGATGCCATCGTCGATGTCGATGCACGGGTCTGAGCGCGAGTGCCGTGTGCCTTATGCGAGGGAGTTATCGGCGGCGCAGCTAGCGCCGCCTGCGCCAGTTTTGCCTTTTCTGTGACAACGTGAGTGAGACGACGAGCATAACGGTGCTGGCGGTGTGCTGACTAGTTTTCTTAGCCGCCATGCTGGCAACTCGTTCGAGGGAGGAGAAAACACAAGGCAGACAAGCTCGTGGGGTGTCCTTAAAGAGAGAATACGGAGCTCCGTCTTTCCGGTGTGGGCTTATATCTCACTCGCATACGGATAGCGTCTTTCGCACGCCGGCCGGCCAGAAGCAAGTCGAGATGTGACCGTTGTGATATGCTCAGACACATCACGGCGCATTGAACCGCTGAGACTTCCGCTTTCCCAAATCTCAGGATATGTCCTCGCGGCATGGGTGCCTCATCTGCAGGTTGGAACCTGCACGACCACATTTCGCACTCTGGTGTTCGACCAAACCCAACGACCATATTCACTGGAATATTTGGCTACCTGCGCAGTCATGACATTACATACACGTTTCATCTTGTCGCTTGCTGCGAAGCGTTTCAAGGATGAATTCCCGCGGCTTCTCGTACAGCCCGACAGCCCTGAGTTCCCACGCCCAAGCAGTTGCGCGCCACGACCGTCAACCAAATTTCAGGCATAGCCCACGAGCATCTCTCTCGGCTTTGTCTGTTCCCCACCGTCTGCATCGCGCTTTCAGTAAACTCTCCATGTTCACCAATCGTCGCATCACCTCGCCGCCGATGGCAAGGATCGCAGCAGCTGCAGGCCGCCAATCGCGGTCCACGCCTATCTCTCGTCGTACTCGGTCTGCCCGCGCCGGGGCTTCACACCTAAGCCCATCCGAACAGCTCGATCTCGCTGAGCTGGCCAACGTCGTCTCATGCAAGGTCGCATACATTCATTATCGTCGCACCCAGCACCCCAACAACTTTTCTCCTGACGTCGAGTTTATCTGCGGCCCGCACGACCCGAGCTTGAAACTTCGAGGTGTCGAGCCACCACTCTGGTGCGAAATCATGTGCTCCCGGTGCGGGGCTACTGAACGCGATCTCGACTCCTTCGTCGGGCGCGAAGATGCAGAGCTCACTTTCATCAAAGTGTGTCGTTATTTTGCACTTCCTAGGCTGGACTCTCACTTCGTTATAGTGTCTCAACTGCAACGCATCAAAAGACACCTGTACCCAGGACGTCGCGCTCGCGAGGTCTCCTCTTCGTTCTGATCCCTATGGCCCGTTCGCAGTGTATGACAGCGAGAAGAAGGAGTTCCGAACATGGCTGCCCGGCGTGCTTCAGAGCGTCAGGCCAAGATAGGTGAATTTGTTTCATCACTGACTGTATGCATGTTCTCACTGTCAGCAGATCTAGTCCAGGCACAATCGCGTTCTCCGTCCGGCTCGCGCACCGCATCCGACGTACCGCACTTCTTCGGAACCGACGAGGAGTCCAGTGATACTGAATCGAACGCTTGGCGCCGCCTCCTCCATCGCTCTCGAGGGCCACTTGCAGAACCTGTGAAGAACTCGAAGCCGCGCCCTGTGAAGGCCACTGGCGCCGCGAAATCGTCTATCAGCACCGTCAAAAAACCTCGCATCACGGCTCGTCGCCCGACTCGGTCGGCTCAGACGAAGACAACCAGCGCCAAAGCCGCGGGCAAGCAGCGCGCTGCCGCATTGACCAGGACTCCGAGCCCTCCGCCCGATTCGTTGTCCCTGGGCGGCGACACCGCGGCCAGCCCATCCCTGCACGCAGCTAATCGCGCCGTCGCCCACATCCCCCTCACGCGGACCTTCGCCTTCAAAACCCGGGAGGTCAAGTTGAATCTTGAGTTGATGGTGAGCATTGGCGCAATTCATTTTGTACCTTCGACTAACAAATGTAGAATCGTTCCTACCATGAGCTGACTGTCGCAATCACGGACAACCGCTTGACTTGGAACTGCATGAAGTCCGGTCTCGCGAAGTTCTTCGTTGACGATACGCACGGATTGGAGGTCTTCGACGCAGTTGGGCAACAGTGGCGCCGTTTTGGCTTAGGTACCTGCATCGGCATTCACGTTTCGCAGCAAACTGTGGTTGCCCGCGTTGTCCACAGTCGCGCCCTGTCGCTCGAGGTCATCGAAATCCCAACCACGACGGACGACGATACTTCGGCCAAGGCGAGTGTCGGCCAGAAGCGTTTCGCAGTCGCCCCGCTGAAGATGGAAACACGGCCCGCTAAACGTCCCAAAACTGCTTAGATATTTCACTAGACTATGCTCCCCCTCATCATGCTGCTTGAATTTTAATCTCCATCTGTGTTCCATATCTCAAATGCTCGTCATCCTGATTTGGTCTTTCGCATTATCCCGGATCGACAAATGATAATCTGTGCCTGCCGATCATGTATCCCGGTGGCTGTGCACATGTTTACTGAGATGTTCATCGTCGTCTCGCACGTCCGAAACCCATGAAATGTACGTGCTTTGGGTGTTCACCGCATCGCGTTGCGGTGAACTACTTAGCATTGTCGAATGGCTGACGCTTGTTTGCAGATCGCCGTACTGAGGCTAAGGTTCCCAAGCATCGGAAACCCGAGGCCGCGCATGCCAGTCCAGAGGCAGGTAAGCTCTCGACCGTCAGCATTCGGCATTGAAGTGAGATTAGCTCGCGGTGTAAATGCAGCAGCGTTTGCACTGCGTGCTAATTTCACTTCTGTCGCTGAATGGACTGTTTAGTAATTACTGCTCAGCAAAGGTTCAGTGCTAACATACGTCGTGCAGCACGTCTTGCATTTGCACGATGGCCGCATGCTCATATACGAACCAAACATACAAAGGTAAGTTCGACTGCTGCAACGCATTCGCCGAGTACGTGTCTCAGCCGCACAACGTAATATCTGCATGTTTGCATCGTGCGGTTTGGACACCTATTCGATTTTGAATGCGTCGTTTCATGCGGGTTTGCTCAGCCAATGCACGGGCTGACGTGATTTCTGCAGCGGAGATCGTCCTGTCGGGCACTGTTCCGTCATCGGTGAGCGCTTACCAGCTTTGCGTGCCTGTAACTGATCCGTCCCAAAGGTCCGCCATCTACCCCGGATTCACGAATAGCTGCTCTCGCTTACCGCGCACGAACATAACCCGGCAGCAAACTGCGCGCATCGGGCGCATATCGCTGGCTTGCATTGCGCCCGGGCGCCCAGCTGCTGGTACTGTAACGTTGGCGGAGTTACGTTTTGGGACTGTTCCCGGTCATCCGAATCAACCGGCAACTTCCGCATCTCTTTCCGCACGCACCGTCGTCCAGCGCGTAGACATCGCGCCGGCGCGCCTCTCGTTCCATCTCCACCCCCTCCCAACGGCACTGTGCGGAGGGAAATTGCAGTCGTGCAATTCCCTCTGGACTTTGCCTGTTGCTTGTGACTACGTGAACTGTACAGTCGTGTACTTCGCGAAGGACTCGCAACTTCGTCCCCATCCACGCTGCGCACGTCGCCGCTTGACCCATCACGATGCTCGAGGAGAACGAGTCGTTACCGCCAGATGCAGGGGCCAGGTACGTCCGTTTGATCCTCTAGATAGTGCATGATCTGACGATGATCTTGCACTATCTAGCACGGATCGGGCGTCATCGCCAACGGCGGGTGCGACGCAGAGGCGCGGGTCGCAACGCGACCCACGCCTGAGGATGTGAGTTCTGTTCACTTTTGGTGAAGTGATTAGGTGCTCACTACAGGCAGTTCCATCCCTGAGCGGCGCGTCACACCAGGGACGCCGTGGACGTTGACGATTCCCAATGGCTTGACGCCGTAAGTTCTTTCTCCTGCGGTCGCGCGATACGCTTCTGATCAGGCACATCAGTGAAGAGTACTGGCTCAATTCCCCCCCGCCTTCGCCCCAGGCCGACTGGGAACCGTGCGTACCTCGGACCACCATGATGTCTCGAGTCTGATATTCATCTAGATTCTTCAACTACAACGACACCCGGGACAAGTTGCTTTCGTCGTCAGGCCCCGTTATGTTGGAACCAGCACCACTCTACGAAGACAAATACAGGTGGTACATGATGATGAAGCACGCCCTGCGCATCGACGAGGATATGAAGAAGATTCGTCGCGAGTTGCGCAGGCCCTCCGTAGTGCGGGCGCGACATGCCTTACGCTTGGAGCTCGCACCCAGGCGTCCGAAGATCTATGTCGTGCCTGGTTTTAAGGAGTACGCGGCTGCATGGTCCGAGCAGTCCTCCATGCCCGGCCAGCCTGGCACCATTCCTCACGACGCCAGTAAGACCACAGAAAAGGCGTTCTTCTCCAAGCTGGGAGAATGGTACCTTGCAGCCCAGATATGGTGCAACTGGCGCAACCACGAGAACGTCCTAGTCCGGCTCATGCTTGGCGCAGAGGAGGCACGCGAACGCAGCCAGCTCCCGCCGTCCACAACAAACGCCGACGTTCTGCGCACCTTCATCCCGTTTCATATCGATGAGAAGATGTACGCTGCAGATCCGACCGCACCCCCGATTGGTCGTCATCATCGTTGGTGGACCTATACGCATTTGCCGGCGCCGCCGGGATATAATCCGCGTCACCGCATCCTCATTCTCAGCAACGTCGACTACATCCCACCGTTGCCGCCCCGCACTCGACCGAGAATGCGCATCGATGGCCGGTACGGTCCTCACGAGGAGACCCGATATCCCATGTTCCATGAGCCCACCAGGTGGCACATGGCATTCATCCCGACCGAGAAGGATGGCCGCGTCGAACGGCGCGTGCACTCAACGCTTACCCCCCGGGACATGGAGTTCTACGAAGTCGACTTCGACAACCACTTCATGACGTTCGACTTCGGCAGGACCTACCGCCCGACAAGGGCGCTGCAGAACGCCATGCGCAAGTCCTGGGAGAGATTCGGCGACGTCGAGGAGGATCCCGAGCTGCAGTTGCCGGCGAAGTTCGTCGCGCAGCGCCCCTTCAAAGCGGTGTTAACTGGCCGCCAGGCCATGCAGTTTCTCTTCGACCATAACCTGACGCAGCGCGACGTCAAGGAGACTTTGGCGGCTTGGCAGCGAGCACTCGCGGAACTGCGCGGCTGGCATTCGTACGCGTCGAGTCGCGCTTGGCTCGCGCGGTTTCTGGCGATCAACAAGCGCATGGTCCCGCTCGCTGCCGACCTTCGCATCAGCAACTACCGCAAATACGCGCGCGAGTCTTTACCGACAACGAAACGGTCGCGCGCCAATATGCGCAACTCTGTGTTCCGGTCTTCTTTGTGACCACACCGCTCACCCAGTACTGGACAGCAGACCCCAGCACGACCAAATTGAGGTGTCTCCGCCGTTCCCCTGCGAGACCCGAGCCTACGATGAAGGTCAATACGGATACCAGCCCGCGCACCTTGTGGCCAGTCAGGACTACTACGGTGGAGGAAACACGTATTCCGGGGCGGCGTACGGGGATGATGCCATGATCGAGCAGAATGACATAGACTCTGGTGGATACCAGCGTGAGTGCACATCGTGCGTTTCCCCATTGAGCATGCAGCTGATTATCCACAGCGGCTGTTGAGCAAGCAGGCGCGTCTTCGTCAGCAGTAGCCGGCCAAAAACGCAAAGGTACATTCAGTCATGAGATGCGTGCGACACCGACTAATGACTTGCGTATGCAGCCAGTGCGATCGAGAACGCCGAGACTCAGTCGACGAAGAGCAGCAAGAAAAACAAGAACAAAAAGCATCCACAGGCGATAGGACTGCCGAAGCGTCCTCGATCCACGAAGCCCGAGAGCTACCCATCTTGGTGGCCCGCTGAATGGCCTGTCGCGCTTGATGCATCGCAAGCCAACTTGGAGCTCGACCGCATGCGCGCTCGCACACTCAAGAAGGCCCAGGATTATCCCGTCCCTGACTCGAGATATGCGGCGGCGGTGTTTGCCTCTCCTGTACTTGAGCACTTCGGAGCCAGCGCTAACGAGATGAACCGCTCGCGGCTCTTCGCCTCGTATGTCCTCCTGCGGCCGCACCTACTCTACTCCTTGGCAACGACACCAGTTCGTGAGCTTGTGGTATTCAAGGCCTGGGAGTGGAAACAAATCTTGAACGGCCACCTTGCGTATGCTCAGCAAGCAGCGTATATGAAACGCCTCGGCTTCCGCGACACGCCCGAGCCCGCAATTGTTGAAGTCGACGATGCTGCTATCGATCACGCATTCCCGTCTGTCATCGACAATGTGCTGCAGGCGGCTGCCGCTACATCGACCACCACTTCGCAGACAACTACACCGTCATCGGCTGCGTCGCAGCTCCCGACGTCGACTTCCGCATCCTCGCGCGCATCCACTCCCGGTGCTAGTGATGACGACGACAGCGATATCGACATGGAACCCGTGCACGCGGCCGATCCACCTGCGGCAAGATACTTCGAGCCGTACGAAGCGGTGCTCGAGCGGAGCCTTGCCAGGGAGGACGAGCGATATCTCTACGAGCCTTCTGCGTGGCGGCACGTCAAAAAACGCCAGAGCCGCGCCATGAAGACTTTGACTTGGTGGCAGGAAATGGACTCGAACCTTACCGAAGACGACGTCCTGGAGTTTGCTGCAGTCGGCGAGACGAGGCGAACAAGGATGCTGGACGAGATGGAAGATTGCGATATCTGGTGGGATTATGAGCACGGTTGGGTCTTCGTCTTTGAGAACGCTCCGATGGCGCACGAGGGTCCTTTCATTGGAGAGCGACTGACGAAGCCTGTGCGACTGTGGGACGGCAACCGGACTAACCCCAAGTACATTCGCGGTACATCCGCGCGACAGACAGTGCAGTTGCGCTTGTGGCACTCGCAGAACTGGAGCACAAGGTCAGTTTCTTTCTACTCATGCCCATGAAGCTAGCTCACTCTGTGCAGCGTTCTAGTGCCAATGATGCCGCTAGGTGCAGTTGGATGTCGCTCGAAGTTGGGGTGGGACCTCAACGACGACGACTACTACTTCTACTTCCCGTCGGTGCCGCGCCGCGCATATCAGCAACCGGACGAGAACACTTCGTCTGCCACTGCTGCTGCTGCGCCGCCACAGCCTGCTGTCGCACTTCCTCCGCCGCCGCCTGTCGTCGCCGCTGCCTCGCAGCCCGCACCGCCCGCTGCTCCTACTCCAGTCGCACTGCCTCCGCCGCCGCCTGTCGTCGCCGCTGCCTCGCAGCCCACACCGCCCGCTGCTCCTCTCCTGCCGCCGCCGCCGCCTGCTAGCAATGTTGCGCCGCCACCGTCTGCTAATCCGGTCGCGCCGCAGGGCATTTCGAAGCCGCTGAACGACCTGTTGTCGCCGCAGCGCATCATGCGGTTCAACGACATCGAGCTGACAGAGTGGAACCCTTCGGACGGGGATAAAGAGTACTCTTGGCCCAGTGACCAGGAGCGTCGTCTCATCGTCTGGGACATTGCTGAGCTCTCGTTCCGGCTGAGGCTCTTCCAGTTTGACGATAAATTGCGGACCATGTACCCGTCCGATCCGAAGCTGACTGCTCAGTCCAACCTGGAGCGGTCTCAGATGATTTGCGCAATCTGGGACTCAGACTCATTTGTGCCCAAGTCGGCAAGCCCGCTGACATCGCCTGAATGGACACAGCGGATCGAGCCTGTGTTGGCATTCCATACCATTGTCTCCAGCTGGCCGCGCGTCGAGCTCCCTTCGAGGCAGCAGGTATTCGACACAGAAGACAAGTTTGTTGAGTTCGAGAAGGCGGTTTGGAATGCGTACGCGCGCACATACTCGGACTATTGCTTCTGCGAGGCTCCTGTTCCGCTGCAGTACCCTGATGATGTTCTTTGATAGATAGGACTGCCTGTACTTCGGTTTGCATGTCTCGTCTCGGTGTCACTCAATGAAATGTTTGCCTGCTTACAGTGCTTGTTCACGACTTGGACTCAGTGCAGTTCAAACACTTGGAAGTCTTGGCACCGGCATGCCATCGCCGGCATACCCCAGTCACCGGCATGCATCGCATTGGCATGCCACCCTTACCGGCATGCCGCACCGGCATTCTTACCCCACTGGCATGCCGGCATGCCGGAGCAATCATTAAGTTGCCCGTCTGAGACTCAGCGCAGTATTGTACAAGGGCCTGAGGTAGAGTCTGGGGCCCCCTAAGGTAGGGGCCCCTAAGCTATAGGGGTACCCCATATGTGGGGGGGGTTATACCAGAAACGCGACCCTATGGTTATCCGGATGCAGCATACTGTCAGTGCGCTGTTTACCCTCAGACTGAAAGTCGGCCAGGGTTACATCTCAGGCTGCTCAGCTCGGGATATGACCTACGCATTACTCGCCACCCATCCAGGGGGTGAGACGACCCCTGTTGCGGTCCTCACGGCCATCGCAAGCTCTGTCTGCTGCCTGCGGATTTTACGCTGCTTTGCCAAGCGTCCGACTGCCATTGCATACAGTCGGTGCGCTGTTTACCCTCTGACTGAGACTCGGCCAGGGCTGGGTGCCTCGGGCTGTTGGACTTGGGATACTCCCCCCCACCCTTCCCCCCAGAAAAAAACCGCTGTTCAGAGGAAGCCACTCACTTGAATCACACCTTTCTTTCCGGGATCCCCATACAAAAATAATGTGTCATATTAGAAATTATAGTGCACGTCTTTGGGTACATATTCCTGCACCAAGATCTTGAAACGGGTGCCATATGTCGGAAAAAGTGCAGGAGCTCCGTCCAGGAAGATGATGCTAGAGGCAAAGATCTACCAAAACCTAGCTCCCATATACCGTATATCTAGCCAGACCTAGCAGGGTCTAGATAGAGCTTATCTCATGTCTGAGAGCATGTCCACATTGTGAAAGAGGTCTTGAAACGGCAGATGGGTGCTGCAGCACCTTATTCCGGCCGTCAATGCCAGCCAGAACAGACGAGGGAACAATTCAAAAAATCTTGCGCACGGACCAGGGGCGTATCAGCCGTCGAACGCGATTAAAACATTGTCAATCGAGTGGCCCCCGGTGGGGGTACATGGGACATCAAGCGCGCGCGTTGTGCTCCACTCAGCGGCACTTGCTCCACCGCTCCACAATTATGTATCTAGTAACTCATTGCACGTACTGTATTGTTGTAATGGCATAAGCTCTGTTAGATGACTTAGAGGTTGTAATGTTACGGAGTATATACCAGGCAGTAAGATTGTAAGAAGTGACAAATGAAGTACACACGCCCGCGTGGGCGATGTGTACAAGCTATTATACATATTTTCACCTACTTGGTGGACCGAGCTCGTTCTTAATATATCCGGCGGGCCTAGCATCGTCTAGCGGATCTGGCAGACCATGCCAGAGACGCTGGGCCTGCAAGTCGTTACCCAGATCTAGTATATGAGGTGCTAGATGGTTAGAACTAGCTAGGTCCTACATGGCCCAGCTAGGTATACTGAATGCACATTTTCTGACATACCATTCTGCTAGGGGACCGATATTGACACTATTTCCACAACCAGGGACCATTGAGCTTCGCCCTGATATTAAACCCTGGTTTAATTTATATGGATGTCATGTTGCAGAAGCAGCGAAGGTATGCATGTAAAATTCGCCTTTATAGAGGCTCAAGCTTGCCCTCCGGTTCAGTGGCCGACTTGCCCTCTGGAATTACTGGATCGGGGAATCATCAACACAACTTCACCATTATAGAGTACCAGGCCCAAACATCATGTGCATATATATGTATGTCTCAGGTAGAGAGTATTAAAAGTTAGTCAGAAATCAAGAATTTCGGAACGGCGGACATTTTCTGTGGCAGGGAGTATTGTATGCACCTGTTCCAGGAGACGTCTCTGTCAACGGTACACCACGCGACATCACTCTCTGGCTGAATTTGGGGAACATTAATTTGCCCCGTAGCGAAGCAGAGGGTGGGTCTTGTCGGAATGACTATTACCAAGAGAACTGGGTTCATCAATCTGAAGACTGCCCTCCCGCAGAGAGACCGACTTAGGAGTCGTGATCCTGTGGAGGAGGCAGACTCTTCCACGATTCAGAGAAGGGCTGCACCTACTGTATACATACATACATACTGTGCACCCCTGCGTTGAATTTGCAATTGGGCACAGTGAGTCGTGACTGTGCGTCTCCATGTCAGGCATGTGTGTATATCTCCCCCATGTGAGTCCTCCCATTTTCCGTACTCCCAGCATCCCATCTCGTCCAAAACACATATGGTGCCGAGCATGGCGCCTGTTGCTCTGTCATTCCTGCGGGACTGTGGAGGTTCGCCCAAAAGCACCGCATCGTCGATTTCACATTGACAGCTAGATCCGTTTTGTTTTAGAAACGTCGTTCTAAACGGACGGGGGACAACCCGCTGCAGGGGCCGAACAATTTATCTCAGTCTGGGAAACTTACTTACCCTGGGCCGTTCCTCGGGCGCCTGTTCATGCTGTCGTCCGAACCAAGCGTCATTCGGCTGATTGATCGAAATGTTCTAATTTTATCGTACAAGTACAGTCAATTGAACGGGGTTCAAGTGCTACATAATTACTGAATGTTGTAATTTTTGAGCAGAATTTTTGATCTGACACTGTCATTACTCAGGGCACGGCCGGATTTATGCCGAAACGCGCACCTGCGGCCGGTGATTACGGACGATCCCGCCACTCATACTCCGCAGCAGCAGGACTCCGCTGCCCAACTCCGTACCGCGCTCCTGGGCTACGCAATGGCCTCGAAACTCGGCGCGCTCCCGCTCTTCCGCGAGGCCCGGATGCGCATGAAAACGCGGCGGCGGACGGCGCTGCTGCTGCTGGGCGTGCCGCTGTTCGTGTGGTTCTGGCTGCACTACGTCGACTCGGGCCGGCTCTCGCTGCGCACGGGGCTCGCGTACCGCCTCGGCGCGCCCCCCGCTGCGCACGACGACGCGGCGCGTGTGCTGCTCGTCAGCGCGTACTTCCCGTTCCCGAGCGCGAAGCACTCCCAGGACGAGTACAACGCGTGGCTCGCGCACTTCCTCGGCGCCGTCGACGCCGACATGTACTTTTTTACGCCGCCCGATATGGTCGACACCATCACGCGCCTGCGCGGTGGGTTGCCTATTGCCGTCAATTCGCATTATAAGAGTATTTGGGATGTGGATATGTTTGAGGGGCGCAGGATGCAGATGGAGCGCATGCATGACATGGTATGTGGTTGTCGCGGGGCCAGGCGACACATCCGCTAACGTACGCAGGACCGAGAAAAGGGGTGGCATAACCCGAACTTGTACGCGATCTGGGCGGCGAAACCGTTCTTCGTGAACGAGGCGCTCCGGCACGTCGACGACCTGTACTTCCGCCGCGCGCAGGCGCCCGTGCCGGGCGTCGTGCGTCTGGGCCACCGGTACGTCCTGCTCCCTCCTTCACGCCGCCTTTCACTTTCACTTTCACGCCGCGCCGCACGCATCTCGCTGACGCCTCGCCGCAACGCATCATAGATACAAATACGTCTTCTGGGTGGACTGCGGCTCCTTCCGCGGGCCGCACCACTTCCAGCACTGGCCCTCCGTCCCGCGGCTCGACGCCGTCTTCGCCGACGGCGCGCGTCTCTCCGGCGCGCCGCAGGACAAGCTCGTGCTTGTGCCCATACAGTGGGCCCCGCCGGAGCACACGCGCGGCTGGAACGAGAGTATGGGCCCGATTGATGTGGATTTGAGTGAAGGTGCGAGGTCCACACACGCTTGGTGGATGGTGTATTGATGATGGGATGTAGGATCGTTCTTTGGCGGACATCCGGATGCTGTGAGGTGGTGGTACCGCGCGTATCGCACGTATTTTGAGCATTATATTGATCGCGGTACGCCTCGTCTTCGTCCTCGTCCCGTTCCCGTATACTCGTACTAATTGCTTTTGCCCGCGAAGGAATGTTCGTGGGCAAGGACCAGACGCTGATGAACTCGCTACTCTACCTCTTCCGCGATCGCATAATAAACGGTCAGCGCTCCTCTTCCCTTCGCCTTTCGCAGTTAAAAGCTGACGATGATGAAGTGTGGTACAACGACCCGCGCGCGCCGGAAAGACGGTTGTTCACCGGGACGCTGGGCGATTGCAGTGGGTGGTGGTACTATTATTTCTTCTGGTGCGTTCTGCTCCCCCAAATTTCAAACCCCTCGCGCCTTTCTCCAGCGCTCCGGCCCGCCTCCTCCTTCCATTCTCTCCCTTCCGTCTCGTACGCAGCCGGCCGTCGCCCTCCCTCGCGAATACCCATCTCCCCATTCCGTTCGTGCGTCCGTCCTCGATCCCTCTCCCTCCCCCTCTCCGTCGCGCGTCCCTCTCTCCATTGCGCCTGCCTCCCATCCCCCTCCTACCCATCTCCCTCATTCCACCTCCCTTGCTCTCCATTCCTCCCATCTCCAACGCGCCCATCCATCTCCTACCGTCTCCCCTCCCTCTCTCCTCCCTCTCCCCGTCACACACACAGCTAACCCATCAACTAACCCATCCACACACTCTCCAGGCTAGCCACGCCGGCGGAGCAGCTGGCGCAGGCGCGCCAGTGGCACGCGGAGGAGGGCCGCGCGCGCTGCCGCGTCGCGCGCGTCGTGGCGTTCGCTGGCGTGCTGCGGCAGACGTTTGGCGCGGCGTGGGAGGGGCCGCGGGCCACGCTGAAGTTGGTTGAGGATCGATAGATTTGAGGGGGGTTGGGGGTGACGGGAGGTGGGAGGAGGAGGGTGAGGGAGGTGAGGTGGAGGGGGGTGAGGGGGAGGATAGACAGACGTTTGGCGCGGGGTGGGAGGGGCCACGGGCCACGCTGATGTTGGTTGAGGATCGATAGGTAGATGGGGTTTGGGGGTGAGGCGGAGGGGGTGGGTGCAGGGGGGATGGGGAGGGGGAGGGGGGAGCGGGAGGAGGAGGGAGGAGGTGGTGGATGGGGATGGGAGGTTGGATGTGTATTTCGCGGCTTATACTTGCTCGCTTAGAGGATTCGTGCGTATGTAGATTCGGACACTGAGAGATAGAGGATTGACAGCTACTTGAGGATGGACAGCTACTTGAGGATTGACATCTACTTGAGGATGGATACGCCGGATGATGGATCTGCGCAGAATGCCAGGCTACATACAGTAATGCATATTAGGGAAGCAGTAGATGGCGACTCGGAGCGCGCACTGTATGCCCTATGACTCCCTCTGGAGTGGACGATATTCCGCCGGTTCATCTGGCTGTACATTCCCTCTGCTGTCTGTGTGGATGAGCAGGAGCAGATTACGGATGCGCCGCCGATATTTTGGCCGCATCCGGACGCACCGTCAACTGTTGCATACTGGCAGCCGTACGCCGGGCAGGCGCACCTCCGTATTACGATGACTGCGCACTCTCCCGCCGGCACTGGTACTGGTACGTGTCTCACTACTTATAGTATCTCTCCGCGCGAATCTCTATCTGGCTTAATTTATGTACACCACTTAGACTTGCACTGGCAGACGATTGTGACAGTGCGGGTGATGGTGATGCTGAGTCCGCGGACTTGGAGGATGGTCCTCCGAGGGCGCCGAAAGAGAAAGAGAAAGAGAAAGAGACCCACTGGCAGGCTCCCCGCGATCGTGGAATAGCGGGTTGACGCCTCCGACTCGCTGCACGCGTCCGTCTCGGACGTCCAGCGGCGTCCGCTGGCGTGCCCCGGTTCGCCTAGCAATTCTGAATCTGATGGCAGTACTTATCAGCAGCAAACTTACTGTTTGGTGATTCAGAGCTGGTGCCAGTGAGCCCCGAAATTTCTCAGGCCGACGCATGGTGGGGGCTTCCGCAGCATTTGGGCCTCTGAACTCGTGATCACCGACGACCAGCCGCCGACCCGGAACTCAGACACGCGTGGGGTCAGCGATGTCGGCTTCTTGCTTTCGCAAGGAGCACAAATTGAACGTTTGCCATTCATTTAATGTAATTGCCTGACAGTGGGACGGACGCGGCTTGTCGGTGGGAGATGACTCGGAGTGAGAGCGTGACGGTGTGAGCCACTGGCAGATTACGGCGGTTCAGTCTGTTCAGATTACGGCGGTTCAGATAGTAGATCTTGGATGCGAATTTCACGCCTGACCTGCCAGACGCGTTCTCCCCAGCCCGTCTCCGACGGGAAACTCACGCTTCATGTTGCAATGCGTCAGGGGCACCCGGGCGTATGCGATTGTAAATGAGACGGGGGGCTTCGGAGGAGGACGATGGCGAATTTCAAAGAGAGGATGGAGGGGTAGCGCTGGCGCTTGAGGTGGGACGCCGTATGTAGTACTATTAGAGTAGCAGTCGAATATTAATCGCGCATTCATTACGCTCAGCTAAGATAGAAATCTACAGCTGCAGGTTCAGAGCAGCGAGGGAGAAGCCTCTTCTCTGTCTGCTGTCGTCGTTTGCAATTGGTGGCATCATACGCGGAAGCCCGCCTTTCACGCGGACGGGCAGTCTTGCGATGCGAAATGGCGGCGTTCCGTCCTTCCGCGGCGCCCTCGCAGAGCGTGGGCGCTTGATAGGCATCGAATCGATATCCTTGGCCGCTGGCCAGTGACGTCGATGAATCTGAGGTGAGCCATCACGTGCGCGCCGCCCGTACACATTCAGTGTTGAGTGTTCACTTGCAAGTCGCATCCGCTGAGAACGCCCTGTTTGCCTCAAATCCTCGACGACGGCGCCGCGGTGCCCCGCGTTTCGGCCATTCTCGGGACTCGGGACTCGTGTGGCCCAGACTGAGGCGGGGCGGACCCCGCATTTAGGTTCCGGGTCACGCTCCTCGGAAGGAATCACATGCGGGCCGCCTGCATAAGAAGGGCACGCCGCGACGCTAATGGGCCTAGTCACACTCTTCGCCTACGACGACTACGACGACTAGGATGAGCAGCGAGAAGGCAGCATTCGACGCCGAGGTCCAGGCCGTCCAGCAGTGGTGGAAGGTGAGCGCCAGTTGTGGCTTTAAGCTCGGTGTCTGACTCTGACTCTCACTCGCTTGCCTCGCTCGCTTGCGCTCGCTCTGCTCGCAGCACCCCCGCTTTGCACGCGTGAAACGGCCGTACAGCGCGGAGGACGTGGTGCGCAACCGCGGGACGCTGCCGATTGCGTACCCGTCGGACGTGCAGGCGAAGAAGCTGTGGGCGCTGCTGGAGGCGCACGCCAAGGCCGGCACCGTCTCCCACACGTATGGCGCCCTCGACCCCGTCCAGGTCACCCAAATGGCCAAGTACCTCGAGACCGTCTATGTCTCGGGCTGGCAGAGCTCGTCGACGGCGAGCAGCACCAATGAGCCCGGGCCTGACCTTGCTGGTGCGTCTTTCGTTTGTTTCATTGTCGTTGCAGAGACTGAATGAGGGACGCAGACTACCCGTACAACACCGTCCCGCTCAAAGTCGAGCACCTCTTCATGGCCCAGCTCTTCCACGACCGCAAGCAGCGCGCCGCCCGGTCCATCATGACCGCGTCCGAGCTCGCCCAGACGCCCCGGGTCGACTACCTGCGCCCGATCGTCGCCGACGCCGACACGGGCCACGGCGGGCTGAGCGCGACGATGAAGCTCGCCAAGCTGTTCGTCGAGAAGGGCGCCGCGGGCGTGCACGTCGAGGACCAGGCGCCGGGCACGAAGAAGTGCGGCCACATGGCGGGCAAGGTGCTCGTGCCCATCGCAGAGCACATCAACCGCCTCGTCGCCATCCGCCTGCAGTTCGACGTCATGGGCGTGACCAACCTCGTCATCGCTCGCACCGACTCCGAGGCCGCCACCCTCATCACGAGCAACATCGACGCGCGCGACCATGCCTTCATCCTGGGCTCGACGAATCCGCAATTGCCGCCGCTCGCGGACGTGCTGCTCAAGGCGGAGAGCGAGGGTAAGGCCGGCGCCGCGCTGCAGGCGCTGGAGGACCAGTGGCTGGCGGACGCCAAGCTGTGCCTGTACGCGGACGCGCTGGCCGGCGCGCTCCCGCCGGCCAAACAGGCGGCGTTTCGGCAGCGCGCGGAGGCGGCGCGGCTGTCGCGCGCGGACGCGCTGGCGCTGGCGACCTCGCCCGAGTTCGGCCTCGACCGCGCGCGGGCGCCGTTCTGGGACTGGGACGCGCCGCGCACGCGCGAGGGCTTCTACCGCTACCGCGGCGGGACGGCGTGCGCGGTGCACCGCGCCGTCGCGTTTGCGCCCTATGCGGACTTGCTGTGGATGGAGACTAAATCGCCCATCCTCGCCCAGGCCCGCGAGTTTGCGGCCGGCGTGCATCGCGAGCGCCCCGGGCACTGGTTGGCGTATAATTTGAGCCCGTCGTTTAATTGGGATGCGGCGGGACTGGGGGAGGAGGATATGAGGAAGTATATTTGGGAGCTTGGAAGGTTGGGGTTTGTGTGGCAGTTTATTACGGTGCGTCACCCGAAGGGGGTGTGCACACCTTTCGGTGTGGAATGCAGGATAGATGCTGACTTTGTTGCAGTTGGGCGGGCTGCACTCGAACGCGTACATCTCGGACCTGTTCGCGCGGCAGTACGCCAAGGAGGGCATGAAGGCCTACGTCGAGCTCGTCCAGCGGCGCGAGCGCGATATCGGGTGCGATGTGCTCACGCATCAGAAGGTGCGTTTTCGTTGCGGTTTTTTTTTTTCGCGATCTTGTCGGTTCTCTTCCTCCGCTTCCTGCAACTCGCCCTTGCCTGCAGGACGAGGACGACCCCATCCTCACGCTCGTTCGTCCTCGGCCATTCAAACTTGTCCTTGCCCTCTCCCTCGTCCATCCTGCTCCCGAACGCCGTTCTTGATCCCCTTGCATGGCCTGCCCAATCTCCTCAGCCTACTGTTAACAAACTGTCCTACCCCGACTCCCAAATCCCTGTCCACCTCGTCCAACAACTCCCGCATCCTCCCTCCTCCCTCCTGCTTCCTCCTGCCCCTGCCCGTCCGATTCCGATGCTATCCTTGCCACCCCCTCCCGCGTCCTCCCTCCTCCCCGTCCATGCTATCCTTGCCACGTCCTCCTTCCTCCTCCCCGTCCGATGCTATCCTTGCAACAACCTCCTTTAAAGCCCGCATCATCCCTCCTGCTTCCTCCTTGCTGTCCGATGTTATCCTTGCCACATCCTCCTCGAACTCCCGCGTCCTCCCTGCTCCTTCCTCCTCCCCGTCCGATGCTATCCTTGCCGCCTCCTCGTCCAACTCCCCTCTTCCCCCTTGCCTTCCAATGCCAATGCTGATGTCGTCCTTGCAGTGGTCCGGCGCGGAGTACGTCGACGGCCTGCTGATGACCGTCACCGGCGGCATCTCGTCCACCGCTGCCATGGGCAAGGGTGTTACTGAGGCGCAGTTCGGGGCCAAGTTGTGAGGCGTCAGGCTGGGGCCAAGTTGTGAGGCGTGGCGCCCAGCTATGGGGTGCAGGTTGAGGAGATGTTGCGAGGTGGATGCGCGGATGAAGCGCGCTCGAAGAAGATGAAGGCGGCTGCCTGCCTCGTACTGGACGTGAATGTGAATGTGAATGTTTTATTACTGCTTGTTTGTTTGCTTTTGCTTGTTTGTATCGTTCGTTGAGTGTAATTTACACAACACAAAACAAAACCGGTTTCCGAGTCGCGTGCGAGGCTATGAGTCAGGGGCGGGGCCACTTCGTCATCGCAGCCCGAGGGAAACGTCAACGTCCTGAGAAATCAAAACCGACGTGACGGTGCAAGGCTCAGTGCAACGGCGACTCTGACCGGTCCTCATCCGATTCCAAGCTGCTGCTGCACGTTCTCCGCCCACAGTACTGTTAACCGCAACGCACGCCAACGGATGGACCATGACGCACGCCATCTCTGAGTCACCGCCGCTTTCTCCTTCTTCACTGTGGCCCTGGGAGCTCGCCAAGTTGCTCGAGACCGGGCGTGCAGTTGGGCCCGAGATTGCGTCGTCGGTGCGTCCTTCGTTTGCTTATCCCTGGCTACATAATTCGGCAAGCTCATCGGGTGATGGGTCCGAGTGAGAATCCGAGTGACTGGGAGAATCCGTCTGTTGATTCTATGGTACAGGGAGATGATTCGGATCTGAGATACAGTAATCATGCAGGATAATGTGCGATCGCGCATAGAACTCGGTCAGTAGGCGTCAGACAAGAACACGACGCACCTTTAATTGGACCGGCAGTACAGTAAGGGCGAGAATTTGTGTGGAACAGTCATACTGAAATTTGAAGATTGTTCAGACCGCCCACTTTAAGATGTCAAGAGTAAGTCCGCGCAGCGGAAAGGCCGGGTCGGAGATTACAGCCGTATTCATCCGCGTCGCGTTTCCAATCGGAGCTCGAAGTTCGAACGCGTTCCTTCCTTCCTCTCCCACCATCGCATGACGATGGCGAAGCGCCCGTCGACGCACCACGACAGCGACAGCGACTCGCCCGCGGCCAAGCGCAGCAAGCTCGGCGACGCGACCAACGCTCCCCCCGCCCGCACGAAGACGAAAGCGCGGGCTGACGCTGACGAGGAGGCGCCGGCGGACAGCGGGGAGGACTTGACGGACGATGGCGAGGGCGAGAACGCGGAGGATCTGCTCGAAGTGCGCATCCAGGAGGTCGTACGCGCCAAGCTGGAGAACCAGAAGAATAAAGTCGGCGTGCGTGTTCCGCCACAATTTTCTGCTTTTTTTGCAGCTTTTTTTTGACGCGGATTTGGGTGTGGTGTTTTGTTAGAAAATTGCGGAATACGGGGTGATCGAGACGCTGTACATGACCAACTTCATGTGCCATGCGCGCCTCGGCTTTGGCTTTGGGCCACAGATGAACTTTATCATCGGTATGCACGCGCTTTCTCTGTCTGCTTTAATTGGTGGTGATGATTGACTCGGCGTGCTTAGGACATAATGGAAGTGAGTGCGCGTTTTGGATATTTGGACTCTTTGTCTGTCGAGGGCCCTGGAAATTGCACGTCGAGGTCCTGGAAGTGGACCACTCCGCGCGCTTCGTTCGACGGCCTGAAGGGCATGGCATCCGCTGTGCGCATGCAGCGGGACGAGTAGCCCGCGCTTGGATGAATGACGCAGACGCGCAGACGGCTCCAGCGCCCGCGGCGTCGGACAGGCCCCGCGTCGAAAGGCATGCAGCGCGTCGCCCGATGGATGCCTGGTCTTGCGCTTCGACGCGCTTCTGCTTTCTGCTTTCTGCGATACTATACTCTATTGTGCCGCTCTTCGCGCCCATCTTCCCATCCCTGCATCCCTGCCCGACTCGAGCGCGCGCGCGTCCTCGCTCGCCTCGTGTCGCCCGTCCCCGCTCCCATCCCTGCTTGCCCATCCACCCGTGCCATGCGCCCGACGCCGCTTCTCGTCACCATGCGCTGCGCCAAGAGCCAGCCACCCTCGGCCAGCCACCCGCGGCACGCAGTCGTCCAGGCCCGCGTGCATGTACATGTCGCGAGCGCCGTTTGCCTCCTCGATGCGCGCAATGGAGCAGGGACAGATGCGCTGGCGCAGGGGCTGGGTTCTTGGGCGCGGGCGCGGCGACACTGGGGGCTACGCGGCCTCGCGTCGCCGTCCACGACAAGCATCCACCCGCATCTGTGCCGTCTGCGGTATCAGATTCCCTTCCCACGCCCCTCGACATTCATCTTCCTATTTTCTTCTCCACCTTCACGATTGACTGACTGACATCCGCACCCCGTCCAGGCGGCAAGAGCGCCGCGCTGTCCGCGCTGACCATCGCGCTCGGCGGCAAGACGAACTCGACGGGCCGCGGGAACGGGCTCAAGGCGTTCATCAAGGAGGGCCAGACGTACGTCCTTTTCTTTCCTGCTCGCTCTCGCTCGTCCATCACCTCCACATCGGTCGCTTGCCAGCTCGCGTATGCTCGTGTGCCCACGCGCTTGCGCATCCTCCACTTCCCCTCCCTGCTCCCGCTCCCCCTCCCGCTTCCTCAACCCACCATCGCTCGCTCGCTCGCTCACTCAACCCCCTCCCCACAGCCAAGCAACCGTGAAAGTCGGCATCAAGAACGGCGGCGCAGACGCCTACCGCCCAGACGTCTACGGCGCGCGCATCTACATCGAGCGGCGCTTCACGCGCGACGGCTCGTCGTCGTATCGCATCACGAGCGCCGAGGGCCGCCTGGTGTCGACAAGGAGGGCGGAGCTGAATGCCATTTGCGACCATATGAATATCCAGGTTGATAATCCGTTGAATATTCTGACGCAGGTGAGTTTTTGCCGTTTTTGCGGGGTTTTTTGGGGTTTTTGGGGGGGTGGAGGGGGGGGGGGTGTGGATGGGTGGATGGAGCAAGAGAGCTGACGCCCTCTTGCCTTGCGACAGGACGCGGCGCGACAGTTCCTGAGCGCGAGCAACGCGCGCGACAAGTACTCGTTCTTCATCAAGGGCACGCAGCTCGAGCCGCTCATGCAGAGCTACGACGTCATGCAGGACAAGATCGAGAGCATGATGCGCACGCACGATGCGCGCCGGGTGCGTTGCTTCGTCTTCGTCCACTCTGCAGCCCATCCTGTCCCGTCCCAGCTTTTCACTCGTACCTGCTCTACTCTACGCTTCGTCCTGTCCACTATGCTCTTCGTCGTCCTACCCACTCTGCCCTACTCTACTTTTCGTCGTCCACTCTGCCTCCCGCTACCGCACCCTCCCACTACCGCCGAAAGCTGACACCCGCGCGCGAATTTCTAGGAGGGCCTGGCGGACCTGCAGGAGAAGCGGGACCGCGCGACGCAGCGGTTCGAGCAGGCGAACCGGGCGCGCGAGATGAAGGCGGAGCGCGAGACGCTCGGCGGCGAGCTCGCGTGGGCGTTTGTTGCTGAGAAGCGGGTGGTGCGTTTCTTTCTTTTTTGGTTTTTGTTCTCTATGTTCTGGAGGGGGAGTCGTTCTCTATGTTTGGGAGGGGCAGTCGTTTTTTGTTTTGGGAGGGGCAGTCGTTTTTCTCGAGGGCGAATTTTTTGCGTCGTCGGCGCTCGCCTTCTTTGTCGTGCCTTGTCTTTGCCGCCCCATCGCATTCTTGCCTTCGCCCGCCCACCAATCTTCGCGTTATTCACCACGCGCCGACCACAGGCTGTTTCCCGTCCCCGTTCACGTTCACGTTCACGTTCGCTTTGTCCTCGCACTCTTTTGCTCACCCTTTCGTCTCGCCATGCTCACCCGCCCTTTCGTCTCGCTATGCTCACCCGCCCTTTCGTCTCCCTATGCTCACCCGCCCTTTCGTCTCGCCATGCTCACCCACCTGCGCAGGAGCTCGAGGAGGCGATCAAGCCGGTGAAGAAGGCGCGCAAGAAGCTCGAGCAGGTCGAGGAGAACCACCGGGCGGCGCTCGCGGAGCTCGACGCGGCGACGCGCGCGGTGCAGGACATGCAGGATACGCTGCCCGCCGTCGCCCAGGCCGACCGCGACGAGCTGCGGAGGCTGAATGAGGTGATGCGGAAGAAGGTGCGTGGGCGGGTCGAGGTCGAAGGCTCTGAGTTCGAGCCTCGGGGCTCTGAGTTCGAGCCTCGGGGCTCGGAGTTCGAGCCTCAGGGCTCTGAGTTCGAGCCTCAGGGCTCTGAGGGCCAAGCCCCAGGGGAGGATTGAGTGTTGATGCGTGTGCGTCGATTTTGCAGAAAACGGACGTGTTCGACGTGGACGGCGACCTCAAGGAGTGCTCGGCCAACTTGACGGCCATCCAGACGCGCAAGCGCGAGATGCAGCGCCGGCTGGACGAGGAGACGCGCAAGCTCGAGGCGCAGACGCAGGGCATCCTCGACCAGTACAACCGCCGGCTGCAGGACAAGAAAGACCAAGTGCGTCTGCGACTCTGCCCCGGCTGTAGTTCCGATACTCACTGCTTGCTGGACGGTTGACAGATTGAGAGCCTGGAGCAGGAGATGGCCGCGGCCGAGGCGGACGCGGCGCGCGCGCAGGCGGACGCGGACGGCGCGAAGCGCGCGGGGAGCGAGCTGACGGGCCAGCGCGAGCGCGCGCGGGAGCGCGTCGAGCAGGCCGAGGCGGCGCTCGCGCACGCCGCGGGCAAGCAGCGCAGCGAGATCGCGGTGTACGGCGGCGACGCCGTGCAGCGCGTGCTGGACGAGATCCCGCGCGTGCAATGGGCGGGCGAGCGGCCGCCGCTCGGCCCCGTCGGCATGTTCGTGAGGTTGAGGGAGGGCTTCGAGCAGTACGGCAGCGTGCTGCGCAATGTGCTCGGCGCGCATATGCGCGCGTTCGTCGTTAGCGATGCGCGCGATTTGAGGACGCTTAAGATGCTTTTTGCGAAGTATCGTGTGTACGTCCTTTCTCTTTCTGGCGCCTTTTGGGGTGTCGTTTGCTGACTCTTTTTGGGGGGTGTGGTAGGAACCATATTAATGTCACGGTTGCGCCGATCGATATCTTCGACTATAGTGCGGGCGAGCCGCGCGCGGATGTGCCGACGATGCTGCGCGCGCTGGAGGTGCGTCAGCTCTGCCTTTGTCCTCTTACCTCGCCGCTGACCTCGGGCGTGTCGATGTAGATCTCGGACGAATGGGTGAAGCGCGTGCTGATCAACGCGAGCCGCGTCGAGGCGCACGGGCTCGCGCCGGACCGCCTCGCGGCGGAGCGCCTGCTCGACACGGGCGCGGTTCGCGGGCAGGTGTACACCGCGGACGAGCGCCGCGTGCGCCGCTACGCCGAGGGCGGCGGGATGACGGAGAGCCTGAACCGCATGCCGCAGAACGACCCGCGCCAGATGATGCTGCAGAGCCGGCACGGCATCGAGGACTTCATTCGGTGCGTCTGGCTTGGTGTGCGGTGACGGTCTGCGCGGGCTGATTCGAATTGAATTGGGCCCGGACGGAAAGGAAGAGCGAGGCCGACCGCGACGACGCGATTGCTACGATCAGGGAGCTCGACCAGAAGTTGGCCGTGTTCCAGAAGGAGTATAGGGCTGCCACTGCGCTTATACAGGCTGCTAAGGTGCGCTCGTGCGTTGCTGTGCTTGGACCGTGCTGAGGGTCTGCGGGCAGGGCAAGATCGAAGGGCTGAAGCGCCAGCTGAACCGCGAGCGCGCGGAGTACGCGCGCCTGCAGACCGAGGCGAACGACGCGGCGCCCGTCAGCCTGGCGTCGTTCGAGAACGCCCTTGAGGTACGCCTTCATTTTCTTTTGTTGTTGAGTCGGGAGCTGACTTGTGACTGGCGCCGCGCAGGAAGCAGAGCGCGAGGAAGAGTCTTTGAAGCAGCAGAGCGAGGCCATCCTGGAGCGCCGTATCCAGATCGTCACGGAGCTCAAGTCCATGGCGGAGCGCGCAGAGGAGCTCAGAAAGATACACGACCAGGTGGAGAACGAGGCGCAGGAGCTTCAGGTGTGTTCTACTCGGTCGGTTAAGTGTCGATGTTGGATGCTGATGCGTCGTGATCACCTCTAGCAACGCATCGAGCAGGCCGCGCAGAATCGGATGCAGAAGCAGAAAGCAGTCGAGCATTGGGCGAACAAGAAGGTGCTGGAGCAGTCCATCATCGACGACGGCGAGAAGAAGAACGAGCTGCTTGGCAAAGAGCTGTTGGTATGTCATCGCACTTGCTGGCGTCTGCTGCTGCTGATGGATGAATATAGCAATGGACGGAGGGCGCGAAGGAGCTGTGTCCGGTGGAGGTTCCGAATCCACGGCCGAGTAAGCAACTCAAGCGACGCATCGAGACGCTCGAGAAGGCTGTGCAGAACCACGAGCGCGAGCAGGGCGCGTCACTGGACGAGATCAGCCGCGAGCTTACCGAGGCGCAGAAGGCCTTCGACAAGGAGGTCGAGGAGCTTAGCAAGTTGAATCAGATAAATGCCGTGCGCCTTTTCTTTGCTACTTTTCTGGACCCTTTGCTCACGCGACATGCACAGGCGCTTGACCATGGGCTGTCCCTGCGCCGCAAGAAGTGGTACCAGTTCCGCAAGCAGATGGCCATTCGGTGCAAGTACCAGTTCCAGTACCATCTCATGAACCGCGGCTTCTTCGGCAAGATCGTCTTCGACCACGACAACGCCAAGCTCTCGCTGCGCGTGCAGACCGAGGACGCGCAGAGCAGCGCCGCCGTCAGGGCCGCCAAGGGCGTCAAGGATAAGGACCCGCGCAGCCTGAGCGGCGGAGAGAAGAGCTTTTCGACGATTTGCTTGCTCTTGGCGTTGTGGGAGAGTATCGGGTGCCCGATTCGTTGCCTTGGTCTGTCCTTCGCCGGCGGCCGTGGCCCGCGCTATGGCTGACATGTCTCCTTTGTGCAGACGAGTTCGACGTTTTCATGGATGCTGTGAACCGTCGTGTGTCGATCAAGATGCTTGTATGTGCTTACATCCTGTTGGTTTTGCTCACGTGCTGACTCTCGTGTAGATTGATACTGCCAACGCGTCCGACGCGAAGCAGTATGTGCTCATCAGCCCGCAGGCGCTCAGCAACGTCGAGATCAAGGACACCGTCAAGGTCCTGAGGATGGACGACCCCGAACGCGGGGTGGCCCAGTGATGACTGAACTCTTAGACTGAAGCGAAGTTATGCCGTACGCAATCTATACGCTAATACCCCTTGATATCGTAGTGTATGGATTAGTCGCTATGCGTATGTGTTGTTCATAATCATTGAATGGATTGTAGTGGCAGTGATGGAAAATCATGTTGTGGCAACGGAGTCGCAGTGATCCGGCAAACTTCGCCCGTTTTCGTCTCCCCATCCCCCGGCGAGGCGATCCTCCAATTCCACGCGCCGAACCGTTGTTATTTCCACCCAAGGTTTGCGAGAGATGCAGCGGTTTTCGGTGTAACGGCAGCGCTTATGCTTTGTTCTGTCTGTAGCGGATATGGCCCTGCTTTCTCGTGCTCGCGTCGTCGCGGAGCGTATCTATGATGACGCGTGCTGCCCAGCCTGTCTGCTCGAGCTAGCGATGGACTTCGCCGCGGATACGAACGCTCTGGAAGAGGCCCGGCGTGACCTGCCCAAGCTGTGGAACGCCTGTGCCTTCGTTCAGAGTTTTTCCAGCATGGACGCCTCAGACATCCACAGCGATTCAAGGATTCTGCGCGCCAAGGTCCGCCGCGCCCAGACCGCGTGCGCATCTCACAGCACGTCGTCCTCTTCCGCGGACGTCTTGCACGACTTCATCGACGCCGTCTGCGCCTGCCTTCACTTCTGCCTTTCGCTTGGAGAGTCATGTGCTGTCCAGCGTGCCGCTAACCGGAAACGCGTCTTCGAGAACAGGGGCGGTCACTGGCCGGAATCCCGCAATGCGCTCTCCCCCTACGGCGAGGAATTCGGGGTGCAGTCCGTGCTCTTCTGGTGCAAGACATTGGGGACGCCATATCCCCTGTTGCTGCTCGAGGACATGCTCCGAGTCGCGCACCCACTCGTGTCCTTCGAGATCAAGGAAAGCACGGAGCTGCACCGGCAGCTCCTACTCGCTATCATGTGCAGGCTCGGCGAATATGCCAAGTGGGCGAACAACCTCACCTCTGCGTCTCGAAGTGCGGAAGATCGCTCGCAGCTTCCGCCTGTGTCGACGCGGCACCGCAAAGAGAACATGCGCGCCGCTGTGACGCTGCTCGCCAGCATGCGTACCAGCCCCGATGCGCTGCCCAACGCGCTCCTGCTCCTGACCGAGGGCGTCCACGAGCCGCTGTTTGGCTCACTATTCGCCGTGCTCGTCGCCCTCGAGCGTTCCGATGATGCTGATGCTGCCTCGCTCTGCCGTCTCGTTGCCTCGTTGTGCGGGACACTCTACCACTTCATACCGTTCCCGACCACGGCGCTGAATATCTGCCCCGTCATCCTGAACTATGTGGCGAAATACGACAAATGGAGCATCTATCGCGTCCTGCACCGTGCGCTGAGCATTACAGCCCGTAACCGCCGTAGGTGCTCGGGTCCTGAGTGCACCACCGTTGCGCACCAGACCGACTGGGAGGGAGATTCGCATTTCCTCGCGTGCGGACGTTGCCAACTCTTGCGCTACTGCAGCAAGGAATGTCAGTTGAAGGACTGGAAGCGGGGATCCCCGCTGCCCCACAGGCTCGTCTGCCCTCTCATTTGCAAAATTCTGTCCGTGACAAGCGTCGATGCGAAGGCGGGGGAGTTTGAAGCTGCGGTCAAGGGGCTGGACTGGCAGACGGACGACCTGCGCCATCTGTCGCTCTTCGTGTTGAACCCCGACAGGCTGCCAGCGGAGATCATGGTCCGAGCCGCAGAGATCGTACGCAATCTCTCTTTGCGTGCTCTTTCATGGACTGATTAATGTTGCAGCATCGCTCTCTCATGGAGGGACAACAACTTCCGGATGCTTCTGTCGAGGCTCTCGATAACGCCGACCTTATCAAGCGCATTTTCGAGGCCAAAAAGGCCGGCATACCGAGCGATGAAATCGCCGATGCCATCGCGCTGAGGCCCTGATAAAAATGTCACTTCTGTGAGCGCCCATCTGCTCAAGCTGCCGGAACTGTAGTCTCACTCGGTTGTTTTCTGGAGCGCTGAGCGGTGTGCTGAGGTCTCCGCATGCATGTCTGTAACGACCTCGCGTCGTCATAGGGTCTGTTTATACGACCATGTTCTTACCGAAAGTATGAAATAGTCCTCTGCCATTGGCGAAGTCTTTCGACTCTGATCCTCAGAATTTTAGTCGCTCTTACGCTACGTGAAGTATACATGGGCAGCCTGACGCCTGAATGTGCCATTTATTGGCTAACATCCAGGCTGAAATTCGGACGGGACCCAAGCCGTAGGCTTCCCTCGGGCATCCCTCCCGGGTTTCCTTCAACTCTTGTCTTATACATTCGATAGACGTAACAGCGCTCGCCGCAGCCTCTGAGAGTTCTTCGCCGTCCATAAGTGCGCCATGCTGACAGACGTTAAGAACACGCCAAACAGTGCAGATGACATTAACGCACAAGTTCACCCGCACGGAGCAACACCTCCGCGGATGGCCAACGTGAACAGAGAGAGGACACGCAGATCAGCCTGCTCCCAGTTCAATCTGCTAACCGCCGCCTCGAATGCCGTAGGTTCCATATCGACCTGCGCTACCGCAAACATCTTGCAGAGAAGCGGACAGACCTTCCTGTGCGGCGCCTGGGACCCCTGCTTCCAGTCCGCAAGCTGACATTTTTTGCTGCAATAGCGTGTGAGCTGACACCGAGCGCAAACGAGGAAGTGTGCGTCTCCGTCGTAGTCGGTCTGGTGAGCGACGGTCGTGCAGTCGGGCCCCGAGCAGATGTGATGGTTGTGTGCCATGGTCTTTAGCGCTCCGTGAAGAACTCCAAAGATGCTGATCGTGTCACTCTTTGATACATAGTCCAGGATCGTCGGACAGAGCAGTTTTGGAGGTGGGATCAAAGGGTAGAGTGCCGCGCACAGCGATGCTACCTTGCGGGACAGCGGCTCACAGGCCCCAGAACTTTCTAGGCAATAGAGCACAGCTTCCAGACCAGTGAACAGGCCCGCCTCAGAACCATTGGCAAAGAGGATGTGCGAGTTCGGCAATGCGTCGGGGCTGTCGCGTACACTGGTGAGCAGCGAAACCACTGCCTCCATGTTCTGCATGAGGTTCTCGGGGACCTGAGTAATGGTGCCCTGGATTTTCAGTGCTGGGCGGGCCGCTGTGAGGAATATGCGGATCCTGGGCGTGATCGCCGTCAACAACAGCTGGTCGTGTAGCGCTGGAGCTTCGAGAATCTCGAACAACACCAGAGGGTGAGCGATGCGCAGCATGTCGCCGAGTAGGATGAGCGGGTACGGTGACGCCATTTTTGTGCACCAGAGTAACACGGACTGCACGCCGAGCTGAGTGCCGTACGGGAAGAGATCATCGCGTGTCGTCGGCCAGTGCCCGCTCCTGTTCTCGAAAGCGCGCTTGCGGTTTGCGGATCGGTTGATGGCAGAGGATCTACCGAGAGAGAGACAAGAGTGCAGGCATGCGCAGACGGCTTCGATGTAGTCATGCAGGATGTCCGAGGACACTGGTGATGCTTTGTGCGACCGGCAAGCTCTTCGCGCGCAGCGCAGTTTCACGCGTTGCTTTTCAGAGATACGCAGGATGGAGGAGGGAGCCATATCTGAGAAGACCAGCTCAGAGACGCAGTTGTTCCAGAACTGGTGCACATCGTGTCGCGCGCGTGCAAGAGCTGTCGGATCTGCCGAGAAATCTTTGGCCAGCTGTAGAAGGCATGCCGGGCAGCATGCATCCGAGGATAGACGTTCTCCAAGCTTTCGAGTACGGGCGAGCAGGGCCATCACCGCCTGGAGACTGTATATCAGCACCTGGGGAACACTGCGAGCACCTTGAATAAAACATATTATGGGAATTCGCTCACAGATCCCTTTCCGTAGTTGCAAACGTGTGGGAAGAAGCAGTCACAGTAAAGAATGTAGTGCCGCTCTGTGATCCTGCATTTACTGTACTCGAGGAGAGCGGTTCGAGCGCCGAAGTAGCGGGACAAGCTGCGATGGATCTCGGAATGATCCGTGATCGGGATCTTGGATCTCACTCAGCAAGTACCAATGCGTCCAGTTTTACGGAGAAGGCTCGAAGGGTAGTTCGCAATCCAATATATACTGCATACACGATGCCTTACATTGTCATGTCACTCAAACTCCGACGCAAGAAGCATGCGCATGCCGTCGGAGACTCGGAGTTTCTCATCCTTGACTTCTTACTTCCGCCATCTTCCGACGCTCACACCGTTAGCCGTTTATTGCCTCATAGTTCCAGCTTCAGGACTTCCCATAAGCGGGCAATCTGGCTGTTTACCGTCTGGACTTATCCTTGGTCACCATGTCGCAGCAACTTCTCCGCCAAGCACGGACTTTTGCATCTGCGTTCAAGGACCCTCGACGACCAGGCTGCTGTGCGATATGCCTAGTATCCTTTGCGGAGCGCCTCAAAGACGACAAAAATGCTGTCTCGGAACTTCGGTCACAGTGCCACGAGTTCTGGAAAGCTTGCCTGGTGATGCTGTCGACGAATCGCCCCGAACTTGATATTGCAGAGCTGCAGAAGACTATGTTCTATATTGATACTAGGTGCAAGCATTATGAAAGGCACACAGGTGGTCCTGCTCCTGGCTCACGCTACTCTCCCTTCAATCTGCTCATCGACGCATTATATCGCTGCATCATCGCCGGCCTCACTGGTGGTGATCGCTCGATGATCGGCCGCGTTCTGCAGCTCAACAAAGGCTTTAACAACAAGCGCGGGCTCTGGCCCGCGACGTCCGAAGACCTCTTCCCCCTGGAGAAGAAAGCGAGCATAGACACACACGTGAGGTGGTGCTGCAGATTTGTCGCACCCTCCGCCTTCACCGGACTGTCGACCTTTCTTGCAGTCACGCGCCCTTTGTCGGCTCCCTACTTGTTCGAGGATCCTACGCGTGGGCTGCTGGTATGGGCTATTGTGCAGATGCTGAGCGTGGATTGTGAACGGCTGGTCGAAGACTACTGCGGTGTCTGCAACTGCCAGTTATCCGTCGAATGGGAACGCCCTGATTGGATGCGCGCAGGCCCGCAGAACGAATCCATAGTAACAGCTTGCATCCTGCTGGCCGTCATTAGCGACGGGCCGGACTCTGCTGCGGACGATATGGCGCGCTTCACACTCCACGACGAACCGGCGCTGTTCCCGGCGGTCCAGCTCGCGCTTGCTTATGTGCCTCGCAGATCCGCGTACCACGCAACTCTGTGCACTTATGCAGTCTCCTTGCACGACCGTCTGGTGGGCCGTCTGACCGGACCTGCCGCGCAGCTCGCGCCGGCCGTCCGCGAATTCCGCGCCTCCCAGCCGGACCTCGACAACCCCATCGACGTCTTCCATCTGTATGTCATGCGGCGCGCCGCGCGCCGTGGGTGCGCCGCGCAGAAGTGCGGGAAACACATGCATGACAGCGAGACGGGCAAGGCGTTCCCGCTCTGCGCGAAGTGCAAGACGGTGCGCTACTGCGGGCGCGAGTGCCAGCGCCGCGACTGGACGGACCCCAGCATCACACACCACAAAGAGATCTGCCCTCTGCTCTGCAGAATCTCTGCAGCCGCCGGCGGGGAGGAGGTCGCGAAGCTCAGTCTGCCTGAATTCAGAGCCGCGTTTAAGAAGGCCGGGTTTGACGAGACGGAGGAGTTTACGATCTTCACTTGGACGACGCATAGTGCTATTCTTCCTCTCCTGCTCAGTAGCCGCATGCTGGAACTGGTGAGGCTGGAACAGCGCCTGAGCTTTACACTGACAATGCCTTCAGCTGCAACAGGTCATCAACGCTAGTACAGTCGTGGGGACGCCCGTAAGACCATCGAACTTCAAGGTGCCCGATATAGGCACGGAAGGACAACTCGCAAATCGTATCAAGGCAAATAATCGCTTGAAATCTAGTTCGTAAATGCTGCTCTTGACATTGCTTTGGGACTTGCTCTTGGCCACTTCTTCCGTACTGTACATAACAACGAAAGATGAAACGACAAGACTGATCGTTAGCAGCGCAAATAGATTGAATGTAACAAAGCCAGACAGCAAACAACAAAGGCAGTCTATGACTCTACAATACCTCGCGTCTGCGCGTGTCAGGCAAGAACGCACACAACACAGAAGCCAAGAACACGCCGCCACCAGCAAGGTACAGCCCTGTGGTCGCAGCGCCCGCGCGCGCGGCGACGAGCGGCGCGACGATGCTGGCCACGCGGCCGACACAGCTCGCGAGGCCGGCCGCGGACCCGCGCACGCGCACGGGGAACGCCTCGGGCGTCCAGCCGTAGAGCACCGCGTTGAAGGCCGACTGGAAGAAGTACTCGAAGGCGTTGAGCGCCACGCTCGCGTGCGGCGTATGGATGGAGACGAAGGACATCAGCATCGCGCCCATCGCTGCGGACGTCAGGACCAGCGCCCACCGCCGCCCCAGCGCGGGTACTTCAATCAGCGCGGCGCCGAGCAGCACGCCCGGCACACCGGGGAGCGCTGTCCAGATGCTGCGCTTGGGTTAGTTGCGGAACTGGATGGTCGCAGAATAACGCACTATTGGCGGTACGTCGCCGAGGTGCTCAGCTTTGCTTTGGCACCGCGCTGGGCGAGCAGCTTGGGCAGGAAGGCGCCGGCGATCGAGAAGCCCCAGTAGTCGCCCGCGTAGACGGCCCACGTGAGCAGCGTCAGGCGCGCCATGCGCCACGTCGTGAACAGCTCGGCGACATGGCGCACTGCAGTCCACTTGCTGCTGCGTTCGACGATTGTCGCGTCCGACGCCACACTGTCAGAGCGATCGCAGGCAATGAGGTCCTCGATCTTTAGCGCGCTGATGCGCCCGTTAGTCTTCGCGATGGCGCGCACGACGTCGACGGCCTCCGCGTCCCGCCCGTGCGAGACGAGGAAGCGTGGTGACTCGCGGAAGGTGAAGAGCACGAAGCGCGCGAGGAAGGCGGCCAGGCTGAGCGCGCCGAGCGTGAACACGGCATAGCGCCAGCCATAGTTGCTCGCCTTTGTACAGCATGGTTCACCCGGTGCGACGATGCTGCAGGACGCAGACGGCGACGTGTACGGGCAGGCGTACTTTGGTACGAGACCCCAGGCGATGAGCGCCGTAGTTATGACTCCTACGGACGGATAAGCAGCGAGAAAGAATTGCGTAACGAGCGTACCGAGTGGCTGGAAGACGGATAAAGCTGCAAGGAGCCAGCGCTGCTTCTAGAGAGATAGGTTAGCGTAACTCGAGGGGGCGCTGGCAAACTTACTTTAGGAATGAACTCCATTACAATCGTCGCGTCGATGGGGATGTTACCGCCCAGACCGAAGCCCACGAAGAACGAAACTGCCAGTATAGCGGCCCAGCTATCCAGCGCGCCAATGACGAGACCGAAGACGGAAACGATGGCAACTGTGCAGTTGAACGCCACGCGGCGACCGACGACATCGACGAGTACGCCCCAGACCGCGGCACCGACTGTCAGGCCGGCGTGGAAGACCGAAAAGATGTCGCCGTACTGCGACTCGGGGATGCCGAGCTCGACCTGGATGCGGGGCGTCACGAGCGAGAAGGCTTGCGCCCACATCAGGTCCAGCGCGTAGCCGAAGCCGCACAGGCAGAATCTGCACAGTAGTATCACTGTCAGCTATTGCCGCTGGAAGAAGAGCAGACGAACATGCACCACTGGTACCGCCCCATGCCGCACTCCTCCAGTGCGTCCGCGACAAGCGCCATCTTGCGCTGCTGCGGCGTGAGCGAGCCACATTGCGCCGCGCTCTCCGCATCGTACGAGCGGCTGGCAAGCGCGGACGGCGATTTGCGGTCGGGGTCGTCGTTCATGTCTATGTCGCCCAGCAGCGTCTGCGTGTCGTCGCACTCGTACTTGTCCAGCCAAGGCGCCGCGCTGTCGCTGTCTATCCCGCGCCCGAGCTTGTTAAAGGGCAAGCGTCTGAGCGCCATTCCAACGCGGGCCGCGCGCATCCCTGACAATCGGTGACATGCGCCTGGACTCCTATCGGACCCGCCGCTGGCAGGATTTTGGCGGAGGTCAACTGGCTGGAAGATAGGCAGCAGTCTAAGCAAGCACGCTTCCAGGATCGTCGGAGAGCGGTGATTTGGCTAGGAGCACGAGAGGCGCCGTCCAGGTGAAGATTGAAGTGAATGGAACGCGTGCAGCGACGATCGTGCCAAGAAACAGCGCCAGTGTCGGGGGCCTGAAGGTGGCCCAAGGGTTCAGCGCTCAGTATGGACCTGAGTATCGCAGACATGTCTGAAATTTGATTATGTTCAGTCTGGATCGATGCGTAGCGTTTGAAAAAATATTCCTACCGAGTTGGGTCACCCAGGTTTGCGGAGAATACACTCGCGCGCGAAGGTTCGCCGGGTCCAGTATACTTAATGGAAGAAGTATCAGAGTATCCCAGGATTAACGCGACGTAGTTGAGTCGTGAATGCGAAAGCTGTCTTGAGACACCTTGATAGCATCTGAAGTTCTTCGGAAATTCGGATTTAAGCAAAGAGATCGTTTTCAAGGGGTTACTTACTAGTCAACCGAGCATATAGAAAAGTCCACCCTCCGCAATTTCCACTAGATTCGTAGCGCTTGACTCGCAGCCGATATGGATTTGGTCGAACATTTGAAGCTTGAGTGCACTACATGTCTGGCTCAGGCAGAGTGAGCACCAGAGGGTGCTAGAGTGGTCGTTTAAATGCGGCTTCGTCCTGGTGGAGCAACTGCATAGTGAATTTTGAGTTTTCACGCCGACATTCTTGACTATGTGCATACCTTATCCTGTGCTAGGAATCATATTGATACAAAATTGCTGCACCGACTTTTCTGAGGTTATAGGGTGCTCTGTCGGTCTGCTGAGTCGCACAGCAGATGGCGACCTCCAGCTCTGCAGTAAACGCTGTGAAATAGAGCGCGGGAGAGATTTCACGATCAACCGCCAATCCAAACTTTCCGTGGTCGAAATATGCATAGACCAGGAGAAAATGCGCGACGTGAAGTCTGGAAGGAAGAGGAAACACGTATTCAAGCTCCGATTTGAATCTTCGTCTCGTCCCACGTTGACACCCAGTTCCGATGTTGACATCTAGGATCATGCGCTAGCTTGTCTCTTGCTGGTATCTCGGAATCCAATGCTCTTGTGCGTTTTTCGTTGAAAATCAGGATATCATTATCAATTTACTTACTTCTGTTCTAACACCTTTTCCCTCTCTTTCTACACTCCATTTCTGTGTTGCTGCTCTATTCGCTGTCTTGGACGCCAGATTTCTACGTCTGAAAAGGGGCACGGGAATCTGGGCACCTGGTTGCTGTCTTGATTGCTCTCAAACTACTCGTGGGCTATGAACGCGATAGCCAAGCCATGCTCGTGGATTCGCCTATTCGACTGTCATGCTCACCCAAATTGGATTTTAGCTTCGAACAAGTCTATCGAAGTCGAGCTATAGTTACACCGTCGCGCAGAGGCAGTATCACGACTTCGACCCGTTCATCTGCTCTTATGAGCTGGTTTACTTCGTGCATGGCCTTGACACCATCTTCGAACGTATCATGAGGCGCGTAGGGTGTTCCCTGACTCCACTTCAGCTGACTCCTCCATAACGCCTGCCGGACGAACCTTATACAGTGTATTGTCGAGGGCGATGATGCCCTTAGGTGCCAATAAACCCAGGTCCAGGATGGCTGTGAAGTAGGCAGGATAACCGCCCTTATCAGCGTCAATAAATATCTAACAAATATTTATCAAGGTCAACAGCCGCGCGAATGAGCTTCTACTAGACGTACCATGTCGAACTTGTTGCCCTCGTCACCGAGGACCTTCAAGCTGTCGTTTGCGGGCCCGATGCGGACGTCAATCTTGTCTCGCACACCTGCGCGCTCGAAGAATGGCGCAGCGAACTCGAGCAAGCACGGCTCGTATTCGAGCGTGACGACCTTGTCGACTTCCGGCAGCATCGCGAGCGCAACGGTCGTCGTCCCGACGAACATGCCGATCTCGAGGACTCGCCGCGCGCCGCAGATCTTGGCCAGCATACACAGGACGCTGGCCTCGTATCCGCCAGAACACATGTTCGCGGCCAGCGCGATGTCGCTGCCGACGGCAGCCCAGTCTTTGGCGTCCGCGGCGCGCATCATCTCGTCCAGGATGGCCGGGTACGGCGTCGACTGTTCCGCCATGTAGCCCTCGAGGCCGTCCACGACCGCGCGTGCCTCTCCTAGCAGCTTCAGGGCTTCCTCGCGGGCGGCGGTTGGCGAATTCAGTGTCGACTCTAGGCGCGCGAGGAGGATGCTGACGCGGTCCAGCGGCGTGTCGCCCAGCCATCCTGTGGGAAGCTGCGCCATGGTGGTTGGGATGGAATTGAACCTTGCGTGTCGCCCCCACGCGCGAGTACATCACAGCAAAGCGCAGACCACGCCAGCGCTGTCATCGGCGTCGAGCAGCTGTCACGGTCCGAGTCCCGCAATCGACGGTTGAGCGAGGATCCGGTCGTCGCCTGCAGTACCAGCCCGCTCGGTTCTGCTCAACCCTGAACGCCATGCCCAGTTCGTCGAGGCCGCCAACGCGCGCGCAGAGTCTACTCGTCACGCTGCTCTGCATTCAGCTCTCGCTCGCGCTGTGCCCGCTGTCGTTCGTCGTCACCCTCGTCACATGGCTCCAGTCGCATGTGTGCGGTACCCTGCTGTCGCAGCGCCGCGGCCAGCGGAAGCCCTGGCACCATACAGTGCTCATTAACGGAGGGCGGGCGGCTAAGGCGCTCGTCCTCGCGCGAGCCTTCGCGCGCGCCGGCCACCGCGTCGTCCTCGTCGAAGAGGCCTCCTACGCCACATTCTGCCCTGCGCGGTTCTCCGGTGCGGTTGAAGTGTTCCGCGCCGTGCCAGACGCGGACCAGGACTCGAAAACGTACCAAGATGCACTGCTCGCTCTCATCCAGGCCGAGAAAGTCACGCTGTTCGTCCCGTGTTCGACAGGCGGCGCCACACTCGACGACGCGCGCGTGGCAGATCGTCTGCGTGAGGCTGGCTCGCGCGTCGAAGCATGGATCCCGACCGAGCAGATGACGCGGACGCTGCACGAGAAGGACGGCTTCATGGCGCTCTGCGCGCGGTTGGGCATGACCGTCCCGCTCTCCAAGCTCGTCACCTCTGTCGACAAAGCCGTCGACTTCCTATACAGCGCGGAAGGACGCGGACAGCAGTATGTCCTCAAGAGCGTGCGCTTCGGCGACGACGATATCGGCCGCGCGGAGCAGGTGCATCTTCCGCTCGCCTCGCGCGATGCGACGCGGCGGCACCTCGAACGCCTGCACGTGCCACTCAGAGAGAACGCGCCGTACGTTCTGCAGCGCTTCGTGCGCGGGCGCGAGGTCTGCTCGCACGCGGTGGTCCGCGCGGGCCAGCTACGCGCGTTCGTCTGCTGCCCCGGCAGCGACCTTATTATGCGCTACGCGGACGTGCGCACTGCTTGGCCGGACGGAGAGCATCTTAGCGCGCTCGCTGAGCAATGGACGCGTGACCTCTTGCAGCGTTGGGCAGGAGCAGTTGGCGATGATGTTGAGCGCATGACGGGCCACTTCAGCTTCGATTTCATCTACGAAGAGGAGGAGAGTGTCCTATACCCCATAGAGTGCAACCCGGTGAGCTCTTTCCCAGCTTGTGCCGGCCCTAATCTGACAATGATTGTTTGCGCAGCGTGCTCATTCCGCCGTCACGCTCTTTGCCAGCGTTGGGCGCGCCTACGCGGATGCCTATGTCACGCAGGAGCACAAGGACGTCGTTCGGCCGCGCGACGACGAGCCAGCGCACATTTGGCTCGCACACTCGCTGCCGTACGCGCTCGCGCAGCACGTCCTCCCGTCCTGGCTGCACCCGGCGCTTGCCCGTCAAGGCCAACGTGAAGACCCGTCGTGGTCCCCCGGCTCCGGCCAAAGCGCGCTGCATTTGCTCCTGGACCGCGATGCGCGCGACGCCCAATGGGACGCGGACGATCCGTGGCCGTGGTTCGCGCTCGCGCATGTCCATTGGCCGTGGCTTCTCGCGACGCGCGGACTGAAAGGCTGGAGCAGGGTCAACGTGTCGACGAGCCGGTTCTTCTTCCTTGCGTAACTCTTTCTTGGCCATGGTCTGTGCCGTCTTAGGATATATTGTGCGAGAACGTGCGTGTGTCTGGCGTCGAGTCGTGGCTTCTTGTGCATCTTGGTGATCAGCTCAGTGTATGGCTTTCCTCACTGGGAGCGGTGGCGAACGTCCAGCGTGACGAAGTGGTCGGGCACTTCCCATGTTGCTCGAGGGAAGGCACGCAGCGCCCGGAAATCGGTTTCTTTGACTTTGTGTTGACTGGTGGCTTCTCATGCCCTGCTGTCTTCTCGCCTTTATTGACAACGTTCCTGGCAATATGTCGCCTTGTCAGTCGTCCTCGTGGCCTCATGGAAATTGCAGTGATTCTCATCGTCTCCGAGCTTCTCCTACTGCTCCTTCACGACTGACTCTTGTCTGCGCCGTGTCAAATGTTCTGCCAGAATCGCGTCATATTCATTTGGATTGGTTCTTATCAGGGCTACAGTACGGATCTCGGGCTGGGTATCCTTTTGTGCTGGTCGAAGCAGGTCTGCGCTCATGGAACAGGCGCTTGAAGCATGGCGGTCGATCTCATATTGACTTCTGGACTCTGATTGGAGTGCTCTTCACAACCGCCACGTACCATTTCACTCAACCGCGCTCTGCTTGCATAAGATGGCAACGGTAAGCTGCATATGCTCCTGTCGCTGCAAGAATTACACTGAATTGCGGATTTTCTACGCAGACTAGGTCCTTCTCCTGCATATTTTAGGTGTGTTTTCTAGATATGCTGCTAGGAGACTCTTCCAGCGATCATGACGCTCGAGACCTCTGGGCACTTGCTGCATTGTACGTTGTGGCGCTGTCACGATCTCCATCCGCACGTCGGGACGTCAAGCCAACGTCGAAACCATGGCGCGACAACGCTGCCATTCCAGTACTTTTACCAGCATCCTGCCCCGCTCGGACTTGCCAGGACCCCTCCGATCCCAGAAGTTTTCTTCATGGACGCGCCCCCAAATGGCAAAATAGACGGCAGCGACATGTCGGCCACCGTCGTCGAGACGAAGAATGGTTTCGTCGTTTCGGGCGCGGAACGACTCCATTACCAGTTCGTCATGGTCGACGATATCTTCAGCATGGCCAATGAGGAAGTGAGCGCCCCTCCGAATCTCAGATGAGAAGGTTGCCAACACGTTTCTGATAGCTCGCGGAACTGTACCGCCCCTGGAAGCGTTGCCTCCTCATAACAGATGCCATAGTCAACGGCCTCTACGGCGCCCAGGCACGCGCTTATTTCGAGGCTAAGGGGATTTCTCTCCATATTCATGTCATGCCTGGCGGAGAGACAAACAAGGTGAGGCATTTTTTCACATCGCGTACGCTTGGGTTTTAACTCTACATCGTAGACGATGAAGACCATGCTGTCTCTTGTCGACGCCTTCAACGAATTCGGACTCATTCGCAAGGAGCCCGTGCTGGCGCTCGGTGGAGGTCTTGTTACAGATGTCTGCGGGTACGCATGCGCCTCGTACCGACGCTCGACGAACTTCATGTGAGCTCCTCTTTCACTCAAATCGCGTGTACACTAATCTGCCTCTTAGTCGTATACCTACTACTCTCATTGGACTCATCGACGCATCCGTTTCTATCAAGGTCGGGATCAACCACGGCAAGCTGAAGAATCGTTTGGGAGGTACGAGCGGGGTTGTTCAAGAGCACCGCATCTGCTCACATGATCATAGCTTATCATGCGCCAATCGTTACCTTCCTCGACTTCACGAAGCTCACTACGCTGCCAGGTGAGTGCGCAAGGCGTTGAGAGCGGGACTTGCGTACAACTGCGCCACAGTTGGTCAGGTCCGCAATGGCTTTGCGGAGTTGATCAAGATCTCCTCCGTCGGCGACATCACCATCTGGCGTCTGCTGGAGAAGTACGGCGAGCAGCTTATTGAGACGCGGTTCGGTCGGATCCCCGGCGCTTCCACGGAGGTGCGCGCCGCCGCGGATGAGATCTGCTATAGAGGGATCAAGGTCATGCTCGAGCTCGAGAGCCCAAACTTACATGAGATCGGACTCGACCGTGTCATCGCGTTCGGCCATACCTGGTCACCCACACTGGAGCTCACGCCTGCAATCCCGCTGCGGCACGGACACGCCATCAACATCGACATGGCGTTCTCGACTACGCTCGCCTGGCTGCGTGGCTACATCACCAAGGGCGAGCACGATGAGGTGCTTCGACTCATGCACCGCGTCGGGCTCTCTCTGGATCACGACCTCTTCGATGAAGCACTCCTTCTGAAGGGCACGACGGCTATCCTGCAGACACGCGACGGCAAGCAGCGCTTCGTCGTACCGTGTCCGATCGGCCAGACGCACTTCATCAACGACGCGTCGCTTGAAGAGCTGAACACCGCGCTCCGCATCCACAAGATGCACGTGCGGGACAATTTTGGTGGAGGGGCCGGCGTCGAGGCTTACGTCGATTTCGGCGATTTGGTGGGTCGTCTGTCGCGCAGTGTATTCGTTCACTGAATCAACAGCGAAACAGGGCCAAGACCCTGCTATTTTTGCCGCTCAGGCCCAACTCCTGTCCGCGACTGTGGTGAACGGTGCCATTGCAACGTGCGCGCAAGCTCTCAATGGTTCGTCTCGTAGCGTGATGAGACTCTGTGCTTATTCTAACGAAATAATAGGCACGCTAGTCAGTGCTTAATGACAAGTGAAATGTTCCCATTGCCTCAAATTCAGCTTCGAGAGCATTGCCAAATGTCTGGCTCGGCGTTGAATATACAACTGGCTTGGCGCACGTGACGCACAACTTAATCATCCCGCGGAACCAAGTTGCATCGAGAGAGGATTCAGCAGCTCCATTGAACTTCAGATCAACTTCAGAATGCAAGGTGCATGTTTATATTTGGTTTCTCATACGTCTCAGGGTTTGATAATTCTCACCGGGCTCTCATCGAGATTTAGTTATATTGCGCATTACTGCCGGCGGGATCATTGGTCAGTCACGTCAATATGGTGATGAGTTCATAAACAAGTTGCGCACCTCTCTTCACGATTCTTACGCACCCCGCCCACGATTGGATAAAGAGATGTCAAGGCCCTTTTGACACGACAGTACTGGTGCTCAGGTTGTAGCAAGGAAAATGATGCTCCATTTATCCAACTCTCTATGCGCATCGACTTGCGTGCCACGTTCGTCGCATCCCTGTGAGACAGCGTACATCGCGACATCGGAGCGTAATGCCAGCGTGCATTGTTTCAACGATGACTCAGCCGAAGGGACCCCGCGGTCCAGCCGAGGATAAACATAGACAGTTCCCGAACTGTTGTCCGCCTACAAATAGCGGACTGGAGCGTCTGTGCCTAGTTCTGTCATTCCCTAGTCCCACATATGGCGCAGTTCGGAGCGGATACGACGGCGGATGAAGTTGTCGCAACATTCAGCGAACGCGTCGAAGGCCGCGTCTGTGCGTCTCTTGCTTGACAAGTGTAACGCAGCGTTGAACCATCTCACCCGCCGCCCGCGAGACAGTTTTGATAACCGGTCCGACGCCGAATGGAATCGGCGCTGCGACCGCCTATGCGCTCGCGCGCGCCCATCCCGCAGCGATCTGGCTCGCTGGGCGCAGCCCGGAGAAGTATGGCGCGGTCGTCGAGAAGATTCTCGACATCGATCCGCATATCGACGTCCGCGTGTACGCAGTCGACCTCGGCAATATCGCTTCCACGCGCGAGGTAGCGAAGAAGATTCTTTCAGAAGTGGACCACATCGACGTGCTCATCAACAATGCGGGCGTCATGGGCCTGCCGTACAAGAAGACAAAGGACGGCATCGAAGAACACTTCGCGACGAACCATATTGGTCACTTTCTGCTGACTAACATCCTCATGCCGGCTATTCTGAAGAGCGACGAGCCGACCATCGTTAATCTCACCAGCGCCGGGCACCGGGCTGGGACGGGAGGTGCGCTTTTGCAGACATTTTGTGGACATGTCATGCTGACAAGTGCCGCGGCCAAGACTACACCGACTACAACTTTGAGAAACGCGAGTATAACTGGTTTCTTGGCTACGGCCAGTCGAAACTTGTGAGCATGCCTTCCATCGACGCAAGTAAACTCCTTGATACCAGCTCATCGTCAGGCAAACATTCACTTCACGGAGTATCTCGCCAAGAAGCTAGGGCCTCGAGGCCTGGTTACTCTTGCGGTTCACCCAGGCACGATTTGGGGTACCTCGCTCGCTACACCGCTCTCGCAGGAGGAGATTGCCAAACTACGCGTATTGACGGCGTCCAGCAAGCATAAGACCGTGCAACAAGGCGCATCGACGACGCTCGTTGCAGCGCTCGATCGAGAACTCAGGCTGAAACACAATGGCGCGTACATGGCGGACTGCCAGGTCGCTCCAACACTCTGTGAGGGTGCCAAGCTGGACGGCGCGCCGGAGAAGCTGTGGGCGTTGAGCGAGAGTCTGGTCGGCGAGAAGTTGGCTTACTAGTACGACCCTTTCTGCGCATTTTCTTTCAGGAAATCCGCACTGTGAGAAACACTACGATGACGACAGGATAATCCTGGTATTACAACTGCGGCTTGAACTGGAATGATTACGTGCATCAGTGGCTGTGACCGGTCCGAAACTCTTTTTAAAGATTTCGGCATCACCTGCGCGGCTTCCTCTCATCCTCTTCATTGCAAGATGGCACGCACGTACGCATCGCATCCTAAAAAAATCAGTCAGACTCTGATACCTCTGCAAGGGCCCCATTCAATGTTGTATTCCTCGGCGCAGGCAACATCATGTTCGGTACGGGACTGGCATCAAGTTTGACTCTTCAATGTTGCTGATGGGGACGCAGGCTCGGACGAGGGCCCATGGAACCATTCGACGCGTTTTGAAAAGTACGTGGTCATTCTCTGCCCAGCAGCGAGCTAGGCACTGAATTCGTCCCCAGAAAACTTGGAGATCGATTCCGCATGCTCGCCGTCGTCGACCCCAATTTGCCTCGTGTTCACCAGACCATCGCAACGAAGCGAGCCGACCCCAAAGTTGGGGCTGCGTACGCCAGCACTGAGGCCTATGCTACGCTTGAGGATCTCATCGCTGCTTACAAGGGAAAGGAAGACACCATACGGCGCGTTAAATCTGATATCGCGAGGTCATTTCGTTAACCCTCGCCTCCTCAGCGTATTTGTTATCGGCATCCCACCCGTATTCCGCGGCGGAGTCAAGGAGGGCACCGACTTCGAGCTGCGCGTCAGCAAGGCGTTCCCCAACGCGCATCTGTTCATCGAGAAACCCGTATCGGCCAGTTCGCTGGAGGACGCGCTCAAGCTCGGCGAGATTCTCAGCCAGAACAAGCCGCGCATCGTCAGCGTGGGGTGCGTGCTGGCATCTCCCCGTGTACACAATGCCACTCTCATGCCTCGTATTCACAGATACATGATGCGCTACCTCCGTGCGGTCTCGCACGTCAAAAAGATTATCGACGACAACAACCTCGCCGTCATGGCTACCAACGCACGATACGCGTGCGCCTACCCGTCTATCATGAAGCCCGATTGGTGGGACAAGTCGATTTCGTGCGTATTTGCCTGCCCTCGGCAGTGCGGCAGAGCTTGACTGTTCATAGGTGCGGGCCAGTGGTGGAGCAGGCGACGCACTTCTGTACGCGCCGATAGGCCAACCAGCACAGGGATGGCGGTGAACTGACGTCGTTCTCATCGCTTGTTAGGCGATCTCTCGCGCTTCTTCGGCGGGCTTGTGGACCTCGGCAGCGTGCAAGCGCGCGCGCTCGAGTGGGACGAACCCGCTGGCAAGCTCAGCAAAATCCACCCGGGCGTCAACGAGGCAAACATTGCGCCAGAGAAACGCATCCCGCGCGCCACTACCGCAATTTGGTGAGCGCTGAAGCGCTCCGCGAAGCCACATACTGATATTGGCCGACAGGAAATACAAGAGCGGAGCGGTGGGGCATCTCACGCATATCGTCGCGCTCCAAGGCGTCAAGTACAACTGCCAGCTTGAGATCTTTGCGGACGGGTACATGTTCGTGTAAGTATTTCCACTTCGACGGCCACTCCGCGGGTGGCTAAAGATGTCATAGCATCGAAGACCCGTACAACACCCCCAGACTGCGCATTCGCTCGCCTGACAGCGACGAGGAGGAAGTCCTCGTGTTCAAAGACGATGATCCCTTCTTAGAGGAGGTAAGCAACTCCCATTACAAGCTGCTTCTCGCATTGAGCGATTTTCGCATTGACAGGTCTCCGTCTTTATCGACGCCATCGAGACCAAGGATAACTACATCGTTCGCAGCCCGTTCATAGGTCAGTTTTTTTTATCAGGTATGTAGAATGAAGCACAACCTCTGATTGCATTGTGCAGATGCGTGCGAGAGCTATGCCTTGACGTGCGCCATCCGCGCTGCAAGCGAGAAGAAATAGAGTGAGAACGACGGAGACGCTTGTATCTCGCAGCAATGTACAGTGTTCTAGATATGCCGGAGCTGCAGATTTTCAGAAGGGCTCAACGGACTCCTTATTGACGCTAAAAATCCGCCGAAATCTACCCTACCCCGTGCCGAGTCACGCCGCGCCGGAGAACCTCTCCTGCCGCCTCAGAATGCTGGCGACTAACTCAGCATCTGGAGCCCCTGCCAACCTATCGGGCCGGCCAGAAGCAAGCGCCGCATCGCGGTGCTAAGTACGATAGGTAGGAATCAGTAGGCGCAACGCGGACACACGAGGAACACGTACGATCTCGCGCGCGCGCACAATGAGCTCCATCGGCAGCGAGGAGCTGATCGAGCAGGTAAAGAGCGACCACTCGTACTGGGCGAGCGGGTTCTGGCTGTACGGCTCTAGGATGCGCTGGAAGTCCTGCAGGGGCAGCTTGTAGTCGGCGGCTTTGGCGATGTCGCAGATGATGAAGCAGGCGGCCTTGTGCGGGATGCGGCGCACGCCCTTCCAGTCCGCCTTCTGGCAGCCGGTACTGCAGTAGTAAACGACCTTGCACTTGGAACAGCGTTTGAATGTCGTGTCAGGGTCCATGCTGGCGTGCACCGAGAGACCGCACGTCGGGCCGCCGCAGATGCGGCGACGCGACGCGAGCGTATTGAGCACCGCGTGGATGACGCCGGCGATGTCGAGTTGGCTGGTCTGGGGAACCTTGGCGAGCACGTCGGCCCCGACGGCCGAGTCGGGCTGCGCGATGCGCGTGTGGACGACTGCGGCGAAGGCGGCGATGTCGCCCGCGAGCTTGGAGTTCGGGCCGTACATGATGTCGAGGAGCTTCAGACCCATCGTGGCGGACTCGAAGAGGATGCCCTCGAACTCCAGCGTAAACTGCAGCAGGGCGTTGGGGTCCGCGTCAGGCGCGTCGCGCATGCAGCGGATGAGGGTGACAGCCGCCTTCATCTTGGCCTCGTTAAGACCCAGCCCGGCGGGATTAAGCTCCTCTTCGTCCAGCAGCATCATTGCCGACTCGGGATTGCAAATCCACCGCGCGACGGCGAGGACTAGGTCCTTGCGGCTTTCCATGAGGACGGGGAAGACCAACGGGTGCGCGATATACAGCAGGTCCGCGAGGAGGAGCGTCGGGTCGGGCGCCTTATCGTCCACGCTCCAGAGCAGGATCTTCACGACGTCGATGAGCATGCCCTTTTCGTCCGTGCCGGACGGGAAGAGATCCTCCTGGCGCATGGGCCACGCGCCGCGCTTGTTGCTGAACGCCTTATGCTTCTTCTGTGCGCGGCTGACGGCGGACCGCTCGCCAACGAACAGGCAGGCGTGAAGGCAGGAGCAGGCGCCGTCGAAGAACGTGAGGAGCAGATACTCCCCGAGCGCGACGTCGGCCGCGTGCAGAGCGCACTTTGTCGTTGCGGCAACCAGGCGGCGGAAGAAGGGCGCGCTTGGGTGCTTCGGGTCGCCGTGCGCGGGAAGGCTGATGGCGCGGACGCAGGCATCCCAGAATTCATGGCAGTCGCGGCGAACGACGTCGAGCCCCGCCTCGTCGTCCTTGAGCTCCCTCGCGAAGGAAAAAAGACACGACGGGCAGCATTCATCAGCCTTGATGGCCCGGGCAAGCACTCGAGCACGAGACAGCAGGGCCATGTCCGCCACAGGTTTTGCTGGCGTCCGGAAGGTTGGGGATCAAAGGCAAGGACCGGGGCCTGAGCATATCAGAGCTTTATATTGCTGGGACCGCCGCGTGGAGGAGGCCCCGGCAATCAGGCCGATAGGAACGCCTATGCGCACGCTGGCGCCCCAGGCCAGAGTATGAGTGCTCCTTCAGAGCTGCTGACAAGGAGCTGACTCCTCACGCACAAGACTCTAGCAGACATATTAAAACCAGAAGCTGGCGATATACTGCAACATCATTTCGAATTTTCGATATGAGACGCAACGACAGCAGGGCAACTATGGTCCGTCGCGTAGCGGGCGCGAAGTAATCTAGTATAAACCATGCAATGGCAATAGGTCAGTTAGCAAGCACGCGGTCCTGGGGCCGGACGACGCCGCTGGGCAGCAGCCGTGGCGTAGAGTAGAGTTGCAAGTTGCAAGCTTTGGCATGGCAACCAGACTCCGCTGTTTGCGTCTTTTGCGGACTTCCGATTCCGCGACCATTTCCAACTTCCTCAGCGCAATTACAGAAAATTCGAACTAGTGGCCTACGAAACGAACTCATAGTGAACTGAAACACGTTTTTCTCATTGAAATTCCTCTGTTGCACGCTCACAAAAATGCCATTTGCAATCATGATGCTTGCATGATTCTCCGATCCGTTATTCTAGCTCTTAAATACCGGCAGCCCATCTCTCCTGGCGGTTCATCACGTCCATCGCAGCCGCAATTTCTGGGTCGTGCTCCAGCTCTTCGTACTCGTGGATCGGAATCCCTATGGCGGCCGAGTACTGGACATGCTATCGAGGAGCACCGGCGTAAACACAACTCAATGCTCATAATGCTTGTAGTACCAACTCACCAAGTACCGGGCGCGTGGGAAGAGCTCCGTCGGAAGGTTGCCATGCGCCGTAGCAAAGTAGGCCAGGGCATGACGTTCCTCGGAACTCCACTGGCACTGAGGTGCATTAAGGACCGCACGCTCGAAATCTTCACGCGATTGACTGAGCGACGCGACGGCGAGGATTCTTGCGATGAGAGGACAGACGACATTATGCGGAATCCCTCCTCCGAGTGCGTCCCAGTCGTCATGCTCGCACGCTGTGCTGCAATACGGCGTGATCGCGCAGCGCGAGCACATGGCGAAGGAGGTATTGGTAGTGCCGCTGGCGTTATTGCAACCGCATGCCGTACAAACGCGGCGGCGAAGCGTCAAGCTCAGGAAGAGCCTGTACAGAATCCCAGCGAGACTGAGCTTGCCCGGATCCTCGACCCGAGCGCGAACGCGGGGATCCAGCGCGGACTCGGCCAGCTCGAGCCGGGGAAACAGCGATGCGGCGAATGTGGCGAGAATGCTCTGGATCGGCGGCGGCACAGTCGGGAGATTGAGCGCGTGCATCGCGGCTGCAAAGAGCCGCGCCTCGTGCCCGAGCGTGAGCTGCAGCAGCGCATCGACGTCCGCGCCCGTGGCATCGCGCACGCTGCAGATGACGGCAAGTGCGGGGCCGAGACTCCGCACGCCCGCCCGGGAACGACGGACGAGGGCGTCGGCCATCCCGTCCTTTTCCCGCAGGAGCGCCGGGAAGATGTATGTGGGCGCGGCGGAGAGCGCCTCAGCGAGTAGGAGCATCGGGAATGGTCTGTCGTCGAGGAGCATGCACCAGCCCACGAGCGCGCGCGCTCCGTCCGGGACCATGCCTTTAATACGGGCGGGCCAGAGGGCGTCGTCGTCTAATGGGGCGGGCTGGCCGCCAGCGCGCTGGAGGCCTACATGGAGGCATGCGCAGGCTGCATCGATGAGGATGTGCAGGTCGTTGTCGGCAGAGTGAAGTGGGCAGCGCGCCGTCGCGGTGGTCAGAGCGTTGATGGAAGTAGCGTTCGGTGATGTATTGGCGACAACGGCGGCACATGCGTCCCAGAACTTGGGGCACGAGGCGCGCAAGCCGTCGACGGCGCCGGGGCGCGCATCCCGGAGCTGCGCGGCGAAGCCGTGTAGACAGCCTGGGCAGACGTCGAGCGCCTCGAGCTCCGTCGCGAGTCGGCGAGCTTGGGGAAGCAGCAAGGTCATGACCGCGGGGGGATCAAAGGACGAGGGAACCAGAAATCTAGAGCGCTCCTTTTATAAGCACATGGGAGCCTGAGGTCATGTGCAGAAAGGATGAGCCGGGTTGCGAGGGGCGCAGCAGGGCGTTGGAGTAGACATAGGGTGAACAAAGCCTCAGCACGACTGAGCGCGATGCTAGCATCATGTAGCAAGACGCTGGAAGGTACAGCCACCATCGGCGCATCAAATGAGCGTGAGAGATAAAGTGCTATCGCGGTGCTACGAGCTGTGATAGAGCTCTAGCACGCGTGCTGGCATTGCTAGCACAGGATATCACAGTGCTGTTGTACCAGGTCAGGCACACAAAAAGAATAATATCCATGAGACGCGAGAACAGGACTGGCTCGGCGCCCGTGCCAAAGGGATGAATGCAATACGCCAACATTCTACAAGGAGTAGTTGTCTCTGGGCGGATGGCTAAACGGCATGTCGACGACGAGCAGCAAACCAAGAAGCATATTTCCAGCTACACTTCGAATCTCGTGCCCTTAGAGAGGTCTTTTTCTTGGATGCTGGCGTTCAGACCCTTTCAGCGCGATAGACGAGCCAACAGGGTCAACAGAGCTCGATGGTGCGGGTCGAGCACTTCAAAGCATGTGAACGGTCGACTATCCAGGCAGTATTGATGACCGTGAGCGAAGAACATACAAGACGGAGTGTGGACGAGGCTAAGGATGGTAACGGCCATCGCCGGAAGACAAGAAGGGATCAAAATCATTTATTTTTGCAAAATTTGTGAAATTTATGCAGCATAATTCGACTACTTAAGGAATGATCAAATTTTCTCTTGATGCCAGGGAAGGAGTATGTCCTGGTTTTGTTTCCGGAGACGGCCGTGATTCCTCTTCACCCCAAACCGCATCCTGCGGCATTCTTTTTATTGCTCGCAATGGCAGCCTCCCCCCTGGCGCACAACATCTGCTCTGTACGGCTCGAGCGCGACGAGCAAAGGCTTGCTGAACTGGAAACCCAAATTACCGCGGTTTTTCGCACGCTCGGCGAGGTTGACGCGAAAATTTGCGAACTTCAGCGAACCAAGGCGGATGCACAAGCATGGCTCTCGTCGCTCATCCCTCAACGTGACAAGATGCTGCTTGATATCATCTCGCAGCGCTATGGTCGCAGCCCACTCAGTACGTTTCCCGATGAGCTGCTGGGCCACATCTTCCGGATGGCAGCGTTCGCGAAGGACCCATTCTGGCCGTCAGTGCACGAAGGAGCTTATAATTATGACCGCGCCCGCGCCCCGTTCATTGTGGCGGCTGTATCACAGCACTGGCGGCGTGCAGCGTTGCTCGCGCCGGATATCTGGCACTATGTCGGCGTCCCCGTAATCGGCGCGATTGATTACTATGGCTCAGGTCCCAAGATCCGCGACTACGTTAGCACCGTCCTTATGCGGTCTGGCGCATTTCCCGTCGACATCATGCTGGACTCCATTGATGACCACTCGAACCACCTGGTAGCGTCCATTCTGGAGGCTCTGAACGAACATATCCATCGGTGGAGGCGCATTTACGTGTCACTAAACGATACCGACGGCCTTTTGGAGATGACACAGTTTCTTCGCGGTCGTGCCCACCTTCTCGAGGAAGTTGCGGTTGTCGTGCCGCGATTCGATGCGGCCGGGAACGAGGTTGCGCCGCCACATGTCCCATGGCCCAGCAAGATGCCGAAGTACTTCTCCCACTGCCCGCGTCTCAAAGCGTGTTACGTCTATGGCATTCCGTTCACTTGGGACCCCATGCATACCAGGCTTTCGTCACTCGTTGCACTCACGCTTGAAGTCGCGACGATGCCCATAGCTGCTCTCTGGAGCACCCTTCAGCTTACACCGATGCTCGAGTATCTCTCTTTTTCGTCTGGGATTGCAGTAAATGAAATTCTCGAACAATATCCGCTCGCTCTGCCAAAACTCGTCACCCTGCGCCTTCACAAAAACTCGCCGACGATCTTCGAACGCGTTCCGACTGCGCTCCAGGTGCCTTCTCTACGCTGTGTGTCCGTGGACACCGGCTCCGCGGATCCTGACAGACGACCGCCTATGCCGCAGCTCGCGGCGTTTTTCGAGAACTGCGGCAGCTCGCTTGACGACGTCGAGCTGTGCAACATGGTGCTCTCGGAACGGGACGTCTCCGTTCTGAGACCGCTGTCGGGCATCAGCACCCTCAGCCTCGATAGGTGTATCGTCTTCAGCTCCTTTTTCGACGGCATGCACGACGCGGAGAATTGTCTGATGCCGCAGCTCAGCCGCATGGTTCTGCATAGCACGCATAACGCCATCGAAAGGGATACCGATGGCCTTCTCCGTCTTGTCCGCGCGCGCAATCCCGTGAGCGATAGCCACAGTTTTACCGACGCAGAGAAGCCGCTGTGGAACTCTTTCAAGGTCCTCGATATCTTTGACGACTGCGACTTCCCGAAATGGGATTTGCTAGAGATTCGGGGAATCATGATGGATACAAGGTCCGTCGATGCTGTCTGTGCCTATTCTCTCGTTGACGCATCGGTAACCCATTACATAGCTTTTAAGCAGGAGAGACGCGATGTCGTGACGAGTCTCAATCGATCGACAGATGCAACACGTGAAGCTTACACTCTGCATATGCTAGTAACTCGGTGATAATTAACGCAACGAATCCAAGTAGTGACTAGCGATAAGAAAACTTCTACACGCGTTCGAGAGCAGGCTAAACGTCTGGAAAAGTGTTCCACTGATGCATCGCACCCCTGGGGCCCACAGCGAAGAAAGTCATGATGACACGAGGGCGACGCTATAGTCAGGCCGACGTCAACATCACTGCGGCAACCACATGCCCAAGAGAAAAAAGACTCACCAGCTCGCGCGCGCGCTCGCGGTACTCCCAGAGTAGGGCGTCGTGCGCCATCATAAAGTCCAGCGTGTCCTTCCATTCAGCAGGCGACATCGAATTGACCGGCGCGCCCGGGATGACCTTGCGGAAGGCGGCACAGACGTTCTTGTGGGGCACCCTCCCACCGGCGGCGTCGGTCCAGTCCCGCTGCTGACACTCGTCGCTGCAGTAGCAGAGTTTCTCGCAGCCGGTGCACCTCGCAAACACGGCGTCCGGCGCGACGGTGTGCGCGAAGCGGCCGCAGTCGGGGCCAGCACAGCGGCGGCGGAACTTGAGGTTGAGGAGGCCGAGGAAGAGGTTCACAATCTCGTGCAGCTCAGCCATCGGGGGGTTGCGGTACTTTTGTGCGCGTGGAGGAAGAGCGTCCACCGGGAGCTTGAGGTATTGCTGGAGAAGGATGGCGGCGCTGGCGAGGCCCTTGTACAGCCCGTCCGACTCGGGGTCGTCGGCGCTGATCCCGTCGACGAACGCGAGTCCACCGAGGATCGCGGCGAAAACGTCCGCCTCGCGGCCGCGGAGGACAACGAGCAGGTCGGAGCCGCCGCAGTCGGGGCCCCATTGGACCGCATTGAGAAGAAGCGAAACACCAGCTGCCCCGCGCAGGCGAGCAAGCCACGCTGGGCTTTGTACCACGAGATTCTCGGCGCGTTCGGCAGCATTGCGCCCGCGGAGACGGTCGATGATGAGTTCGACGAGGCTCGCGCGGAAGTCGGGCGATTGAGTGACGGCGTCGAGCACAAACGGACGAGCGACGTGGACGATGTGGTGTATGACGAGGATGGGTTGAACAGACGAGATGATAGTGCCCCAGTGGACGAGGGCCGTGAGGGTGGCGAGAGGACCAGCCGGGAAGAGCTGAGTCGACGACGAGGGCCAGAAATTCCGGCTGGTCGCAAACGGCTTGCATTCACGCTCGGCGCGCTCTGACGCCGAGTCGCCTTGACCGCCCAGCACCAGGAAAAGGCAGAGGCAGGCGGTGTTAACGAACTCGTGCACGACCTCCGCCTCAGTCTGCGCGTGCGGGCGGCGGCAGCGGTCGAGGTTGTCGTCGAGCGTCTGCCCGAGCGCGTCGACTTCCTCGTCCGAGAGAGCCTTGATGACGACGGAGACGCAGGCGTCCCAGAAGGGATGGCATTGAGCGCGCACCGCATCGAGCTCGCGGCCCGTCGCAGTCTGGAGCATGTCCGCGAAGCGGGTGAAGCAACCCGGGCAGCACGACGGGGGCGCGGGCCCAGCAAGCCGTGAGGCGAGGGAGTTGGCGCGAGAGACGAGGTTCATGGCTCTGAGTGCCGCCGGCGTGGGGGGAAAACGAGCAGCAAGTCGGAACCAAGCTTGCGTCGGTATAAATGGTAAAATCAGTCGCCACCCCATGTGCTCGGAAGCGAGCGAACCATGTGCGACGGCAGGCGTGCCTGTCCGGCAGGCGCGCCTTCTTGCGAGCTGGCGCGCCAACTCGCACCTCAGGCGCGACTGTTGGACCCCCAGGCGCACCTGCAGAGCTCGGATGGGTTCCTTAATCAGCGTGGCATCACGGAACCATGTGGTACACGGGCAATCGGTGCGCAGCAGGCGCGCCTGGGCAATGGATGGCGCGCCATCCTGCTTTCTAGGTGCACCTTAGGAGCGCGTCGACTCGCACGCCAATCTAATGCGAAGGCCACAGCGCCACGGCCAAAATGGCATTTTTCAGGCAAGCAGGGCATATTGGGCTCCAGGAACAGGCTGCTTCGAGGTCTCGATACTGGGATTTGGCGTGGTCGTCGCTCAGATAGCAGGGCTTTTTTTGCGTGCAGATATTGTGCATGAAGTCTGCCCAGGATTTATTTCATGTGGTTGTGAAGCGCGTTCTGACTCCAGGCAGAACTGGCGCCGTTTTCGCGTCAGGCCATCGTGCGAGCGATATGAAGCGGACGAAGGGTCGGTCGGGACTCTCCGTCGTCCGCCGATGGCACGCCATCGGGAATAACTCTCTTCATAGCTCCAAATAAAACAAGAGTCCAATTATCAGGAAGAACCAGACAGTAATATTTTCGAAGTCTCTGGCTTTTAGCGGTCTATCATATTATTCTGCGGTGCAGACTGCAATGTCATCATTTTGTCGATACTGTATTCATGCTGTAGATGATTGAAGCGGCCATGGTTGGCCACTTCGACAAGAATGAAGACAATTTGAGGGCAGGGAAGCCAGACAAGGCAGCTAGACACACCTGGAGAGAAGCTCAGACTTTAAACTGCGGTGTCAGATCCAAATATTTTGTGACGAAAGACAGTCTGATCATATCCCTACTAGAACCCCATATTAGAATAAAATGCTGCATCTGGCCGTATTTTGGTATGCTGAGTATAGTCACTAGTGAATCTTAGAGCCCTTGGATAAGTTGTCAGCCAGCGAAACATATCGGGCCGCGCACACAACGCCAATCCTACAACGTGAGCGCTACAAGAAAGTATACAGAGAAGTACTTACTGTATCTCCCTCCATGCATCTCAGGCGCTTACATGCTCACAATCTCCGTCGCTACCGTGCATGATGTTGCTGACGGATCCAATCGGGAATCCGCAGCAAGGCAAACCGCAAGCCACGGCTGAAGTCAATCAAATGAGCTTTCTCCCCGACTGAGAACCTTCAGTACTTGCATAGAAATATCGAGCTCTCAGGTTGTTCACAGTCAGAACTGTACACCAGGATTTAGTTACCGGCTTGCCGATCAAACCGCCCGTCGGCAATCAAACCGTATGACGGGGCTGACCGCGCAATCGTGGAGGTGCTTACCCTCTTACCATGCCCACGACCGTGCCACTAGCCGCGAGTCCCACGCATACCGACTCGTCTGACCGCACGATGGCGCAGCACGAGCGCGAAGAGCGCGCACCCGCCAGCAGTTTCTCCGACGACAGCGACGTCGACACGGAGATTGAGTTCGAGCCGATTCACGCTGAAGACGATCTGGAGTTCGAGGAGGGCCCGCTCGAGCAGCCAGTACCGACTTCGCAAGTTTCGACCGATCCTTTACCGCTCCGCGTGCCCGGGCTAGGATGGGCAGACGTTGACCTGCGCGACCCGAAGCAGGTATGTATTTGCTCATGCTGTGTGTGGCGCATCTGCTTACTGTATTGCTTTAGATGCAGGAAGTGCGCGACTTTACGATTCTGCATTACGTTCAAGACGATGAAGAGCCCTACCGCTTCGATTTCTCTGCGGAATGTCTGAAATGGTAAGCTTCACTCATTCAACTCTTCGTCTCAATTCACGCTATTGTAGGGCCCTCATGCCTCCCGAATACTACCCAGACTGGCACATAGTACTACGTAAATCCGAAACGCAAGAAATTGTTGGCTTCATCGCGGGCTTCCCGCTCAAGATACGAATACGCCAAAAGTACGCGTTCTGGTCATTGAGCGCAACTGATCCTCTAACTATGCCATAGCGTCCTTCAAACCTGCGCGATCAGCTTCCTATGCGTCCACCGGGAATGGCGCGGACAGCATCTTGCAGCCGTGATGATGTCCGAATTATCGCGGCGCGCGCAACTGCGCGACGTGCACCAGCACTTTTACACGACCGGAACGACGCTTCCCCGCATGGTCTCCACATCACAGTGCGTATTACTGATCTTAGTATTCTTTTGTGTCAATTTCTGACTCCGTTTTGTCTCAGATACTACCATCGATGCCTGAATTTTGCACAGCTACACAAGATCGGCTACGTTGCGCCACCCGCGGGCGTGACAGTCGACGACGCGATCGCCTACTACAAACTCCCCGACCATACATCTGTGCCCGGGCTCCGTGAGATGCGCGACGAAGACATTCCCGCCGTCACGCAGCTCTGGGCAGACTTCAGTAGGCGGTACAGCAGCGCGGCGATGCTGTCCGAGCGCGAGATGCGACACTACCTGCTCTCGTCTCTGTCTCTAAAGTACAGGAAGGACGGGCGCTCCATGTTCGCATTTGTCGTGGAGGCGCAGGACGACTCGCGCGCCATAACGGACTTCGTGTCCTTCTACGTCCTCAAGGTCGTCGCGCTCGAGCAGCCCAACGACCCGTCGCGGACAAGACGCATTCTCGACAGCGCGCACCTGTACTACTACGCGTCGACGTCTACGGCATCTGACGAGCTCCTCGCGGCGCGCTTAAACGAGCTCATCGCAGACGCTCTCGTCGTGGCGCAGCGTGAGGAGCTCGATGGCTTCAACTGCATGAGCATCATGGATAACTGCCTGTTCTGCGCGCAACATGAACCGCTCAAGGTTCGCTTATTTATCTACACTGCTTGTGTTGCTGTATGTTGACGATGGTCTACAGTTCCATATGGGGACCGGTCTGCTCAAGTGGTACCTCGAGAACTACCGCGTCCATCCGCTTGCAGGGCGAGATGCTACCGCCGACGCGCCACCAGGTAGGGGTATCGGGGTTATTATCATATAACTTGTTCATCGTACACGCATACACCATTCTACGTATACGCTCGAGATATTGTAAGGGAATGTACAGTATGTCTAGTACTTGTGCATAAATCGTAACATAACGCACGAAGGGCCTGCCGGTCGCACGGGATGCTAGTACTGTTGAAATTTAGTTCACAGACGAAGATACAGTATAAAACTCCAGTCTCGTCTTTGCCGTGTGTTTTCCTGCTTTTCACGATCTCAGCTATGAAGGGCGAAATGGCAAAGTCGGAGAGTTCCGACAGGAGCGTGCTTGGCCTCTTCTTCCTTCGCCGCTGCAAATCCAGCTGGCCAGCGTGAGGGGCCGCGGTATGCACGGACGAAAAGCTACACGATTGTATGTGCTGATCCGGCCCACTGAGCGGAAATAAAGCCCTGCTGCCTTTTTGACTGACCGCAATTTGACCGCTGCCAGTACCGCCGCTCAGGACAAACGTACCAGTGCATCGAGACCCTACATTGTCAACGTCTAGGAGAACTATATGCCCCGCTTGCTCTGAGATCTACTGCGTGCAATTGTCCACATCTGGAGTACTACGCGACGAGAAGGCGCTGCGTAGGCGCACCTCCGAAATTGGGAAATCTGGCAAGCCTTTGCCTAGGCGCTCCTACTGCCAAAGGAAGTCGATGAACCACATGGCTGCGTGATCCCCCCGTCATTTAAGGTACGAGCTTTAACGCTGTAGGTGCACCTATCGGCCAAATACTATCTTCACCGGGTCGAGCTTGCGCGTCGGAGAGCGCCTAGGTGAGCCTGCCTTCAGTGCTGAACGGCCACCCGTTTGGCACAGTTCGCATCCGAAGGTTTGGCACAGCAGCGGGCAATCAGGCTGGTCGCCCATTTCCCGTTAAATACCGGGTGGGTTTGATATCTGCATCTCGTCTTTCCCCCGTCAACGCGCATCCATACCCATGGATCTCATCGCTGCTGCACACGCTCTCTCCGCCAATGGGGCGGAGACGTCACAGGTGTCCTTCTGCCCAGGTTGCTTCCTGCGCTTCGCACTTCGGCTCCAAGCTGCGTCCGAAAGCGAGCTTGACGCGTTGCGCGTTGCTTGCGGCGATTTCTGGAAAGCGTGCATCGCGGTCGTCATCAAAACCCGTTCTGATGACGACGTCGACGAGTTGCGTCGTGTCCTCCGCCGAAATCACTCCAGTTGCACTTACGAACCCGCCGCTACTGCAGCAACGGAGAGTGGGCAGGCTTTCCAGAACGTCGTCCCCGCTATCTTGGACGCTGCTTGCCGCTGCATTCACCACGGTCTCGCGCGAGGGAGACTTTCGGCGTACCAGCGCTCAGACCGTCGTCTCAAGGTGTTCTCGAGGCGCGACAATTACTGGCCCTCGACGACGGACGAGCTCTTCCCGGAGGGACAGGTAGCCACTCTCGCCGCGCTGGTACACTGGGGTTCCAAAATTCCGTCTGCTAGCCCCGTTGTGGTCCTTAGCGACATTGTCGGTATTGCGCTGCCCTTCTTCCTCAGCGCGCTCTTCCAATCGATGGAGCTCCGCGCGAGTCTCGTCAAGCTTATCATAGCGCGTCTCTGCGGAATCAACACGAAAAGCAAGGACTACGTCCTTCCCAATAACTCATCGCCCAGCCTTATATTGACTTGGCGAGTTGGCGGCATCCGCGCCGTCGCATCTCTTTTCCGTGTTCTCCAAGTTGGCCCTGACGCTAGGAAGGACGACCTGATCGCTGTTATCGATGGCCACAAATCAGACCTTTTCCCAGTCGTCCTTAACGCCATAGAGCTCATCGACGACATTCCCAACACGGAAACGACGTACAGTGTGCTTGCGTCGGTCGCTAACGTCCTCCAAATGCGTCTGAAGCTCGCCATCAGCGTACTCCCGCCGCCTGTGCTTGCGTTTCGCCACCCTGCGATGAATATGGCGGATGTTGTGGTCTGCTTCCTCTGCACTCTCAGGAAGCAGGAGCGCCGGCGTTGCGACGGCCCGGGTTGTGGGATCTTCGTTCATAATCTTGAGCCCGAAGCCGCGTTCTGTCCCGGGTGCAAAACCCTGAGCTACTGCAGTCCGGCCTGCAAGAACCGTGACCTGGAGACCAGCCACAAAAACATGTGCGCGGCCATTCGCAGACTCATCGATTCCTGGAACTACGAAAAGACGTTTTCGGAGTGCGGACACTGGGAGCAGTACCATCTCTGTTCCTTCACTCTCGGACACGATGCGCTGCCATGGGGGCTCAGGAAGCGAGCAAGTGAAATCGTGAGCCCTGCTTCTACTTTGGATCGTGACCGCTGGCATTGATTTTGTGTACTTGCATATAGTTTCTTCCTCTTGGGATGTTCGGGACGACCGTTCTGGTCGCCTCGCCCTTGGCCGTTGTCGGCATGAATGTTTCCCAATATCCCTAAAAACGACTCTTAATGAATTCCCACAATGTACTTATCAACAGTTGACATTGTCGTTCTGATCAGTGAGCTGCAAAAACGCTGCAAGTGGTTCTTCACAGGGGAGCGGTGCAACAGGCGAAGGAGGGTCAAATTTAAGCCTTCATCAGACCATATCAAACCCATATCTCTAAGGACCAAGTGCAATGCAGCGCGGATCGCAGCGCAAAATCTTCATCCATACTCCAGCCACGCCGTCCTCCTCGCATCCACGTGCAAAACCCGTTTATCGAAAGAGGATGAATTTTCTGTACCTCATAGAGCGACGATGCGCAAGATTAAATAACGAAGTTGATACCCGCCGGGCAGCTGATTACTCTGTATATGCGTCACTGATGACTCGGGCCTCCAGGATATGTAAAGCTTGTGACTGTACAGTAGTTGTGCGGAACGCGGAGTTTGCGGATGTTTGTTGACTTGCTCTCCGCCTCAAAAGTTTTCAGCTACCCTCAATAACATTACCGGTCATTCCACCCGGCGCTCGTCGTTTTCTGCCAAGACACAGTGTTCCCAACGCGTAGCGTCGTGGCTATGGGTCGAACCACTGCGGACGGTCGCCACATCCAAGTCGACGTAGTCCGCTACGCGACGGACGTTCTGACGCCTCAGCTCAGAGACCCGCATAAACCGCAATGTTGCCCTCTCTGCGTGCTACTCTGTGTTGCAACACTCAGGAATCCCGATTGCGACCAGATGCTATCCTATCTGCGCCTGGAGAAACACGACTTTTTTTCTGCATGCATCGGCGTTCTCGCAGCACCTCGCGGCGACTCGGATATACCCAGACTGAGGGCGCTACTTGACGATAACCATTCGAGATGCGTCAATCCAGAGTGGCATGGTTTTGTGCATGCACAGACTATCGACGATCCGCTAGCGCTGTTCATAACGACCCTCATCAGCTGCGTGAGCAGCGCTATCCGCAACGTCAGGGCGAAAGGCTGGTTCAAGGCCAAGGCGCGGGAGGGCACCTGGCCAACGGCCCCTGAGCAGCTTCTACCCTTTGGCGCGCGGTCTAGCGTGCAGTCGTACGTGTTCTGGTGTCGCACGCTCCTATCGCCGTTTGCTGTTCCCTTCCTCGTGGGGCTTTTGGAAGTTGCGCGCTCCGAGGTTCTACCGCATCTCTTGGCACCTCCTCAAAAGGATCTCCTCATGGAGACGCTTATAGCGACGCTCTCCGGGAAAGCCATGTCATCCCTCGTTTCTGCAGATTTGGCGACAGCCGGCCAGCCTTTCGGACTAGTGCCCCAGCAATCTGCGACACACTTGATGGACACCATTGCAAATGGTCAAGGTGCCTCGCTGGTCGACTTGGCCACTCTTTATTCTGGTCACGAGAGCGCCCTCTACCCAGCAATCATTTCCGCACTGGATTCCAACTTGATTGACGACGAGATGCTCCTCCTCACGCTTTCTTCCACCGCGGCACATATCCACGAGCGGCTGTCGCTTCCTCAGTCCGCGCTCCACGAACGTATTCTCTGGTACAAGAGCAAACTGGACCTTCCGGAAGGCACCAGTGCCGCTGTTCAGCTGGTGTTTATGATTCTATTCCACCAGTCACGGTCCAAGACATGCTCCGCCGCAGGATGCCGCGAGGTTGGGAAGCAGACGTGTGCGCGGTGCAAAACCGTCCGCTACTGTGGACGGGCGTGTCAGCAGAACGACTGGAAGGTCCCTCAGGGGCAAGCATTCGATGTTTGTGTCACACACAAGGCTTTGTGTCCGGTCCTTTGCAGGCTCAACGATGCCGGTGTATCTGTGGAAAGCAGAAACCTCCCTCGGTTCATAGAGACGTACCAGCGTGCAAATATCGCTGACTCGGATTGCGAGGAGTTGCTTACTTGGGGGATTGTAGCAGGGTTGGTACCTTCCAGTGTCCTTGGCGATCTCGGTATTTCTCTGCTCCGCTCCTCCACCTGACCACTGCCGTGTAATGCTTTGACCGTCCAGGTCAGCTCGCCCTCGGCCGTCGTGCGTCTGAACATTGTCCCCCTGAATTCAAATCAACTCTTACTGAAATTCCCGCAATGTACTTAGCACCAGTTGACATTGTCATTCCGAGCAGTAAGTTACGAGAACGTTGCACGTGTTTCTTCATAGGGGAGCGGTGCAACAGGCGAAGGATGGTCAAATCAAAGTTGATTTTCACGGGCTTCATCAAACCATATTAAAGCCTTTTTTCTAAGGGCCAAGCGCAATGCCACACGGATCGCAGCGCAAAATTTTCATCCACACTTCAGCCACGCCCTCCTCCTCGCATCCAACGTGCATGCCCGTATCGCGAAGTATGATGTATTCTCGTCCGGGTGTTTGCACTGCCGCGAGGGCGGGGTGAAGTGGCTTGCCAACGGGCCTGGCTGCGATGAACGACACGCTCTCGACGTAGTGATGTCTAGAATTCAGACGAAAACTGTTAGGTATGCTCAATCGCAAAATGAAGGAGAGATACACACTCGGGCAGATAGAGGCTTGGTCGAGCGGCGGTCTTCTGAGCGTCAGTCGACGAGCCGAGGCTGGCGAACTCGTCGGCCATCTGGCGCGCAGTTTTGTATGTTCCACTGACACTGCAGTTATAACATATCGTCAACAAAGGAACATGCTACGAAGACGAAGACGCACCTGTTGGGTGCAACGCATGCTAGAACGTAGCGTTCAGCCACACGTCGCCGGGTGTCATCGGCGGGCACACGGCGCAGCCAAAATTTGGAGATCCCCCGCTCGTACTCCTCGCCGTTGTGCCACATCACAAGATCCAGTAACGAGTCGCGTTCACTGGCCGAAGGAAGCGCAGCGATGTGTTGCGCCCAGTCGTGGCGGACGGGAACATCTGCTAGAGGCCCTGACGACGACGTACTGCTGATGACCTCGCAAGTTTCGTACAGAACGTACAGCGTTTCGGATTCCCCAGTTAGCTGCGTCTGTGTGATAGTCCACACGGCGCCTTTCGAGACTTCCTGCGCGTCGGTGACGGTCGCGCCGAGCCACTTGCGGACACGCTCCGGCGACCCTGGGAGCGAAATGGAGAACCAAGCCTTGGCGGCGAGGAATCTGCGAGTGCATTAGTCGGGAGGCCTGCGTCGACTGCGCCGCGCGTACCGCAACACGACCGTCAGCTGATCCTCGTGGTCCGGGCTTGTCCAGAGCACCGGCGCGACAGGAGACGCTGCATCCTGGGATTCGTAGAACTGCGGAAGAAACGATGCATCGTACGCGGCGCGACGCCTCGACACTTCTTCCTGGCGCGCGCGCAGGTACGGCCAGAGATCCATGACCTCCGAGTCGCGGACTGAGCGAAGGTATGAGGCCAGACGGGCACCGGGGAAGTCGACGCGAAGAATGTGCGAAGCTGATAGGTACACTGTTGATTCGAGTTCATGAGAGCCAATTCATATTCGGCGGGACTAGAGGCGTCGAACCTGCGTAACGCATAGCTTTCGACACGTAGAAGACCTGGGAGCGTTCCGAGTCAGACAGGCGCGTCAAGAGAACCGCCCATTTTCGAGCCAGTGGCCGTTGACGCAGTTTCATCGGCAAGCTGATAGGTCTAGGTGCTAATTCAAGGAGCGGAGGGAATTTCTCGACGTTGAAATCGAGCTGCAGATTGTCAGTATTTGCAGAAAAGCTGTTATCAGAAAGAAGCTGAGCTGCAAGCGGCGCAGGATCGCGAATGGGGCCAGACGAAAGCACAAGGGGCCGGAGCGGTTTGAAGGGAGCTGCAGGCTTCAGATGAAGATGTTCACGAGCAGAAAAGGTCGACGACGGCAGAGGCACTTTGGCCAGCGGATCACGGTGATCGCAAGAGACCGACAGACGAGCGGGAGGGGGTAACGGGAGAGGTTTGAACGGGCCCAGAACATTCGACGAGTTAGACTTTGCAGACAGCATCGAAGCAGAACTAGACGAGTCTCGATTCTGAGCGGGTAATGCAGGTTGATGGGGCGGTTCGGGGACTTTAAAGACGGATTTGGGGATGCTGGCGGTTTCGGGGTTTCGACTCGAAATATCGACCTTGCGACGTTTGGCGAGTCCATTGGTCAATTCGTTTCGCCTTTTAGAAGGTTTTTCGTCGGACGTGGGTTCTGAAGGGAGCATAAAAAGCGATGTGTGCAAATCGGGCGCCCAGAAAGACGTAGAGCTAGAGCTAGATTGCAAAGCAGCTTGCAAAACGGCGTCTTTGTCGGTTGCGTTCGCAGGAAGACGTTGCGGCGCATAACCATGGTCGATTGAACGAGAAGTCAGGTTGGAAGACAGGCCAGCTTCAATCGTAGGGTGCATAGCAGTGGATGCTGATGCAGGAGGCGGGGTAGAGCCTGCCGCGCCAGATTTCGTGCCAGCAAGCAATGCAGTCAGTTTTTCGATCAGCGCAGCCTTCGACAGCTTTGCGTAGCCCTTGACACCGCGTTCCTTGCACAGCGCCTTGAGCTGCGCGACGGTGCGCGTCGCGAGGTCGTCCATGGCGATGGTCAGGAAGCAAGCCGTGCTTGTGACTGTGACCGCGTCGTCACGGCTGTTCCGAGTCCTGCTGACTCAGCGACAGAAAGCTCATTTTCGCAGAACAGGAATGGTGGGAGCCCGTGAGATATTCCGTATTTGATTTTCCTGAATATTTACATCCATCCAATGATGCTTACAGCACCAGCCACTTCACAACAGAAACGAGGTATTTAAGAGAGTTCTTCGGTCCTCAACTACGAGGTGTGAGTGCTCCAGTACACCTTCAGAGCCTCGTCAACTTCCTGGACGTTGGCGTAGGCGTTGAGGGCATCGAGGAAGGGAATGTCAACTGTAAGGACTGTGTTGAGATCGAACGGTCCAACGCCTGGCTTCGCGCGGAAACGCGCGTCCAGCGGGTCTCCGAGCCTCGCGGTATCAGTGTACCCGAAGTCGGTGAGAAGATCTGTTGGGGATGCTGTTGAGATTCCCACGGGAAAGACATATTTAGGATCGGGTGGGGCAATACGTACCGGTGACATTGAACGCGGCCATCATGTCGTGGTCCTCGTGAACCTGGGGGAATGTAAGACGTTAACCGAGGAGTAATTGCCTGCGGAGCGTACGAGGTTGTGGCAGTGGAACACTGGCAAGTTGTGAATCATTGTGTCTCCGAATGGGAATAGCTGAACTCACTGTAAACACCGTCCCAAGGAGCATAGCGAGCGATGACGTTGACCTTCTCATTTTCCTCCTGCAAACTAGTTAGCACAGGCGTAGAAGCATATGTACTATAATGTAGACGCTCACCAAGTACACAACGTCCTTCAGAGCAACGCGCTCGTAGTTCTCAACGAGCCCACGGCCGCCGCTGCGCGCGAAGATCTGGAAGTCGACGAGATGAATGTGAATGGGGTGCGACCAGCCGCCAGACTTGTTCTCCAGTGTCCACTGCTCGGTGTCGCCGCGCTGAGGCTTGGCGAGAATGCGATTGGGGATGTCTTCGAACCCGACACCGTTGATGAGCCACATTCCGTGCTGGCGCTCAAACGTGAACTCGTGATCGACGGTCGCCTGAGGCTCCGGGAGGTCGAGCGTGCGGAGAACGGCGGGGAGGTTGTTGTTGGCTAGCGACGACACGGTCTGGCCAACGCGGAACTGCAGCACGCGATCGGTGGCGGCGAAGTCGGGGTTCGTCTGGAAGTCGCGCTCGTTCATGATTGTGACGTTCTGCCCCGCGAACTGGGCGAAGTCGACGACAATGTCCCAGCGCTCCGCCATCGCGATGACGAGGCTAGTAGTGTTTGCAGTGTTGGAGACGAGCCCGGAGTCGCTGCCGATGACACTGAACGTCACGCGCTGGCCGGGGTTGCTGCTGGCCACCATGTACAGCTTGAACGTGCGGCTGACGGACGCGTCGAGCAGGCGGAAACGGTACTTGCGCGGCTCAACGAGGAGGAACGGCCACGGCTGCGCGTTGACCGTGATCACGTCGCCGTAAAGTGAGACGCGCTCTTCCTCGGGCGAGAGGAGCTGGCCGCTCGGCAGGAACTGCTTCCCGGCAAGCATGAGCGGGATGTCGTACTCGCCCTGCGGAAGGCCGAGCCTAGCGTCCTCCTCGGGATCGTCGAGGATATAAAAGCCGGCCTGGCCGAAGTACGCATTGACGGCCGTGATGCCGATGGCGTGGTCGTGATACCACAGCGTGCGAGCATTCTGGCGGTTCCTAATCGCTTGTTAGTAATGAGCTGCAGAAGCCGGGAGAACTCCCGACTCACGGGTAGTAGTAGTCTTTGTGGGTGTTGGGAGGGAGCGTGTCCTCCGCCCAGCCGTCGAACGGCGCGCGGGAGAATGAACCGTGAAGGTGAATGACGGACGGACGGTCATTCAAGTTGATGAACCTCACGACGGCCTCGCGGCCCTTTGTCATGTGGAACGTTGGGCCTGGAGCCGTGCCGTTGTAGCCGACGTAGTTCGTAGCCTGGAAGCCCTGAGACGCCGGATAGGTCTGCAAAGCAAACTTCTCGATGGTCATCTCGTAGTAGTCGATGACGTTGCCCGTCGACGCGTTCGTGTAGGTGGCGATGGGCTTCGCAACGGCGGGGATGGGCAGAGCATGCTGGAATATTTCTGAAGGATGTCAAGGAGTGTCTCTGATGCGCGATTAGAGATGCATACCTGTGTAAACGGGGGAGACCCAGTCGTCGTCAGAGTTGGTCGCCACTTGCGCCACGACGGCGAAGGGGAGCAGAGCGAGCAAGAGTACGCGGGGAAAAGCCATGTGTCCTATCACGAGGGTGAGGGTGAAGAACGAAGCTCTGAGGAACGAGTTGAGCAGACCTTTATAATTCGACAGAGTATTCAAAAGCGATCGAGCGAAATTTGCCACGGCCTAGTCCGCAGCAGGTCTCGTGGGAGCCCGTTGACCATTGTGGTCAATGCGAGGCACTGTGTTGAAGTTAATTGGCGGGGCCATGTCCCGACATGGCCGTCAGAGGGAAAGACGCACGCGGCTAACCGGAATCAGTTGTCAACTCAGCAATACAGGCACTCACGCACCATTCTCCCCCGATCATATCAGGATTCCAAGGAGTCCAATACTCGAGACGACACTACCAAACGTGAAAATTATAGCGCAGCTCGAGGCCGAGCCTGACATGTGTTCACTGCAATTTACTATACTGCCAAGAGTTTCAGACGCGATGTCGTTGCATTCCACAGTTTCCAGAGACGGCTTACTGACTTAGGGTGAAGAAAAGGTGTGGCATCATGCACGCCAACTCCAAATATTTCGAATTTTACCCCTGCTTCTTGGAACAACATTCAATGGAAACTGCGAGTTCCGGCGTCGTTAATCAGATGCTGAGGGCGGATTTTCACACGTGCGCTGCCGCCTTTTCGCCGCCTTGACCCATCTGGGGCCAAGTGGTCAACGATTTTCTCGACTGGATGGATGCCAACGCCACTGCCCTTCTTCTCCGCGAGGTACCATCGCTGCGGAGAGCCATACCATTCAGGGAATCCTGACCGATCCAGCGAGCGCAGGAACAGTACCATGGATCACCCATCCGCCAGGGTGCAAACGCCGGAGCGGACCCGGAGCGGCTGAGCGGTGTGCCGTGGTACGGGTTCCCGCAATCCCACATCCATTGTTTGAGTCTTGGCACGTCAGCGGGCCTTGTCCATGTTTGTGCGATCCGCGTCCTCACATGGCCCCTGGAAGCCATGCTCAATTCGGTTCCTTGCAGGCTAAGTTGAATGCCGGTGTCCGGGTTCTCACGACGGCGGGGAAGCTCACTGCGATTCGTTGATGCCCCGAAGACTTCGCCAGGGGGCCCCGTAGCGCCTCGTACTACGTGCAACTATCCTCAGGGTCAGAGCGACTATATGATTCGGCCCGCGATCCGAATGCCGCGCTTGTGTACAGCGAGCTTGCTGCTTCGCGGTAACGAAATTCAAGGAATGTCTATCAGCGATTTAGCATGGATCGAGCAGGTGCGCGGTTTTCGCGGTCCCTTTCAAGTCACCATTGCATGAACGTTCCAGGAAGCTTCTGACGCTGCGCTCGCAGAGACACGGAGTCTCCAAAAATATCAGCAGCGGGTACTATACCTCTGGCGAGCGGAGAGCTGTCATGGCCTTCCGTTGCTGCGCCCGCCTCCCAGTTCGTGTGTGCGACCACACGGTCTTGTGGAGTGCTGTGGAATGAAAGCTCCCGCTGCGGGAATTTGGCCGCTGGAAGCGTCAATTCGGTAGGATTCGCTCACGACAGCCCCCTATGTGTCACCTCACCATCAATACGGAGGTTGATTGAGGATTGTCTTTCCCCTGAGTACATGTGTACGCTTTGAAACAGGGCACTAAGAGTTAGTATTTCTCGAGATCTACCCTGCAGCTGATCTTCCAGTCGACCAGCAAGGGACCAGGCACATCGGTCCGTCATAAGCTATAGGCGCTGACAGATCGAACTGTCGTGCAGAAAGAGACGCAGCGCACCGACGTGATCATCTCCTTCTCACATTAACGGCGCATGATTGCCTCAAGGTCGAACACACACCTCCGTCGCTGCTCACGGGATTCGTCAGTATCTGATTTGAAAGGAGCTACGGCCTTCGTTGAATGCATGTACGGTCTAGCCCATCGACGAAGGGACAGCAGCCGTGGAGCGCACAAATCTCTGGCCCTCAGACACCGCATGCATATGTGCACGTATATGGTTAAAGCCACAACATTGAACAAACTCGGAGCATATCAGAATTGCCTAGTCAAATGTGAGAGCACGTGCGATTTGCGTATGAGAACCGCATCTTCTCTGAGCCACATTGAGCAACTGTGCCTGCGTCGTAAGACTCGAGACAAATCACTGCTTCAGGGGAATCAACAGCGCGGACCAAGACGATATTGACAGGTGGTCCCAGCTGACCCGGGGGTACGATAAGTACCAGAAACCTACTCAGTGCTCGTTCGGGTCGGAAGGACACTGCATTTGGAATTGTGCTCCGTAGACCAGCGTTTCCCTACGCAGCACCTGAAGTCAGAGGCGGTGTTGCGGAATAAAGACCCATATGTGGCTCTTGCCTCAGAGCTCGTTGTGAAAGGAGTCCGAATTGAGCGATGTGGTCTGCATGCTAAGGAGTTGCGACCGCATTGGCTAGCGCTTGATGCCACAGAAAGACCAATCAGCTTCTAGTTCCCAGACCAAGCACCCGGTTACTATCGTGGTACAGTAGCGCATGATCTACTGTGTGCTCTCTTGTACCCGCGTCGGAACGACTAGGTCACGGCGTGGACGGAGACGAAAGCGCGGAGATGCGAGAACATGGAGCTAAATGTCTGCTCATATGCGATGCAGGACCGTCAGTTGTAAGATCACACTCAGCAGTGTGAATTCGTCACGCATGAAGTACGCGGTCCACAGGCAAGTGTCAGATGCGACAGGGGGATTTAGCCAAGGCCGGACGGAAATGAACATGCGAAATGTTGAAAATTGGAATCAGAAAATGATTGTCGAGCCGGGTGCTCTGGCAGCGTAGCAAAGATGAGCCGGCCAGCCCGGATGTGCGCACTGGGCTGGGATATAATTCACAACACGAGAACAGGGTGCAGTAAGTTGTTGGTTGCTGACAGGCAGAGTAATTTGATTCGCTTTCAACCGTGCAGAAACGCCAAAGAGTAGAGCAAAGCAACAGGCAGGGGCCGACCGTGACGCAGAGCGGGAAAATGTTATGGAAAAAGTGCACGATTTGTAGCAACTAGCGGTACGCCCAAGCGTAAGTGTCCATGGAGCCCGACCCATGTTCGCACGGATAGAATCGATGTGTTTTCGATGCTGGCGACCTTTGGGCGACCTGGTCAAAAGCAGAAAGCTGTGCTCGGCGATTCAGCGCAAAGTCCGGCTCATGATGTATATCCGAAACTCCGCAACTTTCTTCTTGACCTCATATATCCACAGTCTGCGCTCGTCGGAAGACACGCCGCTCGTCACGCTCAGTGCTTCCCGGGGTCGCGTTTGCGAAGCCGCAGGCGCACGCGCTGCTTGGATTGACGTTTTCCGCGGTGCGGCGGTACGCGTTTGCCGGGCGGAACTCAAGGAAGGACCTCGACGACGGACTGTGGGATGATGCGCCTCAGACAGTGCGCGCGGAGGCCTGAGACCGCAATGGCATATGTTTGCCTCTGTGTAGTCGTATGCTCGCCGCATGACCGCGGTGATGGGTTCCTATAGGTAAGTATAGGGCGACTAACCTACAGGTATTCAGCGGTACCGTATCTACGGTATCGGTCAAGTTGGACACAGAAATATGCGGCTTTAAAATACATATTACAACGTTGTAACGCGTGAGAAGCTCGCAGTTAAGCGAGAGGATGATTGTGTCCAATGGCGGTATCCAAAATGTTGCAGATGTCATATTGGCCATTCTGTAGGCCAAGGTCCATATATATGAATGCGGGAAAAGCTATAAACCGAGAGCACCACTCGCGCAGCGTCTGGTGCGTCATTCTGAGCACAAGATGAGCCACTCATGCAGTTCGCAGTTGAGCAGCACTGAGGTGATTTTTCTTCAATTGTTCCTGGGGATGGTATTAATACAACGGCATAGTGCTACTATATCTCGCAACTTCAGCCGTAATACTGAAAAAAAAAAAATATCTTATTTCACTTCCAGTCGACGGTGATTGCCGACCGACGCTTCCTTCGTTTCTACCGACCTACCTATCGCTCGAAAATGGTCGGATGCGCAACTGGCTACGGCTCTGCTTGCCATTGAAAGGTGCCACCCAACCGCGTGAAAGCAATCGTGGGCGGTCTGCATGTACTATATGTGCAAGCGCGAGAAAAGCCCTGCTGTCTGTCTCTGAGTGACGACTCGCCAAATCCCAAGATCGAGATCTTGAGCAGCTTGGTCCTGGAGCGCAATATGCCCTGCTTTTCTGATGAATTCCATTTTGGCTTTGGCGCTGTGGCCTTCGCATCACATTTGGGTGCGACGCCCTCTGAAGGTGCACCTAGAAAGCAGGATGGCGCGCCATCCATTGCCTAGGCGCGCCTGCTGCGCACCGATTGCCGGTGTACCACATGGTCCCGTGATGCCGCGCTGATTAAGGAACGCCTTTCGAACTCTGCAGGCGCGCCTGGGGGTCAAATAGTCGCTACTGAGGTGCAAGTTGGCGTGCCAACTCGCGAGCAGGCGCGCCTGCCGGACAGGCACGTATGCCGTCGCACATGGTTCACGGTCTTCTGAGAACATAGGGTGGCGCGACTGATTGCACCATTTATACCGCTGGCTGGGTTCGGACTTGCGACTTGCTGCTCGCCTTTTCCCCGCCGGCACTCATGGACCTCGTCTCGCGCGCGAACGCACTCGCCTCCCGTCTTGCTGGGCCCACGCCCTCGTCGTGCTGCCCCGGATGCTTCGCCTACTTCGCAGACCTACTCCAGGCCGCGACCGCGCGCGAACTGGACAGGGTGCGGGCTGATTGCCATCCCTTCTGGGACGCCTGCGTCGGGGTCGTCATCAAGGCTCTCTCGGACGACGAAATCGACGCGCTGGGGCAGACCCTCGACGACAATCTTGACCGCTGCCGGCGTGTGCATGCCGACACCGTCATTGACGAGAATACTGTGGCGGAGGTCGTGCACGGCTTCGTCGACACCGCGTGCCGCTGCCTTTACCTGGTGCTCGCAGGTCAAGGCGACTCAGCTGACGAACGCGCCGAGCGTAATCGCCAGCCATTTGCGACCAGCCGTGGGTTCTGGCCCTCGTCGTCCGACCAGCTTTTCCCGGACGGACCTCTCGCCGCATTGACATCTCTCGTCCGCTGGGGCAAAATTGTGACGTCCTTGTACCCCATCATCGTCCTTACTCTCCTTGTTCGCGTCGCTCTTCCGTTTGTCCTCGACACCGTCAATCAATCGCCCGAGCTCCGCGCCAGCGTCGTCAACCTCATCATCGACCGCCTCCGCGGGCGCGACGCTGCTGAGCAGGCCGATGATCTCGAGGAGCGCAGCCCGGCCTGGATGGCGCGCTTCCAAGGCATAATCGGAGCCGCAGGCCTGCTCAACACATTCAAATGGGGCCCAGACTCTGGTGGCAGCGACTTGCTCTCAGTTCTCCGCGGCCGCGAGGCAGACGTCTTCGCCGCGGTCCTCGCCGGAATGGCATTCCTCGACGGGATGAGCACCGGCAAAACAGATGCGACGTACAAGAACCTCGCCAATCCCGCCATCCTACTCCAGCAATACCTCAAGCAGCCCGTGGACGTTCTTCCCGCCCGCGCGCTCGAGTACCGCGACATTCCGGAGGACCTACCCGGCATTGTGAGCCGCTTCAACCTCCTCCTCGACCTCAAGTGCCGCCGCCGCTGCGCCGGCCCGGGCTGCGGCAGCTTCGCGCACACCGTCGCGCCCGACGCCGTGTTCAAACAGTGTGCGGGCTGCAAAAAACTCTGCTACTGCAGCGACGAGTGCCAGCGGCGCGACTGGACCGACGCCGCCGACGGCAGGGTGCCCCACAAGAACATTTGTGCCGCCCTCCGCAAGATCGTCCCTGGCGGGCCGGTCAATTCGATGTCGTATACTGAATGGAAGGACACGCTTGACTTTATGATGGCGCACGACGCCCTTCTCTGGGAGTACCGCGAGCGCGCGCGCGAGCTGGTGAGTCTTTTTCGGGCTTTGCATCATTGATATTGACATATCGGCCTGACTATAGCGCGGTCCTGTTGTCATGATGACTTTCTTCGCCGTGGGCCCCCGTGGTGCCATGCATTGGAATTACTTTCCGGATATGTAGCCGTGTCTTGATATATTGTCACAAAAGTTTCTCTTGCTAGTCGCTAGTTAGATTGCGTCTTTTATACTATCACAGAGTTGCTAGCGATTTTTGATGCGGCGTCTGCCCGCGTATCATCACCACAGTGATTTTCCTCGGCGGGACCGCTGAAGTCCTCTCGGGCCGCAGGGATAGTTGCCATTAGTTCGGAAAGCATCACAGCAACAAAATCTTGATACTCACTGTTGACCATATGACATGCACTCAGTTCCCATGCAGATTGAATGGTTAGTACAAGACGCGATGCCGGTGAAGTCGAGCCCAACGCAAGTCGGACTAGCTTGGGGCGTGGAGATGTGCGTCGCGCCGGGCAATGCAGCTGAGCAACTGGCAAGATGTCTTTGACACAGAGCGTACTCGCAATGTATCTGGAAGAGAGATGGCGCTCTGAATTGGAAAGCAGGAGGTACGAGGGTGAGGCGTTGCTAGCCGCTGTCAGATACAGCCTCCAGCGCGCAACGATCCGGGGGCGGAGGGGGCCATAACGGCGTATAATTACCATGTTGAGTATAATATCTGAGTCCAAGGTATCAGCATATATATAAGAGCCTAGCCCCTGACACGCACCATGCAATGCATCCTCGTCCTCCGCTGTATTACAAATCTGAACATCAATAACGCGTCTGCGATACAATACCGCCTTTTTTAGTGCATGCAGAATCAAGTCGTACGTGACTACATTCGCACACGGGTCGATAGAAGTAAATCGGACATTGCTCTGATGCGTTGGACAGGAAGTCAAGAGCAACCAGCGGAGTTTGATTAGCCTTCACCTCGTACCATGGCCACCTCGGCGGCTCGGGCGGTTGCACTAGCCCCCCAACCCAATGCCAAAGCATATACACCGTTTATACTTCCTGCTCAAAGCTGCGCCTTGACATCTTTTGCTTTGGATACGGACATCGGCTATTCCCAGCTATCGTGCAGACCTCCGGGCCGCAGCGTCACAGACGGCTCGTTCTGAGGGCGTCGCGTACTCATAGGATGCACGGAGCCCTCTTTTATGGCGAAAGTCTTCCCCTGCTCGGTCAGCCGTTGTATTCATAGTGTTTGCGACACACTTCTGGTGCTATCCCTCCTCGACGTCTTGACCGCCTATGTCGACGCTTGGGTCTGTGGGGATTTCAAATGCTATCAGGGATTAGCTCTGACTTGTTTTGTGCTCTGTGCTGTCTCTCAGAACGTCGTGCATCGCCTGCTCACGGACCACGAACGCTTGGACCCGTTGGACCGGTTTGGACGCTGCTTGGACACCAGATGCTTTGGACCCCGGACCACGCGTTTTGCCGTGTTTCAGCTATTGTCCTGGCGTGGTTGCGCTTCGTTCAGTTGGTATAAATTGCGCATAGCGGCTTGAACGATGCTGCCAGCGATTTGACCTCGAAAATGCTCTTCCTCCCAATCGTGGAGCCACAGCCCCCAGCGCGATGTGGTGAGCTCTCAAATCTGAATTTCGACGTTTCACCACTAACATCATCTCGTCTGATCTAGTTTTTAAGGTCGAAGAAATGATGCAACGTGTCGCGGCGTTCTTACTTGCTGTCCGCGACCCGTTGAATCCTTCCTGTTGCCCGTATTGCTTTGCCGTACTAGTTTTTGATCTGGGGCACAACGTTGCGGCACTGGATGCTCTGCAACGAGATGCCTACGACTTCTGGGAAAAGTGCATCACACTCATTATTGATTACACCAAGGCCGACATCCCCCGGCTCAGGACACGGCTACGCCAGAACCAGATGGCGTGCAAGGAACGCTCCACGTACCACAAGATGTGCTTTTCGCTTGTCACCTCGGACACCTTCGATATCTTCCTCAACGCGCTCCTCTTCACCGTCGCAACTGGTCTATACGAGGGCAAGCGACCAGCGTACACCCAGGGACGAGTAGCCAAGTTCCACAACCGCAAGGGGTACTGGCCGCGCAACTTTGACGATCTCTTCCCGATGGAAGTCGATCGCGTGCTCGACGGCATCCTTCACTGGGTTTGCGCACCGTCCTCGCCCTACCCATTGTCCCTCCTGAACACATACCTTGTGACCGCGCGCGCCGTCGTCTTCCCCGTACTCATGGAGCAGCCACGCAGAGACCGTCTGGCGTGGGCGCTCCTTCAGCACATAACCCCCGAACTACCGACGGTGCCCTGGCACGGCGCTGCGCCCTGTACCGTGCCCGCCGGTCTCAGCGTCCCGCGTCTTGTGCGACACGATGTAATGCTGTGCGACATGGCTCTCTTCACGCTGCGCATTGTGCGGAACGACATGCACGCGCGCACGGACGATGACGCTCTCTTCCTCGCGGGGCACGAGGCACTATTCCTCGATGCGCTCGAGCGCCTCGACGTGCTCGAAAACGTGGACGCCGCGCAGCCCGTCCCTTCTCCCATGCCTTACTCTGCCGGTAACAGGCGCGCCGTTCTCACCTTGCGCGCCAGAGCTATTGGCGAGTACCGCTGCATGTTGCGCGCTCTGCTCGGCATGGAGCACGGCACTTGCGCACCCGCCGCACATGATGTGTCGTCCCCCGCGCGCGTGGTGCATCATTTCCTCATCCGACGCATGAATGCCACCTATTGCTTCAACCCCAACTGCACGCGGGCCGAGCTCGACAAATACCAAACCATGCGCCCGTTCCAGAAGTGCGCCCAGTGCCATTTCGCGCGGTATTGTAGCCGAGCGTGCCAGAAGGAGGATTGGTCCAAGAACGAGCCCAAGCACAAAGAGCTCTGCGGCCAAATTGCCACGCTGGGACGCATGGCGGAGAACGATGCGACTACGGCTGATTTTGCAGCCAAATTCGCACAGGCGGACGAGTTCACCCCCGAGAATGTCGCTATGTTGGTGCGATGGGCTGTGGCTTGCAGGTTGCTCCCCCGCTGTCGGTCGTAGGAGCAGCTTAGACGATGCGCAAAGGTACATCCCTCGGCTTTGCCTCGCCTCTGAGTCGCGTCAAGCTGTGCGATGTTATTTAGGTTGCGACGATTACTAGGCAGTGAGGCCTTGTACGATCGAGATCGATATCTGTCCTCACTAGAATCGTGTAAACATTCAAGCTCGGTTGATTAATTTACTGGCTTGCACAGAGTTCCGCATAGATATTATACATCCATGTTACCGGGGTGAATTAATTTACGACGATGTGTTCCTCATGATTCCCTGAATTTCAATAACGTCCCACTTCGAGAAATCTCCATCCTCGATCACGACCTGCCTGAGCATACTCCAGTGCTGCGTTTCAGCAGTTCGTGTTGCGGCATTCCGAGCGCGCACCAGCCGCAGAAGTCCGCCGCACCTAGCTGATTCACCACCGACGATGCAGTCAACGTTGTTCAAAACCAGATGCGATGTTTGCGGCATGAGGCAATCCGTCTTGTCGTGCATGGCGTCGAAAAGAGCGCAAGGGACGGAAGTGTCAGTCAAGCGCAGCGTGCGGATGTGTTTGAGCGGGCGAAGAGCGTCAATTTTGTCGTCCTCGAGGACGACGTCCCTCAACTCCAGCTCTACCAGCGTGTCGGCATGCTGCGCGAGAAACTCTGATACCGCGGGCATGGAGAAATCGCGCTCCGAAAGGGACTCGATCGTGAGGGATTGCAAAAGCGGCATCTTGAATGCTGTGTGCTGCCGTTCGAGAAGCGACGGTGAAGTACCCAGCAGTCGCAAGGTCGTGAGCTTCTTGAGCTCCAGGGACTTTGGCGGCATGGCCTCGTCTTCTTTTATGCCCGAGCAGATGGTGAGAGTTTCGAGCATGGGCGTCAGCTCGAGCGTAGTCCAGAGGTCTGCCACGGGCAGCGCCGCAAACTCAAGGCTGAGACTGACTAGCGAAGGGGCCACGGGGTGATCGCGACTCCAGGCAAACGGCACGCCACGCATAACGCAAACCCGAAGTTTTGGACAGTGAAAGAGATACACTGGGAGGTCATGGGGCCACTCGAGCGGCTCCTCGGCCTTGGAAGCCGGAATAACCAACGCGATTTGTTCGAGCGACGGCGCATCTCCCCGGAGGAACTGCATGGTATCCGCGATATTTTCGGAGTTGTAGAATCCCACAAACATGTTCCTCCAGCGACCGATATGCTGATTTAGTGCCTCTAGAATCGAAGCAACTACAGGGTTGGTGGGCTCGTCGATGGACTCGAGCATGATATCCAGAGCTGTGGCACCAGAGCGAGAAAGCACGAGGTTCACATATGCAAGAATGCGCGAATCCTGATCATCATTTGGTGCCCCAATAGGCGGAACAGCGATGTAGTGCCAGATGTCAGGCGCGTGCAGGGCTGCTCTCCGCCAATGTTGCGACACAGCAGCAAAGGAAAAGGGAGCATGAGCGCGTTCAAAGTTGCCAACGCCGCCTTCGATTGTCGGCCAGAAGCGGTCAGGCTCGAAAGCGCCCATGCGGAAAATGTGGCCCAGAAGTTCCTCGGGGAAAGCGCTGAGCGGGCTGATAGCTGCACGTTGCGCCTTTATGCTGCGAAGCATGTCGTCCCGCTGAGGAGCGAGCGCAGAAAGCCAGCTTTGTGCCTCGTTCTTCGAGCATTCGAGTGCGCGCAACTTCGCGTTGATGTCCTCGAGCGTGCGCGAAACCAGAGTGATCTGGCTTTCCAGCTCCGCCAGCCTCTGCTCGTCGCGCTCGAGGCGCATTAGACGCATGTCGTGCACGGAGGAGGAAGCGTCCATAAACCGTGGCTGGTCGGAAACGGCGTTGACGAGCAGAACAAGGCACTTCGGCGGCAATCACTGCGAAAGAACAAATTGAGGCTGCTGAACGTGCAGCGAACGTTCCCGCTCAATTCCGTGGTGGAAACGTCAAAGTACTATTATTTGGATATTCGCACTTCCACTGCTTTGTAGGAATTTCCGGTGATCAGACGGCTCGCTGAGAGCTGCAAGAGTCTCGCTGGCGGCTGTAGTTGTTCATTGCGCAGTCTCCGAGTGCATCGAACGCGATCTACCGCATCTCACCACGCGCATGGAGACCGCCGCGACACCGACACCGAAACCGAATACACATTTATTCTCATTGCTCAAGTGCCGTCCTTCATATTGATATTCGCAGGACACATCGACGGTTCGTAAGCCTCGGTCACGGTTATACATAAGTAGTACATGCCATTCTTATTCCTCAACGCCCCTTAGATTCAAACCGCGTGGCACAGTACAGCGCATTCATTTAGACCTCGTCCCATTCCATGCCGGACTCTGACTCCATCTCAGTGCCCGCTTTTGAGCCGGACCGCACGGAATTCGAATGATAGTGGCACGGTATGAAAATTACTGCTCGAGGGTCCTGGTGCGTCGCGGCGTTGGGAAGGGGTGAATCTGATGTCGCCTTTTTTGAAGTGGCAGCTGCTTATGTATGTAGGAGTTTTTGTTGTTACGTCCCAACCAATGATTTCAGGAGATTTGGTGCAAGTACATGGACATTCCGGTGCACACTGCAGAATGTGAATGTGGGAGAGCTCCGTGCCGTCTCCTACATATGAGATTCGTGCATCTCTCATTTATGAAATTTATGCATCTCCCTTACATAGGATGGTGTCATCGCTCGGGAAAGCCTATACTGTATTGTACAACAATGCACGATGTCGACTCTCGAGGGACTCAGAATGGACACGTAAGTAAACCAGTACAATTCGCGAACTTACATGGCATCATGCAAGCACGGTCCCTGCGTCGGTTACAGAGAGGATGATCACTCGCCGTTACGCTGCGAGCCCATTCGCGCGATATAATGTTAACTCAACAATCCGTCCGCGGCGCGGTATATCCAGCACTAGATCACGTGCACGGTGCAGCTCGAGACTAGTACCCCTCGACGGCGGGCTGCGCCTGCTGCGCGGCGAAGACGGAGTGCGGGTCTGCGCTGCGCGGGTCGCCGTGCTGGTCGCCGTATATACGCCCGCCGGCGTGTTCGTAGCCGTCGTCGGACGCCGAGCCGGGGTTGGACGCGCGCACGAGGATGTTGTGCGCCGCGCCGCCGGTCGGGCGCTCGGGGATCCTGTGCAGGAGGCCGAAGCTGCTCCCCGAGAAGTCAGCGCTCGCTGAAGGATATGGGGGCGGGGGGGATGGAGAGCGAGGGGAGGGTGGCTTGAGCGGGGAGAGAGGAGAAGAAGGACGCCAGCGGCGAAGGAGGGAACCCGGCGCGCGGCGAAGGAGGGAATGGCGAGGCGAGAAAGTGAGATGCGGGATCGGGGGAAGAGGCAGAATGAGGCCGGCGTGAAAATAAAATTGGAGGATGGGTAAAGAGAGAATGTAGAAGCGCGAACTGAAACTGACCCAAAGACACAGCCCAGCAGGCCCTCGCCGCCCCAATGTCGATTGGGCACGAGTACCACCTCGCGCAACGTACTGCGCACCGTCAGTACCAAACGCCGTCCAACAAGCCGCACAGGACGTACTCGAAGTCGTACGAATAAACGTAGACTCGTAACGGCTTGTCCTCGTGCTGTCCAAGCGAGTTCAGAAAGAACGAGCATAAGCAGCAAGCGCGACTCTTAGCACGCACCATCTCGATGACATCGTAGAAATCCTGCTCACGACGCAGCGGCCCGCCGGACCAGCCGACAATCCAGTCGCCATAGGGCACCAGGCCGGCGCTCTCGCCGGGCGAACCCTCGAGGACGTCCAGGACGTGCCAGACGCTGTCCAGCGCGTGCGCCGGCGCACAGACGCGCATGCTCAGCCCCAGCAACGACGGTCTTGCCGACGTCGGCGACTGCGGGGCGTGCGAGGGCTCGGACCAGGCGCGCGAGGGCGTTATGGGCACCACTGCAGCAGGCGGCGGTGAGCAAGCGGCGAAATGTGATGGGATGAGCTGAGCTAGAGCGTACGCCGGGTCTGACGGGTCTTGCTGCTCCAGACGACAAGCTCGAGCGCGCGACCCTCGCGCTCGTGGGCCTCGACGACGCGCTCGAGCTGGTCGACGTCGACCTCGGCGTGCGCGGGGTCGGCCATGCTGATGCCGGTGTAGCCGACGACAAAGTCGAAGTACGGCTCGAGGCTCGTGTGCGCCGCCGGCGACTGCGGCGAGATGCGCAGGACGTGCAGCGCCGTCTTGGGCGGCGTCGACTCGTGCGATGCGGACTGCCCGGCGCCCATCGCGGCGGTGAGAAGGAAAGCGATTGCAATTGACGCGCAACCGAACTCCGCGCGTTGCCTCTTGTCCTCGTCGCCTGCTATTCGCTCTGGAACGTGGCTCGTGTCGAACCCGCTGGAAATCCAACAGTAGATACCTACTGGCGCCCGTTAATGGGCGCTCTGGTTATTAGCTTGCAAGCGAGCAGCTTGCGGAACGATTCACGCGCTGCCTTCATTCGCTCTCAACGGCTGCTTGAAGATATTGGTTTGGTTTTAAAACTCTGCGCGCTCTTTTTGCTTCGAGACGAATTTCTGTCCGAGACATCCTCCGCTCTTGGTCTACTGTACAACAGCTGTCTGCCCGACGTTTTCTAATCTGAAAGGCGCGACAAGAACACCTTTGGACTATTTCCGACTCGGACACCGCTACGACCTACCGGCGCTCTGCTCTCCTAGTCCTTGGTGATCGGTCGCGCGGTTCTACTGTACAACACTGTACTGTAGCCGTCTTCATTCGTTCTTCCAATGGCGTGTTGCAATCAGAAAAACAACCGAAGGATGCGGAAGCCGCAACGCAATTATGTGCATTTTTCTCGCTCTTTGCGTTGTGCTGCATCACGCGAAAATGTGCTGCCGCCGCGCGCTACTTTTATAATGGCACCCCGCAGCCCTCGGGACGTTTTGAATCTCCTCGTGCGCCTCACCGCCCCCCAACTGAGTCTATACCCCTGACATTATGCTCGCGCAGGGCGCCGAACCTGATCCTGGCGCTCGATCGCGCGGGACACGCTGAACAAGATGACGGCGTTCGCGACCGGCGGCCTGCCAGTGCTCTCCGATGTCTTCCTGCACCTCGTCCCGCACAGCTTCACCGGCGAGGCGCGGCCGCGTCGAGGAGAAGCGCAACATCCTGAACGGTCTCTTTGCCGGCTTTGCGGCGTTCTTCGTTATGGAGAAGACGTTGAGGGTACTGGGTGTTGAGGGGAACGCACACGACCATGCGAGTGGGCATGTCATGGGAGATGGGAGGACGCGGCGGTGGCGAAGAGTACGGCTGTGGAGAAGGAGGGGCTGCGCCAGCGTACGATGGACGACGGCGACCACAAGCACGATCATGCCCGCCCGCGAGCGGCGCGAGCATGCTCAGCCCCTATCTTTACTCTCCCGCTCCCCTCCATCTTCCCGCCCCATCTAACACTCACACTCACACGTATGCAATGCAGCACGGACGGCCGCGCGTAACCGACGCCGGACACAGGGTGGCGGCGTCGTTCTACTCGTCGGCGCTGGCGTGCTTCGCGCACGAGATCCACGAATACTCCATCCTCGTCCGCGCGGAGCCAGGCGATGGCAGCCCAGCTCGCTACTGTTGTTGGATTCGCCGTCGCTCCCAGTGGTACTGACGTCGCCAGGTGCCTGCGTCGACCGACAATCAAGACGCCGCGCAGTCCTGCCAGTGCGCGGAATCCTGCAAGTGCGGAGTGCGCCTTTTTCTTCTTATGGAGTCTAACTCACACGCACGCCCAGTTTGTAGCTCGAGAAGCGTTCGAAATAATGCCTACACCGGCTATCCTGGTCCAATCATCTCGACGCAGCGCACGGACTGCTGCATTTGAAAGCGAATCCACGCCGGGAAGCTGGCATCCACGGCGACTGCTAAGCCCGTGAGTTGCGAAAATCCGGCTCGGCTCTTTGCATGACCGCTGATATGCATTCGAGGCCCATCCGCGATGCGATCGAACAGCTTGAACGAGCTCGCAAGCTAAACAGTGTCTCAGCGGCGCAATACCCTACCGTACGTACAGCGTCAATCATTTCGAGGCATTTGGAAATTTACATGTGAGAACACAGACAGGGAAGCCAGTGCACACACAATCAATGTAAGAGATATCACGCTGGAGCGTAACGGCTCTGTGGAACGAGCCCACTGGCCTGCACCCATTGGCGAAGGCAGTCGATATCCTTCTCGTCCAGCCCACACGCAGCAAATGCGCGGCAGAATTGCGCGCGCTCGAGCCGGAGCGGATCGGCCGAGGCCAGCAGCCTGCACAAAACCGGGCACACATCGCGGTGCGCCGGCGCCGGTCTTCCAGTCCTGCTGCTGGCACGCGCGGCTGCAGTAGCGGGTTTCTCGTGCTCTCGTTCAGTAGACGTACGTATTTCCGGCCCTGTATACCCTCGGGTCGTAGCGATGCTATCAGATACAATTATACATTTCCCGCCCTCAGGTAATGCTTACACCTAGGCAACTTTTCCGAGTGAAAATGCACAATTGTGAGTAACAACCCAGTTCCCAATCCTACATTGTCTGGAATCAGATTGATTCCGCGATCTCTGTCAATCGAAGCAAAGCGCCCGGCGCTGTTGTCATCTTGTCCGCTCACCTTGATCTTGCTTTGCACTTGCTGAAACGGCACGATCGCACCAATCCCGTGGGTCATCAAGCTTGCCAATCATGGCGACCAGAAGGTCTGGATTGAACGCGCGGCCTCCCTGCAAGTGCGGAAACGGCTCGCACGGTTTGTCCATTGCAGTCCATCTCGACACAGCTAAACATCACATCAGTATTCTCTCGCGAGGAAATGCAAGCTCGCGTGCAGGCTTTTCTCGATTCCGTATCCGATCTGCAAAATCCCAAGTGTTGTCCGCGGTGCTTTGCCATCCTCGCGCACGAGATCTCCGAATGCGAGCTGGTGATCGACGCCCTGAAGATCCACACGCATCAGTTCTGGGAAACCTGCATCATCCTGCGCACCGTATACCGTGACGGCGACATTCCCCGCATTCTCCAGCTCTTGCGCGATAATCAGGTCCGGTGTCCTAATCGCCCGACACTACACAGAGGCCCGATCCACCGCAACCTCCCCGACCCGTTTGACATGCTCATACTCTCTCTGGAAAACTGCATCGTCGTCGGCATCGAAAAGGGGAAAATGCCCGTTCAGAAGCCTGGGCCTACCGGAAGCACGAAAAGCTTCGTGAAACGTCTCCGCCACTGGCCCACGTCTCTGGAGCAGCTATTCCCGCTCGGATTGGAGCGCGGTGTCGACTCCCTAATTGACTGGTGCTGTAGTCCTCGGTCCTTTGCACCTTTCAAGCTTCTGGGATTGTTTCTTGCGATAGCGCGCGCGCCTATGATGCCCTATGTTCTGGCGACACCCCGCCGCGAACGGCTCGCGTGGGCACTCCTCCAGGCACTCACAACGGGACCTGTACCATGGAACGGACCTCCACCATGTACCCTGCCTGTGGGTCTGACCGTTCCGACTAGTCTGCGAGGCGGGGCACCGAAGACGCTCGAAGTGGTGATCGTGTTCATCACCATGTTGCATGACCATTCGTGCGTCTCCGAGCCAGGCGAAGGGGAGCGCTTTTTTGCTGGCTACGAGCTTCTCTTTATCAGCACCTTTGAAGGCATCTTGAACAGCCCGGCAGCAGAGAACATGTCGAGTTTTGTCAGGATGAGTCTCGTCGCGTCGCTCGACTTCCTCCGCGAAATGCTCGGGATGCCGCAGCTGCCCGACGACGACCGCACGCCGAACAGACTCTACTCCCTCTTCCAGAATGCGCTCATGCACGCTGCATACGGGCGAACCTGCGGGAATCCGGCGTGCCGTGCGCCTGAGGCTTCTGGGTCGAAGTTCCAGGTCTGCGGCAAGTGCAAATTTATCCGGTACTGCAGTCGAGAATGCCAGCGGCAGGACTGGAGGGACGGGGTGCCGCACAAGTCGGTCTGCGCGACGTTGAGTCGAGTCGTCGCCGCTTGTCATCCTGTGAGCGACCACGATCTCTTCGTGAGCGCGTATCCGTCATGCAATCTCGCTGCGGAGGAGGAGGCTCAGCTTTTCCAGTGGGCCATGGCCAGCGATCCAGACCCTCTCTGGGCGTGGGGTTATACAAACCAAGCTGAAAAACGCAGGTCGTGAGTATATACGGCGCTGTAAACTGTTTTGCTTTCTCTGAGCTTCAAACAATGATATCTGTATTACGATACAGCCGCAAACCAGAGACGCAAACGAGTCAAGGGAAAGCCACACAAATATCAGCTATCCGGAGGAATGTGCCCCGCTGCTACTCCCCAAGAAATGAGTTCATCGTAATCGTCATCGGAGAGCGCTGCGCGGTTGTAGGCATCGACAAATTGCTGGGGACTTATGCCTTCAGCAGTGACACCGGCACTGCGCAGCTTGCAGAGGATTGGACACACTGACTTGTGTGTGATGTTGACGTCGAAAGCAGCGCCCCGAGTAACCCGCCAGTCGTTCTGCTGACAGGCCCGCCCGCAATAGCGGACGAGCTTGCACCGCGAACACGTCTGCTTTCCGACCTCTCTGCACCCTTCGGCAGAGCACATCTTCGACCGCGACTGATGGTGCATGATCATGAAGACCAGCTGTGCGCCATTGGCCATATCGTCCGGCACGTTCAGCCTGCGCTGGCACGACAGATAGCGCTCGTTGATGGCAGCTTGCGCGCGGGACGGCGGAAGGGAGAGATCCCTGTGAAGGTAATCTGCGATGGAGCACAGCGTCATGAGAAGCATGTCGTCGTGGATAGTGTCGGATTCCACTGCGGACACGAGTGCGGGGTAGAGAGCGCGTTCGTGGCCACTGAAAAGCTTCTCCAGGTCTTCGAGCCTGGCGCCCGCGCCAGACATGACACCGCTGATCAGACTAGCAGCCGAATGCTCAGGTAAGAGCTGGTCGGGGCCGCCGGCGGCACGCATCCACCTGGAGAGCGGCGTGCCTTGCGCATCCTGGCGGCCGGAGAGCATCGCTATCAGCGTCTCCATGAGGCGATCCTTTAGCGGAGCAGCCAAGATGTGCGGCAGGACGTGGGAGCGCGCGACTTCCAGAAGCAGCATGACCAAAGGAACCGCGCACGGCGAGACGAGCGTACGGCACCAGAAGACATACGATGCGACGCTGGCCTGCGCGCCGAATGGGAAGAGCTGCTCGGGTGCCGTTGGCCAGCTGCCCTTGCGCGCCTTTGACCTGAACCAGCCTTTCGTCTTGATGTTGCGGATGCCGCCAGTGACGGAGGTGACTATTGTCGTCACGAGTTGCTCCAGTGGATCGCCGACGGTCTCCGAACGCGTTTGCGCACTGACGAAGTTGTGCCAGTGCTTGGTGGGACATCGCGCGCGGTTATCAAGTAGTTGGGCGCGTAAGGACGGGAGATCGGCGTCGCAGCGAGGTGCTGCGAGAACCGCGAGGCCTGCCGCGAAGAAAGGGTGATAATGGAGGACAAGATCGGTGAGCATCGCGTCGCATTCTGGCGTATGAAGCGTAGAAACGCAGAGCACAAAGCATAGCGGACAGCACAGAGGCTTCAGCGGGTCCTTGAGCTGAGGCGTAAGGACGTCAATCGCGTAGGACAGCAGGTCGACCTGGATGTGAATACTACGGCCGTCGTCGCCGATTTGCGCAATATCTACATTCGAGCGCAGTGGAGGCATAATGACGTCTTCAGAAGAGAAGCTCGGCGCGATATAACGGGATATAGCGGGCAAACGACGGTCGGCGACTTGGTCACTGTCCTAAGTTGATAAACATCCGCAAACTCCGCGCTCAGAACTGTGAACCTGCTACCTACATGTCCCGCACGAACAATACAACCGTCAAATGGTTCAGTTCTCCCATATTACCTATCACTAGCAGTCGTACCATTTTTCTGTTGAAGAGATGCTCGCAAGGTATACACCGAAACAGTACAGGACAAAACTTGACTTGGAAGCGCGGTCTGGTTAGTGGTGAGAGATTCTGATTGCTGAACAATTATGAGCAATATAGCGTCAGTTTGGATTAGTTTCAAGCCGCTCGAAGGTATTATCATTGTCCAAAGGGTCGAAGTCTAAGAAACAGGGTTGATTCTCAATAGTACAGTCGCAGCCAGTGAGAGATAAAATTTGTCTAATTGGTGGCCGGGAAACGACAGCGGGGGACTAACCTAGAGGCCATAGCCCATTCAACCAACTCGGCCACCTTCTCAGAGGTAAACAACTCGGTTTCGTCAAACTTAGCTGTAAAATCAACCTCGTCTGCTTTGCCTTGCGCCATGCAGCGGCCCAGCTCGGAGATGGCCTTGCAGATCTCCTTGTGCTTGGGCTCATTCTGCGACCAGTCCTGCTTCTGGCACTCGTGGCTGCAATATCGCGCGATGTGGCACTTGCCGCACTTCTGGAACGGGCGTGTGGTTTGGTATTTGTCGAGCTCGGCGCGCTCGCATGTGGGGTTGAAGCAGTACGTCGACTCCAAGCGGCGCGTGAGAAAATTGTACATAAAGGTCGTGCGGGATTGCATGGTCTGCGTGGAGTGCCCGCAATCATCGTGCTCTCGGCCGAGCAGCCCCTTGAGCACGCACTGGTACTCGCGGACAGCTTCGACACGCATCTCGAGCGCGGTGCGCCTGTATCCATCGTATTGGGGCACGAAGAGGACGACGGGCCGCGCGTTGAGGTCCATGCGGTCGAGCGCGTCGAGGAAGAGTCTCTCGTGCCCGGCGAAGAACACCGCATCGTCGTCCGTGCGCGCGTGCGTGTCGAGCCGCACGATCCGCAGCGTGTACAGTGCCATGTCGCACAGCAACGAGTCGCGCCGCAGCATCCGTGGGACGCACAGGCCCGCGGGCACGGTGAAGGGCGCAGCGCCGTGCCAAGGCACAGTCGGGTGGTCGGGAGTCATCACCTGCAGGAGGGCCCACGCCAGCCGGTCCCTGCGTGGCTGCTCCATAAGCACGGGAAATACCACAGCGCGTGCAACCAGGAGGTAAGTGTTCAGAACGGACAGTGGGAAAGGCGACGACGGTGCGCAAACCCAGTGGAGAATGCCGTCGAGCACGCGATCAATGTCCATTGGGAAGAGGTCGTTGAGATTGCAGGGCCAGTACCCCTTGCGGTAGTGGACCTTGGCCAGTTTCCCTTCACCGTACGCCGGACGTTTGCCCTTGGTCAGGCCGGTTCCAATGGAAAAGAAGAGCGCGTTGATGAAGAGGTCGAAGGGGTCCGAGAAGGTATACGGCAAGCGCTTTGTGTGGTACGTAGAGCGGTCTTTGCAGGTCATCTGGTTCTGGCGCAGCCGTGTGCGGAGCCGGGGAATGTCGACCTTGGTGTAATCAACGATGAGCGTGATGCACTTTTCCCAGAAGGCGTAGCCATGTCGTTGCAGAGCATATAGTGCCGCATTATTGATAGCCAGATCAAACGCGAGTGCCGCAAAGCAATAAGGGCAGCAGTTGGGGTTGGACGGATTGCCGACTGCGGTCAAGAAGGCATCAATGAACTGTGTGACCTCGTCCACCGTGAATACTAGATCATCCGATATGAGATAAGCTCGACGACATGATGATTGTGGATGCGAAGACTCACCACAGGGAGAATTCACTGGTGCTTCTTCACGGATGGGCAGGAAGAGCATCTTCGAGGTCGAATGGTTGGCAGCATCGTACAGGCCGCTCAGGGCAATTTATACCAGTTGGATGAAGCGCAACCACGGAGAGGACAATAGCTGAACCACGTTTCCCCGCGCAACGCGTGGTCCAAGAGCTCAAAACATCCGGCGTCCAAGCAGGGTCCAAGCATGTCCAAGCGTCAGTGGTAAATATGGCGATGATCGAAGAGAGCGAGGCGCGGAGAGGGTATAGGATTGCCGCCTAAAAGCATTGGGATGTCCGGCGGTGGGGCAAGCGTTGACATAGGTGGTCAAGACAGCTACGAGCCGAAAAGCGCAATGAGCAATGAAGATATCCTTTTGTTTCATTGAGCAGAATGAATAGGCGCGTGCTCCAGTGCGCGAGCCGGTGAGAATGATGACGGTCGAGGGTCAAAAATAATCAAACTCCGCTGTTTGCTCTTGACCAGTGCCCAGCGCATCGAACCACGGCGCACCATATCTGATCTTTGTGTCTCAACCTGTCCGAACCTCTATGCTGTCGCACTTGAGGTCGTCCTGCGTTGCGCTAAGTAAAGTGGTTTGATAATACAGCTGCATTACAGGCAGTTTTCGCAGCGGAGGGCAAGAATGTAATATATGGTGCGTGAAAGAGGGTAGGCTATTAATAATATACTAATCCTTTGTACCTAAGCTATAGTCCACAGACACCGCGGTGCTACTATACACGATTTGAAGATATCTTTGTCTCCGCCAAACGAGGCACGAGTTTGCCGGCACACACCCACTGTGTCAGCAATCCGACTTCCTTCTCATCCAGCCCAGACCTGTTAAACCCGGCCTCAAACTCCTCGGCGCTCACCAATGGATCGACAGTGTCTAGCACCTTGCGCAGGGCAGGACAGACGGCCTTGTGCGCCGGTGCGCCGTGTTTCCAATCGTAGCGCTGGCACGCTCGGTCGCAGTATCGCACAAACTTGCACACCGCACACTGCTGAAACAGCCGGCCCGCTTCGAGCTCGCTGTGCGGGCAGTCCGGATTCGCGCAGTACCTGCTCTGGCCGCGGCGGATGAGGAAAAGACCAATGAGCCGCCCGGCGCTCGGTGCGGTGTGCAGGCCCGGGTGGCATTCAGCGTGCGGGCGCCCGAGTGCCGTGCGCAGCGCGCAGCAGTAGTTGCCCACGACGTAGCGCCGGATGTTGTAGATGGAGGCGGCGTCGAAGTGCTCGTCCACGGGCCGGGTCTGGTCGAGCCGCTCGAGCGCGCCGAGGAACGGCTGCTCGTATCCCGCGAGCAGCAGCTGCGGTTCGCCGGCGTGCGCGTGCACGTCGATCCGCAGGGTTTTCAGGAAGCTCAGCGCCGCGTCGGACAGCCGCGAGACGCCCCGCAGACCGCGCGAGACGCTGAGCCCAGCCGGGACGGTGAACGGGCTCGGTGCGCCGTGGACCCACGGTACTGCCGACGAGCCGGGCGTGATGGCCTGGAGCAGTGCCCAGACAAAGCGCTCCCTGCGCTGAGGACAGAGCAGTTTCGGGAGAATGACTGGCCTGGCGAGGACGATGAACGTGGAGAGGATGGAGAAGGGAATGCCGGACGGTGGTACGCAGCACCAGTGGACCAGGGAGTCCATTCCTCTTTCAATTCCGAGCGGGAAAAGCTGCGCGACGTCCTGCGGCCAGTAACCTTTGCGCTTGTGGAAGTACTTGGTGCTGTCGCTGTACACGGGGTGATCTCCCCTCGTCAGAGCACTCCCGATGGCGAACAGCATGGATTGCAGAAGCATGTCGACGGGATCGTTGGTGGGATGATTGAGGCGGTGTCTGTGATATTGCGCGCGGTGCGCACACTCCATCTGGTTGCGACGGAGCCGCTCGCGAAGCGGTGGGATGCTCGTCTCCGTGTAAATTACCAGAAGCCTCAGACATGTTTCCATGAACTTGTGGCCGCATCGTTGGAGCAAAGTCCACACAGTGTCGTTATACTCTATGTCGTATACCAAGACTGCGAAGCAGTACGGGCAGCAGCCCCGGGTTCGACGCGTCGGCGAATGAGTCCAAGAAGGCATTGATGCGTCGCCAAACCTCGTCGAACTCGGAGACTGGCGACAAAGGGATACATTAGTAATGAGCAAAGGTTCTTTCAAATCAAACGACATACGGAATGAATGCGGGATGTCGATGGACTCCAGGTCCTCAGGTGTGGCAGCAGAAATACGGGACATAAGGGAAGGTGGTGTGTGTAGGTAGGTGAGATAGTCTAAGCGAGCCCCAGCGCCTCTTATACGGGCGGAATGGCTCTTGACCACGTCCGTTGACCACCCGTGGTAACCACAGAAGCGTCAGTTGCCCAGCAGGCGTGGTGCTCGGGGTCAAAACGACATGCGTTCCATCACGGTCCAAGCTTTGGACAGTAACGTCCTGTTCATGTACGCCTGAGTGAAGACCGCCATGCTCTTGCCGTCCGCAAGAATGCCCGCCGCGAAGAACTTGCACAGCGCGGAGCAGATGATCTTGTGCGGCGCACCGTGCTCGCCCTTCTTCCAGTCCAGGCTCTGGCACTCTCGGCTGCAGTGCAGGAACTTGCACTTGCCGCAGAGCTGCAGCGCCTGGCCGCCCGCCGTCGCGCCATCGCGCACTCACTTCTTGCACCCGGGCCGGGAGCAAATGCGCGAGTCGCGGCGCTGTCGGATGTACATGTACACGATGTCGCCCATGTTGAGCCCGTTCGTGATGTAGTGCTGCATGTCGGGCTAGCGCCGGTGCTCCTCGATGAGCGGGTGCACGCGGAGGTCGCCCATTGAGCACAGCGCCGACGCCGCGCCGACGAGCGTGGTCTTGTAAATTTCCTCCTTGAAATCGGGGTTCGCCGCAAGCGTGATCATCGCGTCGTGCAGCATGCGCTGGTAGCCGAACGCAAAGCCTCCGAAGTCGTCCGGGTGCCGGTCGGGGCCCTCCTGGAAGATGACGAGCATACCGATGACCTGCGGCATAATGCCCGCGGCCTCCTCGAGCATCGGCTGGACGAACGGGACGTCGTGCGAGAGGTAGCAGCGAGATCTCCGGGAACCCGGAGAGCGGGACGCGCCACTGGCGCAGCGTGCGCACGAAGGTTGCGACGATGCGGTCGCGGACGGCGTCTGGACCAGGTCCGCCATCACCGCGCGCAAGCCGACGACGAGAAGGGCAGTCAACGACACGTACGGCCCGTTCGTCGTGCCACGCGCACCGTGAAGGCCTCCGGCTGGCTCGGCGTCGTCGAGAGGCAGCTACCGACGTCGCGACCGCGACAACAGCAACTCGCAGCGTATTTCAAGAAGCGCAGGTTTCCTTATGGAAGGAGGACGAGCGTGTGGTGGGTGATTTAGCATTTGAGCTCGCACTCCCGTTGAGATTTTGCGGTGCTAACCTTGAGCTGCATCGTTGATTAGCCACCAGATCACACACGGTCAGTGCAAGTGCCTCCGGGCGACCACTCGTGCCAATGGACCGCCATTATCAGTTATTTTGAGCCTTCTTGGATCCAGCGACAGCACTGTCAGTGGCAGATGCGGATCTTCCGCGCGCTCAGAGTCGTGAATCCTTGGACGGAGCAGCCTGTCGAGAATATCGGTTGGAAATTGGAGAATGAGCGGACCCAAATGCGGTAGGCCAAGACGGTGCGCTACGGGCAGGAATTATGTGGACAGAGAGGTGTGAGTGGTCAGATCTAGGATAGAGATGCGAAATAATCACAGTGCCATTGACGTTCTGAACCTCTCGAGCCCAACTCGACGCCCCACCCGGCATTACCATCAAACAAAGAGTGTGGCAAATACCAGCCTGAGCAGCGACGCGGTGTAGGCGAGCGAGTGGTGGAGTGGCAAGGGCCCGTAGGCAGGGATCTACGGCCGCTGGAATCGAAATCGTTTCTTCTGGGCCAGATCATGCACCAAGAAAGTCAAGTGAGTCACAGAGAGATATCAAGCCAGCATATTCAAAAAAGCGAAGTAGAGCTGAGAAGCCAGTTATCAGACACGCCCAGTGAGCAGCGCTATCAAATCCGCCAGGTAGTAATCCCGTAGTAGATGGTATGCGAAGGTCGGGCGGACGAGGCAGCAAATATCATAGCCAGGGTTGTGAGAATTGAGCTTGTGACCAAACAAGTTCTCAACTCGGCGTCTGGGAAATAATTTGCTTGACTATAATGTTGCAGCGTTACGGCGACAGTTAGAGAGCAATGGGAGGCAGGATAAAAATTTCCGGCAGCGTCATGAGAGTTGGAAGTCAAGAGGCGACGAGCGGAGTTGAATCGCAGCGTCGTACTTGAGCCTGTCCATCCCAAGCACGCGCACAGCGCGCCGTAAAACATGCTCACATACCAACCGGTATCACGGTGGGCGCCGGACAGTCATCGGCGTGCCCGCCCAAGACGGCTCTGCACAGTGTATTGCGCGCTGTTGTCACCGGCCGCGCGCACCATCCTCGATCCCTTCTTTGACTTTATGGCCGGCTACAAGACGCGCCGCTTAAGCTGGACGACCCTTAGTGTCGTCGAGGCGCACGAACGCCGTCTGAAGTAATAAGGTGCTCCAAAACGTATCTCTGCCCGATGGCTATCTGCAGTCGCTCAGTAGTGAGTTTTATACTAAATTCGGTGTACATTCTTGGCCGCTCGGTCCATTTCAACTCTCCGTATCCATATCCTATTATCATAGCTAACTGCCTTCCAGCGTTGGCTTGCTTCATACTGTAGAGCTAATAATTATTACCGCGTCACGCGTCACGGACGCCTCACGGCCCGGTAATAAATGTGTTTTGTAACGTGTCACAGGCCTCTCCTGGTAACAGGATGTCACGGTGTTCAGGCAGTCAATTCCTCACTTAGGACTGTCGGGAGCGGCGCGCCTTCGGCGCGCAGCATGTATAACTACAAAATCGGCAAATCTCACACTATCCCTTCAGAATCTCAGTGGTCAACACCATGATTATCACTGCACTGTCCATATTAGGCTTTCAGATACCTGAGGAGACCTGGAAACAACCCTGAAATGGATAATTTTACTCAAGGCATCTTTCTCACAGTCTTGTTGTGCTTTGTCCTGCTGAGAACAAGCTGAGAAGTACCAATTCAGCGATTTTTTTCTCAGCTTGTGTGGCAATGTCACATGTCACGGGCACCCCAAGGTAATGTCTCCGACATGTCACGGCCCAACGTCCCCGGTAATAATTATTAGCTCTACAGTAGGTTCGAATTGGTGTCTGTCAATCTCGGGGAACTTGCAATGTGTTCTACAGCCGAGGCCACTGCTCTGTGTCTTCATCAAAGTCTGCATCCGCTTCGGCATCGAGTCTGTCGGTGATGAGTTCCATGGATTCCAGCTTCCTGGTCAGCGATGGACGCAAAAATCGGTATGTGCATAGCGAGCACGGAAACGGTCAACACTGATATCCATTCAGACAGGACCCGCATTATGCATTTATCAAGAGCCTTCACAATCGTTATTTCTTCTGGAAGATGACAAGGCAAAGGTAAGCCGCGTGCCCGACTTGCGTGCTCTTCCACGACTATTACCTCCGCGTGGGGCCAGATATACAGAACACGACACAGCGGCACTGCTGCTGCCGATCTACATTGCTGGAGCGTCGTAGGCTACGGCTTTCAGGTTCCCAAGCGACTTGCTTCAGGCAAGCTTCGTATACCTATGCATCTACAGCATACAGACTCATTATTTGCCGCCAGGTGATCGTGAGAGTAACAGGCACGAGGGAGTGGAATGAAGACTAGTGCCATCTATCCACGGCAAACCGACGCCGCAATTACCTTACGACGTGATGGTGCTCCTCTCTTTGGACGACGGATGTTTTAACCTGCTGTTCTCATGCGATCGTTTCCCGCTGCACATCTCCGATTTCCCGCCAGTGATAGTGCACACTTGAAGGTCCCCATGGCTCGTTGCAGGATGACATATCAGACGTACCGCCATTTCGAGACCCACTGCAGCGACGGCAATGTCAAGCGCCGAAACGTGGTTCATTACATCAAGAGATGAGCCATCTGGACCCGCGGATATCTGCCAGCGCCTCCCCGGTCGCTTGGCTCGCCACAAGCACTTTCACGTGGTGCGTGTTCGCTGCCCAAACATACATAAAACACCACCCGGTTCGATTCCCTGGATCCGACCTCTGCTCGACCTTTGTCTCACTCTGAGCCATGGCTCACTTTCACCGGTCTCAACAGACTGCGCCCTATCGCAGCGCCTCCGAGCTTCGTGTAAGCCGTGCGCACCTCTATCAGCTTCTCCATGATACATTCTCTCCAGCTGACGAGAGCAGGTCTGCGCGCAAAGACGGACGCGTTTCTGCTCGCTGTTCAAGATCCTGCTCGTCCGCAGTGCTGCGCGGTCTGCCTGAGGGTTATGAACGACGCTCTATTCGAATGCCAGGACGCGATCGACGAGTTCAAGCTCGAGAAGAATCACCTTTTCACGAGGTGTATGGAGATCGTCGACGCGCTCGAACGGGTGCCGATTGCTCCCGTGCGACAGAGACTCAGCAACGCGCAATCAACCTGCGCAAAGCACGGCACCTTCGTCGATGACAAAGACGTCTTCGACGAATTCGTGGCGCAAGTCTTTGTGCTGCTCAACTACGGCCTGCTCTCCGGCTCGCGCACCCTCGAAAGGTACCCGATCTCCAGCAAGAAAGCGCACTGGCCGACCTCGCTCGACGAGATGTTTCCTGCTGGCGTCGAGCGCGGGCTCGACGTGCTGATTTACTGGTGCTGCGCCTTGGCCGAGCCATTCGCTCCGCTCGTCATTCTGGGGCTGTATGTGAGCTCAGCCACCGCCGCGGTCCTCCCCGCCGTCTTCAGCACAACACGCCACAACCGCTTGGCCTGGGCGATGGTGCAGGCGATGTCGCCGAAGCTGGTCGCCTGGCCGGGCGGCGTGCCCCCATTTTGCCCACCGGACGGCCTGATCACAAGCATCGCGCGGCGCGGGACGCCGATGCTCGTTGAGCGCGCTATGGACATCCTCAACCTCATCTCGACCCGCGGTCGCACTTACTCGAACACGGACTCCGACTTGCTGCGCCTCGTCTCCGGACGGGAGGTGCCATTCCTCGTCGCCGCGGAGCGTGCGAAGACGGTGCTCCCGCTTATCACAGCGCGGCAAGGCGAAATCCTTGTGACGTTCATTGCCTTCCTGCGCGGGCGGCTCACGCAGAACGCGCAGACCGAGCCGGCGCCGCGGCCCACGCCGCTTCTCGTCTTCGAGTACGCCAGCCTCGCGACCGCGCCCGCATATGCATTCTGCGCCCACACCGCGTGCGGCGCGCAGAAAATCTCGGCGAGCGGCGTGCGCAACTTGAAGTTCTTCGTGTGCGCCAAATGCCGCCTCGTGCGCTACTGCCACCGCGAGTGCCAGCGCGCGGACTGGAAGGCCGGCCATAAGTCGGTCTGCCCCATTCTTGAGAGGCTGTACGCGCAGATCTGCGCACTGGACGCTCGTGGCAAGTATGACTGGGACACCTTTCAGCGTGCGTGGGCCCAGAGCGCGCTTGACGACGCCGACGTCACGTTGCTTCATAACTGGGTGGTTGCGAGCGGGAGGGCGCCTGCAATTTCTTTGCGATAGTCAATTGATCCGAGCCCGTCCGAACAAACAGCGTGCAGTGCGCACCAGTCAGAAATAGGAAGGTGTGCGCAGGAATTGAATAACAACCATCGAGTCGTTGCAGACCGTGCAGAGCGTGATTAATGACGTGTTGCATGCAGCAGGGCGAGCGCAGTCTGGGATGACGCGAGAGGGACAGCCTGAAGCGAAGTTGACTATGAGAAGTGAAGACTGGATGTGGTAGCTCCGGTATGCGCTTCGTATTGGAGGGCAAAAATGCAAGAACGGTACCGAGCCTGGTCATGCAAAAGCCATATAGATGCACCAGCGAGCAGGCAGTTGCAATATGCGAGCAAATGCGGAACAGGACGTCAAATTGATTGAGAAAAGCTTAGTGTTGCACATGGAGGTATTGAAGCAGTGGCGTGAGACCGTATCCGGGTTGCTAGCAGCGACATGAGAGTGGGAGGGCAAGAAGCGATGAGCGGAGTTGAATCGCGTATCCGGATTTTTGTACGTCCGAAACTACGCGATTTGCTTCTTGCCCGCGACCCTCGTCATGGCCGAAGTCGGCACCCAACTCAAGGGACTCCAGTCGTCCGCTGTCGCCGTGACTATTGAATTCGCTGGGGAAGACTGAGACCGTACCGGCTCCATGGGTATTGGCTGGACTTCCTCCCCATCGTCAAGCGATCGAGGCTCTACTGCGAGTCCTTCGGCGCGTTCAGCCCCTCGTCCCTTCATTGCGTCGGACGATTCTGGCCCATCGAGTGAGACCAGAGTGCTGCCCGATACTGCAGAACCAGAATCACTGGCAGCAAATATCGCAAACATTATAGTGCGTGCATTTGGCTAGTAGCTCGTCTAGTCAACCAGCAGTGTAGTAACCATGCTCAAGATTCCGGACTTCGTCACAAGCGGTCCACCAGGCTGGAACCCAGACACAGGATTGGACCACACCGTCGTTGTCTCCTACGTCAAGGCTCGGAAGCGGTATCGTTTCAAAGCCGCCATGCACCGTGCCCTCGGAATATTCTCGTCTCGATGGAGGATTAACAACATTGAGGTATGTCCGGGTGTAGTTGGGACACTGAGATATAGTTGCTCATCCGCGGTTCGAGCGTGCTCTACCTCAACCAGCAATTCACAAGTACAGAGCTCTCCAGGCGAGCAAGTTGGATGGAGAAATCTTGAATTACAACATCCGGGAGACGACTGTCCCCTCGATGGGTTTCTTGACGCGGCACTGGATGCATATGACTACGTTCACATAGTCATTGCCGACAGCGATCTTACCTAAGACTATGAGCAGGTACGAGCATCTTTGAAGTACACCATTGCGCAGTCACTGACTGTGGTACAATCCCAGGATTTCGGATGCACTCCATCGCCCGGCGGGGTGGAGTTCAAAGTTCGGATGGAGACTCTCGCGAATGGCGGTGCGTCCAAATATCTGCCAAGTTGGCGATCAGACTCTCATTCAGACAAAGACACATGCGCATATATCATCTCTATGCATACAAAGGGGCAGCTTCAAGTTCTACATTCCACTTCGTCCTGCGACGAGAGCGAATCCCTCGCGAAGCCGGGAAATATTCATACGAGTAGCGAGACGGCCGCCGCCGCCGCACGGAGGCGTCAGAACAAGATGGAGCTCGAGTCTCCTCCGAGTCGCGTGCGCAGCGATTCATTCGATCGGGACTGGGAGAGGTTACACGACGCGCTCTTCCCTCCCGATGCTGCCAGTGACCCGACCCGCGCGGTTGCCGATGACCCGAGTCACCCGACGGGGGGATGCAGATACCCAATGTGTAGCTAGTGCTTTCTTGAAACGCCGAACCGCATATCATGCGGTCCACAAATGCTCACCGCTCAGTCTGCTGCACATGGCCGCACTATTTCAGAGATGTAATACCTCGCGCGCGGTGTGGTGATTCCTCTCCCGCAAATCCCAAGCCGTCAGTTATTTCATGAGCTCCCGGTATGCATAGTGTCATTGCGATGTGACCTCTCCGTGACTGCAGGGGTATGAGAGTATCTACGTATGTATGAATGTAGTATGTACAGCCAATGCATCCCCCATCCTCCTCCGAAAAACAGCAGCGACTCGGTCCAAACCTCCCACACGCATCACTCAACATCGCTCCTCTCCGTCTCAGTCTCCGTCTCTGTCTCGGTATCCCCATCCACACTCGTAGTATCCCCGTCCACGCTCTCCAAATCCCCATCCGCATCCAGATCTCCACCACCGCCGGCACCCACACCAGCAGCGCCCATAGGTGAGCTGCGAGTGGCGAATCCGCCCCACCCCCCGCGCCCGCTGAACGTGCGCGCGCCGAGCCCAACGCCGGGCCCGCGCATCATGCCGGGCGGCGGGGTAGGAGGCGATGCGCGCGACCCCAGTGAGAAGGTAGGAGGCGGCGAGGCACGCGCGCCGACTGTAAACGTCGCTGCGCGCGGCGTCGGGCCCGGGGAGGCCGTGCCGCTGCGCAAGGCGCTCGGCGACGATGCGCCATGACCCAAAGCTGTCGAAGAAGTCGCGCCATGGCGTAACGCTGATGCAGCTGCGGCACCAGGCGGCCGCGGCGTATGCGCGGGGCTCCACGGCGGGACGACCGTCGGCGGGCGCTGCGCGTGCGCGGGCAGCGGCTTCGGCGCGTGGAGCTGCGGCGCCGGCGAGTCGGCGACTCCAGACGGAGAGGAATCGAGCTGGGCTGAAGAAGGGGAAGCAAAAGACGGACGGCGGGAAGGCGAAGACAGGCGGTGGGCAGGAAGCGGCATAGACGGAATCGGCGCGCGCGGGTCAGGCGACGGCGGGTCCAGCGGGGTTGGCGGCGGCGCGCGCGGCGTCGGGTCGAGCGCAGTCAGCGGCGTCGCCGCCGCACTCGAGCGGGTGGACGGGGGCGGGAGGTGCGCGCGCGGGTCGGGCGAGGGCGGGTCGACCGCAGACTCAGAATGCAGGACGGGCGGGACGGCTTCGACATGCGGCGGGGGGCGGGGAATAGCTGGCGTAGCAACAGGCGGCGAGCCCGGGAGCGCGGAGACGGGCGAGCCGCGCTCAGCTAGCGCGCTTTGAGGCGGCCGGGGCGGCGGTGACGACGGGGGCAGATGAGAGTGTGGCGGGGCCTGCAAGACAAACGTGCGCTCGGGATCGACCTCGTCATCATCGTGTACCGCGGGATAACCACTCGGCAAGCTCTCGTCCAGCGCATATCCCGCGTACTGCGCGTCCTGCGCATAGTGGTGCTCGTCGTCTTCGTACGCATAGCCGGTAAGCGAATGCTGGCGATACCCATCGTGCGAACTCGACTGCTGGCCAGGGAAGTGAAACTCCTCCTCGCCGTACTCGTCCGCGGGCACAAACATCCCCGGCTCGGAAGCAGGTGCCGAGCGGTCAACGGGCGAGACGCCGTCCTCGGAGAACGCGCCGCCGTCGCCCGAGCCGCGGAAGATGACGTTCTGCGGGTCGTCGGCGGGTAGGTCTGGGATGCGGTGTAGAAGACCAAAGCTAGGTAGTAGATACGCAGTCAGCGGCCATTGAGGAGGGAAGACGGAGTATTGGACGGGAAGGAGAAGGCAAACTTGCAGTTGAATCAGCGCAACAGTCGCACCCAAGCCACCATTCGCCGCATGGATAGCTTTTGAATATCCGGCGCAACAGAGCAAAGCTGAGTGTTGGACTGAGGCGCAGAGGGACCGGAAAAAAGCGAAGGGGCGATCGGCAAGTAGACGGGATGGTACTCACCCAAAGACACAGCCCAGCAGTCCCTCACCGCCCCAGTGACGATTCGGAACGAGCACGACTTCACGCAGCGTGTCGAAATCGTATGAATACACGTATACCCGTAGCGGCCGTTCTTCATGCTACGCAATATCCCGTTATCAGCAAACAAAACGATAACACCGTGCGAAAGCGCGCACCTCCTCGATCAAATCGTAGAAATCCTGCTCGCGCTTGAGCGCGCCGCCGCTCCAGCCAACGATCCAGTCGCCATACGGCACGAGGCCCGCAGACTCGCCGGGCGAGCCCTCGAGGACGTCAAGGACGTGCCAGACGCTATCGAGCGCGTGCGCCGGCGCGCAGACGCGCATGCTCAGGCCGAGCAGCGACGGCTTGCTCGTCGTGGGCGAGTTGGCCGACCATGCGCGCGAGGGCGTTATCGGGACCACTTTAGGCGCCGGCGTCAGCGTCAGTGCAAAGGCTGAGGATGGCGAGGTGCGTACGGCGCGTTTGGCGGGTCTTGCTGCTCCAGACGACGAGCTCGAGCGTGCGGCCCTCGTGCGCCTCGACGACGCGCTCAAGTTCGTCCAGCTCGAGCAGCGCGCCGTTGTAGCCGGCGATGAAGTCGAAGAACGGCTCGAGGCCCGTGCGCGCGGCCGGCGACGACGGCGCGATCCGCAGGATGTGCAGCGCCGTCTTGGGCGGGCCCGTTGACGACTGGCCTGCGCCCATTGTAGTGCTTGGTGGTAAGCTGGTGGTATACGGCGCGCTGGGCGCGTGCTGAGCGTACGGTCAGGTCAGGGTCAAGAACGAAGCTGCGGACACGCGATCCAACTCCGCTCATCGCTTCTTGACCTCTTACTCTCATGTTGCCGCTGCTACTCATTGCTATGGATCCTTGTGCTACAACTTCTCTAGCTTTAACTTGGGGCTAGGATTATTGGCTCTGGTCTGACATGTCGATTGCAATTCTCAATATTGCATCTGTCTGCATCTGGGCTCATTATCCAAGTACTGCTCGGACTTCGGCAACATGGCTCTGGATGGGCACTAACTCTATCAATGGTCATGGTCGCTTATCTCTCGGCTTTGCTATCCTTCTTAATACCTATGTATTCGCATGTGACTAGCTCTACTAATCTGAATCCGCTCTGAAGCTGCTGAATGGTCGACCTAGCTTCTGTCCGTCTACTCTCCAGTCGCCTGGAAAGCGTCTCAGACTCGGCGTTACCCTTGGAGACGTGCTCGTGGCATTCCGGCAGACTGAACTCTGAAATGCGGCCACTGACTCGCAGAGTATACTGTACTCGCATGACCAACTATTCAGTCACCCGTCACAGGCAGGCCTGAACTGAACTCAGGAAGCGTGACGTCACAGCCTTGACGCTGCTCTGAATTGGGCTGCTCGTGAGGTGTGAACCAGATCTCAGAGCTGAATCAGTCACAAATGCATCCGGAAGCTTCAGAGGAGCTATAAATGTTAAGTTCTACCCATTCTCATTGTTCCTTAGCTGAAATAATGTTTCTCACTGTTGACCTGATGGGTTGTGCTCCTCAAGGGCGTCTGTTTGCCTCAGGTCTGAACTGCATTCACCAGTTCGGTCACACGTCGCCCGCTCAACTGAACCGGTGAACTGACCAACATTTTGTGTCGCGCTTCACAGAGCTGAACAGTTGGTCATGCGAGTACAGTATTGGTACTCGTACAGGTTCGCCACGCTGCGTGCGGTCCTTCTCACTGCATTAATGGCTGGCTGCGATTCCTGGTGTGTTAACTTCGGTCCTCGAGCCTTTTTTGTATAAATTAGCCGTCATGGTCTGACCTCCCGACATGCACGATAACGAAGACGGTGGGTACGCAGATATGTCGCACGTCCCTCTTCCTGCAGCCACGGCTGTCCCAACCGACTGTTACTCCGGTGCCGGGAATCTATTTGCGCATAGCGTACTGTACTTCTCATCCCTGCACGACTGAACATCCGCATTGCCCGACCCCACACGCTCATGCGCCGCCGCCCTCTTTCGCAGCAGCAACAGCCGGACCCGACCGCGCCGCCACAATCACCACTCTATCCGTCCACGTCCCAGCTGTCGCCGTCGCTCCGTATCTGCCTCATCCCGCCGCTCTTTCCGCATGCAACCATTCTTCACACCCCGAACTGCGCAGTGCGCACGGCCCCTTGCTCAGGGGCGCCTCGTCTCCTACGCTTCACCGGCGCACATTGCTACCGGGCCTCAGGCTGCACCACGGCAAGGCGTCTCCCGCGGCGGTGTTCTCACTGGGACACAGCGCCCTTGCTTCACCTACACGCGCATCATCCTCCTGCGCCCACTTCGCCATTCCACAACGGCAAGGCGTCTCCCGCGGCGGTGTTCGCCCTGGGACACAACGCCCTCGCTTCTCCTACACGCGCAACCTGTGCCACAGATCCTACGGCTCGATCACTGAGATACTACCCCTCGGACACCCCCACCAGCTCGGGGCAATGATCGAAGTGCAGACGCAGACCGAATCAGTGAGTCCAGCGCCTCATATCAGACCGGCCCACGAATTTGACCCAGGAATAATCCAAAACAGAGATATCGCCTCAGAATCCGGCATACACAACACCTAAGCTTAGCTTGGCTAAAACCGTGCGTTGCAATCGGTGGATCGCGGGGTCACGCTGGCTTCCCCACTCCGAAATGAAACCGCACTATACATGAGGCTGAGAATTCGATTTGGCAGGATGCTTCGGGGGTCACACTCAGAGCGCTGCACGCACACCGATATAACAATCTTGCGATGCATGGTTGTCGCAGCGCGCACCACAGTTGCCGCACCTTGTGCCTTGACAACTTGCAGCTCGAGGAGAATGAGCTGTGCGTCTCGTGCGACGCGACGCAACTGTACTTGGTAGGAACGCCGGCAGCGCAAATGTGATGAGCGGTTTGGTCGTGTATTCTTAATCGAATGTCAAACGCACCTCGATCTCGGCTCCTGAAGCTTTGAACCTCTCAATCAGGCTACATGCCGCCTCAATGTCTCCATTCGCGTGCATGACCTCGCGAAGAGCAGCCGATGAGCCCCTCTGCTTGCGGGCGTGCTCGAGCAGCCCGATTGCATCGCGGATGATCCTGTGCAGTATGGCATCAGCATGAGGCGTATACTGCTCATGACGCTTGCTACATATGTCTGCCTGATGCACACTGCGCTCGAGATTCGAGGATTGCGTATTTGCGCGCTCTCAGATGTTTTGCGCATGCTGCGATTCCGCGTTCCTCTTGGATTGCCGCGCATCCCGGAAGTCCACTCATCATACAGCATAGGAAACTAATGGAAGAACATGACGATGATTCCCGGAGCAGCCGTGCGAACAACGTCTATTGCAGAGAAATGGCGGGAACCTTCCCGCTGGCAACCACCCAGTTGCGAAGCAGCGTGACTTCAGCCTCGTCGAGCGCGCACTGCGCCCACGCACGCTGAAAGATGTCCCAGTCGTATATGTCACGGTCCCCGGCGACAGACTGCCAGCGCGCGAACAGCCGGGAAAGCACGGGGCATAGCTGCTTGTGGCCGGCCTTCCAGTCCTCGCGCTGGCAGTCGCGGTGACAGTAGCGCACGAGGCAGCACGTCGCGCACACGAAGAACCTCCGCGTGCCGCTCGCGGAGATCTGCTGCGCGCCGCACGTGCAGAACGCGTTCGCGGGGATGGCCGCGCGCCGCGCGTACTCGAAGACGAGCAGCGCCGTGGGCCGCGGCGGGGCAGTGTCGTTGTGTGTGAGCCGCGCGCGCAGGAGCGCCGCGAACGACACGAGGACCTCGCCCTGCCGCGCGGTGAGCTGCGGCAGCGCCGTCTTCGCGCGCTCGGCGGCGACGAGGAACGGCACCTCCAGCCCCGCGATGAGGCGCAGCAGGTCCGAGTCCGTATCCGAGTGCGTGCGGCCGCAGGTCGAGATGAAGTTGATCGTGTCCACGATGCGCTGCACGACGATGGGCGTCCCGCGGCGCACGAAACTCGTGCTGAGGCTATCGCGCGGGCTGAACGGGGGCACGCCGCCCGGCCAGGCGACCAGTTTTGGTGACATCGCTTGCACCATGGCCCAGGCGAGCTGTTCGCGGCGCGGCGGACTCATTACGACGGGGAGGACGACAGCTGTGGCTGAATGCATGTAGAGCAGAAGGATGAGGAGCGGATGGAAGGGGTCGGCGGCGGCACAGCACCAGTAGATCAGCACGTCGACGCCGCGCTCGACGCCAGCGGGAAACATCTGGTCGAGCGAAGTCGGCCAGTGCGCTTTCTTGCTGGAGAGGGGGTACGCTTCGAGCGTGCGCGAGCCGTTGACGAGGCCGATGCTGAGGAGATGGAAAACTTCTGCCACGAAATGTACAAAGACGTCTTTGCCGTCGACGAAGAAGCGGTGCTTTGGGCAGGCTGATTGCGCGTTGCTGAGACTCTGCCGCACGCGTGAAATAGGCTCACGCTCGAGCGCGTCGAGGATATGCAGACACACTGCAAACAGATGATTTTTCTGCTGCTTGAATTCGTCGATCGCGTCCGGACAGTCGTATAGGTCTTCGGTCATAAGCATGAAGCACACCCTGCAGCACTGCGGACGAGCAGGATCTTGAACCGCTAGCAAGAACGCGTCTGTCCTTGCGCGCAGATCGGGAACAGACTGTTCTGTGTTGGTCAGCTGGTGAGCATGCATCACACACAGCGCACGTGAGGTACTCACGGCTGATTCGATGCTCGCATTCGTCGCAATAGGGCAGTTTGTGCTTGGAACGGAGACCGCGTCCCATGGCTGTGGGTGATGAAGGTCGAGTGGGAGAACACAAGCTGTGTGCGCTGTTATGTATGTTTGCGCAGCGAACACGCACCACGTGCAAGCGCTTGTGGGGATTGAGCGACCGGGCTAAGGAGTTGACAGATATCCGCGGCTCCTGAAGGCTCGACTCGTGATGTAATAAAGCAGCATGCCGTGCACTTGACATTGCTGCTGCTGCAATAGGTCACACAGAGTGCGGTATACCGTGCGATTGGTCTACTTGAAGTCCAGATATGTGTCCACACTACAGGCAATAGCGGGGACGGACAGCGAGAACCAACAGGCAACAGATGGCGTGAGAACAGTAGGTTCAAAGATCTGTCGCCCAAAAGAGTGGAGTGTCATCACGTCGTCAAGTAATATCGGTGCCCTTTTGCCGTGGATAGATGGCGCTTGTCTTCGTGCCTGGGCCGTCGCAAACGGGTTGCGGCAAGCACTGCGTTCGTCGCTGGTGTAGGTGCACGATATTCAAATACCCACCTGAATTGGGAGAATAGCGCCAAATTTCTCAGATTTCTCCGTTCCAGCGGTAGGGAGCGCGTCACGCGGGACCAGGGTTGGAGGTTGGTTGGACGTCAATAAAGAGCCGGTGCCTGGCAGAAAGCGTAAGCTACAATACTGCGCCCTGGACATGAGGGCCAGTGAGGTATTCACAGTGCCGCGTCGTCGCTCTGACGAATGCAACGCATTCTTGGGTTAAGTACCAGGAGGAAAGGCGACACGCTACTTTCGAGCTCCGCAACCCGGCTTGACCTCGTCAAATCACTGTCGAATCACTATCAGCACTGGCGCATCTTTGTTGTGTGCTTACATCGCGCTATATCGTCCTGGGTCACTCACGCGAGTTAACATAGAAGTAAGTACAGACTACCTTCCCCTCTGTTCATATCCTTCCACGATTTCAGCTCATCGCGGCAGCTCGTAGAACGCTTCAATATCTGCAGGCACACTCCCGAGAATGCACAGTGTCTCCGGTTTATATTTACATTGATCTGCGCCGCAACTCGCGCATCTGCTCGGGTCCGGGATGCGACAACCGCGTCAGCGGCGGCGAGAGCGGCAAGGCGCTGCAGAAGTGCGGCAAGTGCAAATTCCTGCACTACTGCAGTCGCGACTGCCAGGAACGCGACTGGAAGGTGGGCAGCCATGACGCGCCACACAAGATCATCTGCGCGGCGCTCAGCAAGCTGTTTGCAGCTGGACTTCTGCGCGGGGATCACGCGATGTCCAAGGAGGACTTCGCGCAGGATTATCGCGCCGGCCCGCCGGGACGTATTTGACGGACGAGCAGACGATGTATCTCGCGAAATGGGCCTTGATGGACAACCTCCTCCCCACGGACTTCAAGATCGGCGCGTGGCGCATGGTGAGTTGCGTGTAGCTTTTCTCATCTCGGCGGGATACAACTCAGACGTCACAGTTCACGGGGATGTCGCGTGAGGGTGTGGTGCGGGAATCTCCCCTCCCCAATCTCTAAAAACTGTTCCAATGATTGTACACTGCGCTGTATTTGTGCCCGGCGCTGTCGCAGACGCGTTCGCTGCCTCTGGTATTTCCGAATCAAACCCAGAACAATTTGCGTGTATTGAAGGAGCCGTTGAGACACAGTTGGTTTTACAGAGTGCGAAGCACGTGAGAACAAAAGAAAAAATGGCCTATCCATGGCGATAACCTGAGCCAATGGAAGCAGCGGGCACCATCCCGCTTCCAAGCACCCAGCTACGGATGCGACCAACATCCATCGGGTCGAAGTCGCATGCCTCCCACGCCTGCCTGAGAGCCTTCTCGCTGCCGTCATGGTTGCCGAGGTTGTGTTCCAATTTCATAAGACTGGCACAGACGAGCCTGTGGCTCGCCCAGTCCGTGCGCTGGCACTGGCGGTCGCAGTATTGCACGAATGTGCAGCGGCTGCACAGCGGAAAGTGGCGCTCGACGCCTGCTGCGAGCTGCCTGGCGCGGCACGCAGGGTTCGAACAGCACTTCTTGCCGTGGGTCTCGTTTGCCTGCACGTATTCGTATACCAGCTGCACAGTTGAGCGTGTGTCGGGCGGAAGGGAGGCCTGGCCGATGCGCGCGCGCAGGTAGGCAGCAAAGGAGGGCAGGTCCATGTGCATGGGAGGCTCGCCCGGTCTGCGAGGGGGGATCATCTCGATCGAGGCGAGCAGGGGGCGCTCCAATCCCGATACGAAGCGGTCCAGAACGTCGGAGCGCGTGGACGAGACGGATTGGATGATGCTCAGCATGTTGTTCACGAGGCCGGGTTTCCCGTTCTGATTGTAAAGGAAGCGGATTCCATCGGGCCTGGGGAACGGCAGAGGGATGGCAGGCGGCCAGTCGACGGGAATCGTGGAGAATCGGTGCATCATCGCCCAGAGCAGACGGACGCGCTGCGGGTCGGTTGTAATGAGCGGCACGACAGAGTCGAGTGCGGCAGACGTGCATTTGGCGAGCAGTAGGAAAGCCTCCTCGGGGAGCCCGCACAGCACCAGTAGACCATTACGTCGACGCCGCGCTCGAATCCGAAGGGGAAAAGCTGCTCGATCGACGTCGGCCAGTGCGCCTTCTTGCTGAAGTATGGGTAATCGTCTAGAAGACGCGAACCAAGCACGAGCCCCGAGCAGACGCAGAGCAAAATGTACTGGATAAATCGTTCGTAGACAACGACGCCAGGCACGATGTGGCGGCCGTGGCGTATGCGGTTGGGACAGGATGTTTCGATGACGGCGAGCTGCTCGCGTACGGGACGAATGGGCCGTCCATGGAGCGCATAGAGGACGGCCAAGGCGGCCGCAAAGAACTGATGCCTGCCCTTTTTGACCTCGTCTACCGCGGTCTCGCAATTCCCGAAGTCAGTGACCCACTGCTCCAGGCAAGCCGCGCAGCAGCGTGGGTTTCCGGGATCGTCCACCTCGCGCAGGAGATTGTCAACGCCTCCCATAATCTGGGTAAAGGAAAAAGCTGCGTTTGAACGAGAAAGTCAGCGCAACGTGCAGTGCAGGCAGTCAACGAGGTACACACCACAATGGTACCGGGGACTTTCGCTTAAGCGATTGCCGCACTTTGTGCAACGCATCGGTTAAGCGATTCCCGCACTTTGGCACGTTTTTGAAAAGTAAGTAAATGTAATCCGAGTGTAGATAGAGACACGTTACTACAGTATAAATCGCTGGGCATCGCTGAGGACAGCGTTTTGGGCCGCTTGTGATCGCTGGGTTTCGGTTGACATCGCTTCGCATCGCTGAGCTACGGAATCAGCACGGATAGAACATGAGGATATTCGGTCGAAATCGGTGGGCATCGGTGGAAAGCGGCGTGTAGGGAAAGCCGGTGCGTTCACCATCGCTTGTGATCGCTGTACCACAAAATCGCTGAAAATCGGTGAAGATCGGTAGACATCGCTAGTAATCGCTAAATATCCCTGCTAACTACACCGACCGTCCGCTCGCATATTACATTAAAATATAAATAGCCTCCGATTTCAAGCCGAAACGCTATCTTTGTTTACGGAGTACACTGCATAGATAATATGAGCTTGTACGCATGCTGAGGGCTGAGCATACACTCACGGTCAGAGTCGAACTCATTCCACCCTTCGGCTACCTTGAACTGAGCACAGGCTGTAGCTCTCAGCCGCTTGACCTCCTCCAACATAGCGCCATAAAATGACGCCTTCTGGAAGGCATAGGCTGCAGCCCCTTGTGCAATTTGCCGGCTACGCAGCTCATCGGCGGGCTGACGCTGCCACCGCGGAACATCGGGGCCGTAGTTTGCTGCCGCTGCTGCGGCAGTATGCTCCATCTCCTCCGCTTTCTCGCCCTGCTGGTTACCGATGGCCTGCCAAATAGAACGCATTCGAGAAAAGTGCCGTTCGCTGCGCCCAAATTCTGCGCCCACAATCGACATCTGTTCAGACCAGCGCCGATAATGGCCTTGCAAACGAAAATACCGGACGCGGTTGTCTATGCAGTATGTTAATTTTGCAAAGACAACTCTGTCCGTTGCACGCACCGTCATCTGTCAGAAGAGCAAGTTTGGTTTTCTCCTGCTTGGAAACAAGCCCAACGTCCAGTTCCCCTCGCCAAAACCAAGCAACATCTCCCTTGGACTTGCCAACATTCAGTGGCTGAGGTTTGTCGACGGGTGCGTGAGCGCGCAGCATAGTAGCGTCCAGATCCTGATAGGTTGTGTCCTCCCGGCTCAGACCCAAGGCCCTGAGCGCGCTTAGATGCTCCGAATAGATATTGACAAAGACATTTTGCTTGGACTTCATTTTTTTTAGGTATGCTCTCGCTCTCGTCTTACCACCCGTGCTGTCCACCTGATCTCGAGCTTCATCAGCATTGGAGCCGAAAAGTCGAATGCTGAATCGCAGGTTCGAGAGCGTGCCCTCAGCATGTGCCTTTCGAAGCTCTCGCTCCATGTGGACCAAGCGATCTGGCACGCCATTCTCCTTCCGCTCCTCCTCGCTGAACCAGGAGGGTAGCATCAACGGCACATCCTCAGCGTAACCGGTCTCCTCGAGACTCTCCTCGTCTTCGGAATCACCGGAGTCGATTTCACCCTCCGTAATAGCCTCGGCAAGGTAAGGCATATGCCTGAGCTGCAGTCGGCGAAAGCTGGCTATGCGCTCGCTCAAGTTACGACGCTTTTGTCTCACGCTCTGCTGAGCTTCCTTGTCCTGCTTATTCTTTCGTGCGTTGGCGGCTTTCCCACGTAGTCGCACTCTGCGCACGTTGAGCTGTAAACAGTAAATTGTGAAAGGCACGTACTGATCTTCTGCTAACTGCACGCCTTTAGCCATCATGCCCACAACACCGCTCTTACGGATCTGTCCAGGAAGACGCTCCTCCCGTTCAAGCCTTGCTATGACGTCCTTGTGATTAGGGCCTATCAGTGCGTAAGTGATTGGCTCTTCACAGATTAGCGTTTGAACTTCACGGTTGGCAGGGTCAACACAGTATCGCCCGCGAATAGTATCGTCCTTGACCACCGCTGTCTCCGTCGGATACTCTGCTTCCCAGGCAGCTATGCGCGCAGGATCAATGGAGCTCGAAAACTCCTCGAATTCTGCCTTGGACACGGCAATGTGTTTGTGTGCTTCTGCGGCCTGGGAGTAAAGATATTTTGCTTACAAATTTTCTAAGTCCTTGCCAACAGCAAATCGAGCCGCACTCACCAAGTCCAACCAGTTTGTTGAAATTCCAGAAATTATGAACGTCGTTGAGGATGTCATGACGATGACCGGCGTTCGCGTCCCGACATATGGCCGCCGCGAGCTTTGTTTCTGCCCACGGCCGCTCAACCCCTTCTCCGCACGCTCTCCCAGCACCCGGTGTGTACAGAAGATGATACACATATTGACACTTCTCACAATGACCCTGTATATGCATTTTGGGTATAACCCACACGAGCTCTTTCGCGATCTGCTGGACGTCCTGTCGGTCGGGAATTCGTCTCGCAAACGCCGCATGATGTTGATGCACAAAGAGCAGGCTCTGTCACTCGACAGCGCGCGGGGTAAGTCGGTGTCAGGCTTCGGTCCTTGGGCGTATACCCAGCCGTGGTCAATCATATAATACCTGAAGACATTAGCATTTTTCAGCCTCGAATCTCTGTGCTCAGACGTACTTTTCGCCCAGCTTCAAGTCTACCATTCCCATCGCCGGGAAGCAGCTGTGACGTATGCAGCACACAGCAGACAAACCCGAAACCTCTCGATTGCTGAGGTCCTGGATTTTATGCATCTTGTCGTATCCAGGACACGATCCAGCCTCCTGAGAGTTTATTAGTACTGCTTAGGCATTTGATGAACAAATGGTCATGCCTGCGAAATATCGCTATTTTTGGACGTGTATGCTTCCCAATCTGAGCGTCGAGGAAGGAAAGCGCATCCATCGAGCAAGGAAGTGTCCCCAGCGTCCCGAAGTTTGACCTTCAAATAAACCTTGAACGATGCGTCTGTACCGTGCCACAGGATGAATTTGAACCTTGTGTCGCATGAATACATGAATCCTGGAGGCCTGATCTCTCACCTGTGCTTCTCGTCGTTGGCCAAGTCATGCCAGCCCGGCTGCAGATTGAACTCTGGCTCTGGACACGCAGGGCAAGCGACGATGACCGAGCCAGGCCAACGATTGGCGGGGAGATGCCCGTCAATTCCGAGAGCCTGACCGCTTCGAAGCTGCATTTTAAGTACGCGCCAAAAGTGTCCGGCTCGAAGAAATGCATGGTAGCCTTTCTCTCGGGGTATGAGCCAAAAAATAATATCCTGAAGATGTAAACTCACTCTCTCCTTGCCGCGTTTATTTTTCTGACACACGGCCTGCCAGTAGTCCCAAGTTGATTTTTTGCTCTGGAGCGACTCCAAGTGCCAATGCATCATAAGCTCGAATGTATAGCCGACGGTCGGTCGACTGAACGTGCTGGGGAAGATGCGTGCCCGGATGAGCTGATGCACCAGACTGGGCAGCTCCTGTCGAGGGCCCCGACACCGGCAGAGGACGAAGTTCAAGGTGTGATGACCATTCAGGTGTACCACGGTCATGGAGTGAGTGTAACGATGCTCAGGCAAGATTTCAGGGCAGGCTTGAACTTCCATCAACGTTGTCGGGCACGCAGCGCCGTTGTGTCCAAGATGTACCTTGAATTCTGGGTGATCGCCTAGCGCGGCGGGCTCGAACGACGACCCGTTCCATTTCTCGATGGCGTGCAGCGGCAGACTCCCATGGCGCTCAAGGAAGCAGGTATGACAGTGGACGGAGGATCCAAAACAGTCAAGGCATCGATAAAGACGACGTCCATGCTCTTCGCAGTCGCAGACTTTGCCAACATCCTCGTTCCACTCCAAGCTCATCATACCGTCCAGCAACTGTGCTCGCGCCCTTTCGAATTCTTTGTTGAATTCCGATGTAGTCTATACACTCAGTGTCAGTAAAAGTATCACGCAAGTCGAAAGCACAGCGTACCTTGCCATGGGTTGTACCCACGCCCCTGGCCCGCCCTGTGGTTTGCCGGTGAGGCGCCGAGCTAGGAGCTGGCTGCAAGGCTGTATCATCGCCCGCTGGTAACGGACCCTCCCTGGCACTGTACTCTATACTATGTACATACACTTCGGCAGCCTTGCGTTTCTTGGGACTCGTGACACTCGAAAGATGGCAAAGCGATCTTAAAGTACGGGTAGGGGAGTGAACGGAAGTTACATCGACAGACGTAGAAGAGCTAGCTAGCAGTAGTTTGGACTGTATAGACAGTTTGGGTGAGCTCTGGCGCTCGGATACGGGGACGCTTGCTGCGAGGCGGCATCCTGTAAAAACACAGCGAGAGCCGAAGTCCTGGTCACGATGTAATACACCACCGAATGGCGGCGCATATAATCTACACCCACGAATGCGGATGCAGCAAGCGTGCTGGCGGCAACAGAGCCTAGCAGGCCGCAGGTACGGCGAGTACGAAAGGGAAGTCCGGACTTTGAATTCTCTCGGAAACACACGGCCCATCGGCCGAGATTGTAAAAACCAGAACATTGTTTTATGTTTTCCAGCCTAGCTATCCTTGTAATCTACCCCTGTAGTGCATACTCTCTTGGGCCTTTGAGGTCCATTACCTGCGGTTGCAGGTGCTGTATTTTTGACGGTGCGGTGCGATGTGTTCCTCGCCGGTGCCGGTTCACGTGGCCGAGCCGGTACCTTCTGCGCACGTGAGCGCATCGTACGATCGGAAGTTTGGGCATCTGCAGCTCTCATCCGTTTCAACGGTGCATCGCTGCCATCCTTGACCTTGCGCCTGGTGAAGACTTTAAAATCACTGGGTGTACTGCCAGAAAATACATACTTTTTTCCGTTTCCCACAGCGGTTGATTCGGCGGGTATGGGAGTGAGAGGCGATTCCGGGTCTACGGTGCGGAAAGGGCTGCCGCCGGGTGTGCTGGGGAACGCAGTTGGCGTCGGAAGCTGCAGCCGATCAACGATTATGTTAAACTTAGAACAACCCGACTTACCACTTGCGATCCGAACCTCGAGCGCACAGGCGTCTGGTGCTGCTCCACCGTCTGCTGCTCCCGGGGCGACGATATGGGCGTCTGTTGCTCCGGCGGTTGCGGCGTCAGCTGCTCCGCGGGCTTGGGCGTCTGCTGCTCCGGCGGCTGCGGCGTCTGCTGAAGCAGCGGCACCATCTGCACATCCCGCGGTTTGGGCGTTAACTCCGGCGGCTCGGGCGTCTGCTGGGGCGGCGGCTCGGGCGTCTGCTGCTCCGGCGGCTCGGGCGTCTGCTGCTGCGGCGGCGGCTGAGGCATCTGCTGCTCCGGCGGCTCAGGCGTCTGCTCCGGCGGTGGCTCAGGCGTCTGCTGAAGCAGCGGCACCGTCTGCACATCTGGCGGTCTGGGCGTTTGCTCCGGCAGCACCGGAGTCTGCGGGAGCAGCAGCGCCTGCTGGTCCGGCGGTTTGGGTGTCTGCTCAATTGAGCTTGAGCCTGTATATTCTCGGCGTGAGATGAGATGCCAAAGCAACCCGTACTGAACTTACCGCGAGTAGCGCGCACTGCTACTTTGGACAGTCGCTTGACTTCGGCTGCGTGAATACCTACAAAGATGTCAGCGACCACTTCCACCTGCAAGAAAGACCATACCTGGTAAAACCCGCATGCAGTAATCTCTTAGAGCTTCATCGTGCCGGTTATGCTCTGTGCTCTTGAGCCACTCGCCAACCTTGCCTTTCCCGCCTATACCCTGTAGTCTGTTCCCATGTAAGACATAATAGAAAGTATTAAGAGTACAAACGTACGACTTGATTACGACGTTGCCGGTTGTAGGATCGAGTTGCGCGAGCTGGAAAACGGCCATGTTCGTGGAGCGATAAGAGAGCTTTCCCATAAGATCTGCGATTTTTTGGATAAGCTCTTGCTCGATCCTAATAATCGAATTAGACAGGGAAATGCATTGACTCGATGCTTACACTTCCTCCTGCGCCTCCAAGTTGGCGGGCGAACTTCGCTCGGAGGACAGTTCCTGTGCGGCCCCCGCATAGCGCATCTTCTCCTCCGTGTCCAACAGCGCCCATCGGTCAGAAAGAACTCGATTTCGCACCGGAATCCGCTCCTGGTTCCAATCCGCAGCGTCAAACTCTGCGGCGAGCCTCTCGGCAATTTCACGGTCCAAGTCGGCCTTGATCATCCGCGCATATAGCTCTCTTGCGCTATCCGCCCGACCTTTATCAGCCGTCGTTGGCGGCCGAGACTGACCCGCCTGAAGGGCACCCTCGGGTGTTGCTGCAGTGCTGGCCCCCGTTAGCACGGACGACGAGGGTAAAGAATTTAGAAAATACTCACCGTGTGTTCTTGTTCGACGCATTGAGCGACTGTTCGTAAATCTTGATCCACACGCAGTCTGCGAGTGAGTTGTTACGAACGTCCTGCCGAAATGCCTTACGCAGCTGTCAGCTAGGAGCATAAAAGCAAGCAAACAGTTTTACCGTGCGAGCGTCTTGCGACTTGCAGTCCGCGTCATAAAGCTCAGGAAATTTGTCCACAACGTGCAGCCCGTGCGCCTCCCAGATGGGAATGATGTGCTGGGAAGTGTATATGCGTACTTCTGCTTTTGATGCACCTGAGCGCTTCAACTGGTATAACTTGTACAACTCAGGCTTGAGCTCTTTCATGCATGCTGGGGTGACAACGAGATTGGGATCGCCGACCGTCCAGATAGGCCGCTGTACGTGACGCTTGCCCCTGCGCTTTGGCTGAGTCGACGAGGGCGGATCATCGGGTCCACCACCACCTGGTGGCGACATCTGAGCACTCCACAGAACACCACGCCGGGCGCATGCATTTATGATATCCTGTGAAACAATCGTCCCCGCATAATCCATTGACCGAGTCAACCGGCATTTAGCATTCAGCCGCACGGTCCATCGAGATGATAACGTACATACCTCACCGATTCCCACGGGCTTCGCAGTTGATTTGGCAGAGAAGCACACAAATCCTGTTCCTATGATTGTGTAGTAAGCTACGTCGGCATTTGATTTCGCTTAGGACTCAGGCCCACTGTGCCGCTTAACATATTGATGTTTCAGGTTGCCTCAGAAGAACTGCAATTGATGGATGCTACGGGGGAGAATATCTCTCTATCTTTTACGTTCGAACGACCAGCTTCATCTGCACATCTGTGACCTCCGTCACCTCACCCCCCTCGGCCTCATCATAGAGATCGTACTGTAGAGCCACGTCGGGACCGTCGTTGATGCAGTCGTCAGCGATATCTTCGATGCCAAGGATGGTGCGGGCTTCCTCGGAGAAGTCCTTGAGATAGAATCGGCAGTCGGCCACCCTGAGCCGACGGCGAGGTAGCTCCACAACACACCAATCCGCCTCGCCATCCGCGCCCTCGGCATCCACGTCCTGGATCTGTGAATAATCAGGCAACCATGAAGGGATAGGGGGAAAAATGCACATACAAAGTTGCGAGACTGGAAGACGCACTGCACGTGAGCGAAGACATTGCCGAGGGTGTCCCAATCTCGATTGTAGTCGAGCTCCTCCGGTCGAAGATCGTTGACATGGCGCCCGAGCTCCGCGACGTCGACGTACACCACAAGCCGTAGCACCGTGGTGTGGGTGTTCAACTCCTCGTACATAGCATGCCCTTTGTAGAATGCGAGATCCCCAGCAAAAGGAGGGTCGTCCTCTTCGTAGGCGTCGTTGTAGTAGATACGGTCCAGGGTAATGTTGTCGAGGCGAAGGTCATGCATGGTGCGATCACTGGTGGCGAGCTCGTGGTAGTAGGTGAACCTGCGATGGCTGGCACGCGTGCACATTGTGATGGAGTAGGTTTTGTGGCCAGCTGGGCGGACTGGGCTGCCCTGGAGGGAAGGATGAGCTGAACGTCGTCGACAGCAGGGACGGAGTACGCACCACCCAGACATGAGCGCAGGATACAAGTAGCTTGATGCGGTGCTCAACTTGCAAATCCCGCACGTCAAGTTCCTGGAGAGGTTTGGCGGGCGCTCCGGGTACATGGCTTGGCCACGGGCAGTATGGGTGCGGAGGCGGCAGCGGACGCGAAAGATGGCACAGCACTCGCAGCACAACATCAATGAGCAGTGAACGTCGCTGCGACGGCGGCAGATCAGGCAACAGTCTGGGTTGTCGAGGGCCAGTTGGACTTCGTTTGGGGTGCGGGCGTGTGCAAAGCTGAACGGAATGACGGTGCGAGCAGACGAGAGCTGGTAGATTATACCGTGCTCCTTGCACTACACGGCGACAGTGAGCATGTTGGGTCACACACGAGCGTCGCTGCACATACCGCGGCGACCTTCATCGGCGTTGTACCACGGTACACTCGGTACCAGCGTGCAGCATGGTCGCATTCCGTCACCGGGCAGAGGACGTCGGGCTCGTCGCTGATGATGGAAGGGAGCGGCATGTTGCACGTTCGCGGGCCAGCGGGGTGGGGAATGACTGTGTGGGTGCCAGAACGCAGACGCCATATAAGTCAATGGGGGCTTGCGCGAGGTCACGCTGGGGCTGGGTCACGTCGAGAGGTCAAAACGCGCGCATCACGGCAGGTCCCGGTGGGATCATGAGCCTGACCGAAGTCCGTTGAATACAGATATCGCTTAAGGACCAGGTTGCGTCGATCCCTTGAGATGGGAGATTTTCTCTCACGTTTCAGTGGGTAATGTAATGAACCTCGGGGTCCTAGCACAGCGTACAGGTCAATCGGGCGAGGTCTTGGGCTCATAATTATCAAACACTCACCAGCACACCGCGTGCGCTGCGAAGCCAAGTCTTCCCACCATGCCGCTGGTCACAGTACCTCGCCATGTCCCCAGAGGTATACCTCGAGCCGCTGTGTGCATAGAGCTTGCTTGTCGACAGCGCCATCCGACCATCATGGCCACCGTCGACAGCTACCCAGAATACGCCGGGCATGCTATAGTAATTGTGAGCACTGTGCATGCCCGTAATACAAGCTCGCAGCTCACCTGATATAGTGTCCTCGATACGGCACAATATGCGCGGCTTGGAACCTGCAGACATTCGGCTCTGTCGACCCGCGTCGCATGCGCCCCATCGTACAGGGCCCACCGCAGCGCATCGTCTGCGATGGCGCAGACTGCCGCCGTCGACGGCCGCACCCGAAGCCTGGCAATCATCGATGTCGTCTGCGACAGTGTATCCATTGCTGTCAGCTCGCCGTCTGCCCAGCGACGGGCCACGGTGTTCGCCGTCAGCCAGCATCTGACACACCAACCACCGAGCCAGTTGTGATCGAGATCGTGCTGTCGGTGGATGCAGAGCAAGGGTCAGCGGTATGCAACCTGTTGCAGACGCCCGCGCCGCCGGCTTACTTTTGTAGGCGCAGACGATGACAGTGCGATATCCCGTACACCACGACTCGTTCAGCCTTCGCACGGTCGTCTGCGTCCACACCGTCGGCCTTCAGCTTCACAACGTTGTTCTTAATACTATGGAGGTCTTTGACGCGGGCGTGGACGACTGGCTCCCTGTCAGCATGGACGATATCATACACTTGCGCGGAGCCCGTACCGTCTTGCTGCGCGCTGTGCGCCGGCTGGCGTTCCCACTCGTGTACACCGTGGACATGGCGGATGGTATGGATGCCTGCTGCAAGCGTCAGCCGCAGCAGACACTAAAACAGGCCTTCCTCGCTGCGTTTCCGCGCTGCGATTGGTCCCCTGCGCTGTATACGGCGGCAGCACGCACCTGGAAGTATGCACCGCCCGAGGTGAAGCAGGCGTTTGTTATAGCTGGGCGCTGCCCGGATGGACTTTGGATTCAGCTGGCGACTCAGGTCGATGCGCCCCTGCCTGATGTCATAGCCATTGATTAGATACTATGACAGCATGTGATTGCTAGTAAAGTACCTTAGTGCGCCCCTATACTTGAAGGTATATAAACCCGCGCACGGCGGGCTACGCTAGCATTAGCCCTTGTCCTCCTGCACTTGAGCCCGGCCCCGAGCTTGTGCACTGCTGATTCATACGTCATTTCATCATGCCGCCGTCCTCGCACCCGCACGCGCACCGCTGCACTTGAGCCCGCTCCCGAGCTTGCGCACCATGCACCCCCTTTCCCGTGCTCGCACACTGCCTACGCACTTGAGCCCGCACCCGAGCTCGTGCACCCCCGTCGCTGTAGCCCGCTCCCGAGCTCGCGGTACGCACTTGAGCCCGCGCCCGAGCTCGTGCACCCGAGTCGCTGTAGCCCGTTCCCGAGCTTGCGCACTTCCCACGCACGTGAGCCCGGGCCCGAGCTCGTGCACCCCGGTCGCTGTAGCCCGCTCCCGAGCTCGCGGTACGCACTCGAGCCCGCGCCCGAGCTCGTGCACCCGAGTCGCTGTAGCCCGTTCCCGAGCTCGCGCACTTCCCACGCACTTGAGCCCGCACCCGAGCTCGTGCACCCCCGTCGCTGTAGCCCGCTCCCGAGCTCGCGCCACACACTTGAGCCCGCGCCCGAGCTCGTGCACCCAAGTCGCTGTAGCCCGTTCCCGAGCTCGCGCGCTGCCCACGCACTTGAGCCCGCACCCGAACTCGTGCACCCCCGTCGCTGTAGCCCGCGCCCGAGCTCGCGCCACACACTTGAGCCCGCGCCCGTCGCTGTAGCCCGATTCGAGCTCGCGCACATACCTTGTTGGGTTCGCGCATTGCCCTTGCACTTGAGCCCGCACCCCAGCTTGTGTACCGCATCATATAAATCTGCATATTCAAAATAAAATAAAATAAATTGAGTATAACAAGTTGGCTCGGATAATGAGAGGTTAATTGAGCAAGTACTTACTTACCATTAAGTAAAGTTTCACAAAATAATAGCGCTTGGACGATAATTGCAGTGTCTGTTTCTTCTAAAAGCTTTTACATGAATCAATCGCGAGCATAGTATCGAACAAGCTGATCAATGGTCAGAAGGTTAGCCCAAGCTAGTTCACTCCAACTCTTGGCAGCGCACATATATGCCCGCTTTTCCTCGTCCGTCTGCAGCTCGTTCAAACATCTCTCGCCCGCACAACGCCAACGGAACAATCCACCGGCGGTGTAGAAAGTCCACGATTGCCGGTACTCGTGTGACTTCAACGGTGCGTTGCCGTGAGTGATGAGCGCTGACATGACGAAGAGGATATCGCCCGGGGCGAACTCGACGACGACGTTGGGCTCCTTCATGATGAAGTGACCCGAAGTCTTCGGGTTATATTTGCCCATTGCGATGATGGTGCAAATGCCCTGCTGCAAGTTCATAGCGTCGCGATGGAAGAGCGTCGTAACCTATACACCGTCAGTCAAGCCGGACGTGCACAAAGAAAATATAACTCGCCTGTGGGCCGAGATTGAAGGTCATCGCCGCAAAATAATAGTTGAATGGTTCTTCGTCTTCGTCATCGTCATCGTCGTCCAGGCGGAACGCTTCGTTGAGGTTCAAGTCCTCGTTGAGCTGACGATACTCTGCCATCACTTCCGGGAACGCGTTGTTGGCAGATGCTAACGACAATCAGCACGCGTATTATGAACCGACATGCACGTACATTGCGCGTACTGGACGACCCGGCGCACTTTCTTATCCTTGAGGAAGGTGCCAATGAGTCGACGATTCCTTTCCTGCCGTGCGGTGCACTTGACGTCGCTACCGATGTCCGACGAAAAACGAGTGGGCTGCTAAAGAACTCTCAGCCGCAATGAAGACGAGGCTACAAACAGAACACACCTTCTGACCACCGCCAAAGGAAGTGCCGACCTGGATTTTCGAGAAGTTGCCGCGTGTGTTCGTGCTGGGGGAGTTGTCCTCATGGCATATACTAAGCTCTTCCTGCAGACGCTTCAACTCCTGCGCACAATGACGCTGCGCATCCAGATAGCCGGGATCTGTGCATGCTGGCGCCTTGACACAGTAGATGCGACCCTTGTTATCTGTCATGATCACGCCCCTGCAAATTTTAATCGTGAGCTCAACCAGCGCCAGTGCATGGTACGCGCACACCTTTCGTCTGCAACCACGTATAGAGCGCCCTGCTTCTCCACAAGATCGCGTACCATCGTCGAAACGTTGGGGTCTAACGTAGAGGGTGTGCGGGCAGACGAAGTGGAGCTTTGAACTTGTTCCTCGCGGAACTTCGACGGCGCGATGAACGAGCTCTTGCCAGTAACGTGAGACTTAACGTCAATGTTGGACTCGATGCGGTCCGCCTCCTTGATCTGTTTCGCAGCATGGGCAGCGTTGGGTCCACCCCGCGCACGTTGCTTCAATCGGTGACGCCGCGCGCGCTCGCGTTGCGCATCGGTCTTGACCTTGGTTACCATGGATGTCCCAACTTGCTTCTTCGTAGACACGGATGGCTCGCCATGCTTCTTCGTAGACTCAGCGGACGATTTGACTTGCTTCTTGCTCTTCATCAGCCGCTGTACCTTGCGCGGACGATGTTCTTGGATAAGAGAAGTGTAAGAAAGCGACAACAAGCCATGCATGACAAACACACCCTCTTGCAGCTGGGAATCATCGGTTCGACGTGCGTCCAGCACTTGGGCTTTGCGTAGAGCACCTATCCCACATAGATGAGCTCAGAAATATAAACAACACCAAGAACTCACGTCGCTGATCGTGCCGCACAATCTGCGGCGGTGCCATGCGAATAACGCGCCCGTCGCCAAGCTTAACATCGCGTCCTAGAGCTCGTCGGCATTATGCTCAAATATATACCGGACAAACATACCACTACCGCGGATAACAGGAACTTGGTGTTGCAGAGGACGGTGGAGAGCCTTGGTGCGTGCTGACAGCTGGGGGACCAGGACGCACAGCTCCCGGAACGTGGGACTTGAGGTAGCTGTACGCGGGGAAGAGATCAACACATGGCGCGGTGTCAGATGAAATGCATACCGCGCGGAGCACGCACGGTGGGCGCTGGCGCGCCGGACGTGTAACGATCGCCTACAAGACCAGAGTTAATGGTAGCGAGAGATGCAGCATATATGCTGACCTTTGCTCCCCGAGACGAGCGTCACACCAGCTGTGGGTGCGAAGTCAGCGCTGTTCAGCGGATGAAGAGACGGATGAAGAGATGGACTCACCCTTGCGCTTGAGGCGCACAGGCTCCTCGCGACCGTCTGAGCTCTCTGAGCCCGACGAGTCTGACGGCTCGTACTCAGAGCCAGAGTCCTCCTCGAACCCGTATTTTTTAGGGGGCATGAGGTTGACGGCGAGGTTGAGGTTTGCGTGCGGGTGGACATCACGTGCGGTAAACCCGTCGAATTCGCTGATCTCAGCGGCGCTCGCTATAAGGTCGAAGTCTGAGCGGATGACTGGGGCGTCGTTGACGAAGCGGCCACTGCGAAGTTCCATCGTAGGCGGGGAGCGTAGGCGACCTTTCACGGTGAGCGCTCTTATATGGCCCATCCGAGCACCCCCTCGAGTGAGAGGGGTAATGCTGTCGGGCCGCGCGGGAGGAAATGGACCTGACGATGAGGTCAGTCAGACACCTGGGCGCTTCGACTGTACTCACCAGGGTTTCAGGTCTTGAGCCAGAGTTGGATGAATGCATGTGTGTTGTCGACGATGATGTACCGTGACTGATTTTGCCGTTCGGGGTCCTCGACGGGCTCGTTCGGCCGACATCAAAGGAGACGATTGTGATTTTGACCGGAGAAAAGGTCAGACGGAACGCATGGAGATTGGCGCTTGCCGAACTGCGCAGACGATCGCCAAGGTAGCGTGTGAAACATTTGCGGCTCGCAGACAGGAGCAGCTACAGCAGGCGCAACAAATATATATGCCGATGGCGAATTGCGGACTTCATCGTCAGACCCGCAGATCGAACGCGCACCCATGGAGTCCAAAGCCTCTCATCGTCGCGGCGCCACAACAGCACGCGCAGCGTCTGCTAAGCCTATTGCTCTCACGGTGATTTGTCTCTGCTATAGCTGTTCAGCAAGCTGACTAGCTCGTGCAGGTCGCACACGTACGTGCGGCATTACACACTGGCAGCCAGGTATGCTCTTGTCGACTTCACGAACCGCAGTTGATGGACAGTTTTCCAGGCAGGCGAAGGGCACGGTGTGGCTGCAAATCGCAAGGTACGCGCATCAATATACTGGCGTCGCCGCGGCGAAGTCGTACTGACAATATTTTATAGAATAAGGCCAAGACGCCACCCGCGGACGTGATCATGATCTCGTCCGACTCTGAGGATGAAGTTCCCACACAGGCGCATTCGACGTCGGCCACCTCGCGTCGCATCCGCAAGCCGAGCACCGTCATCGAGATCTCCGATACCGAGGACGAAAAGACAAACGATGGGACGAGTCCTCGCGACTTCGGGTTCGACTTGGTCAACGGCATCCTGGTTGAAAAAGACGACGTTAGTGCACAGGTCTCCAGCGCATGACGATTGTACTCACAGCACTACAGGACGACGTCGTGGCGGTCTCGGTGAGCGAGGGTTCCGCGGTTCACATGCACGCTCGTCTCGAGAAAATGGCTGGCGACGACGACGCTGCTGTAGCCGCTGAGGCTAATGGGGAGAGCGAGGAGGTTAGGCAACGCAAAGTGGCACGGCCTTGACACTTACGTTCTGTTCGCAGGAGTTTGATCCCCAGCTTCTCGCTGGAAACAATGGTGAGTACAGCGTTATAGTTGGTATGTTTTACTTACGGCTTGCGGCGCAGGAGGTTGACACGCAGCAACACGCGCCGGAGCTAGCGGCACTGCGGCAGGAGTTAGAGAAAGTGAAAGCCGATCTGGCGGCCGAGGTACGTACACAAAGACATATCGAGACCAGGCGCAATGCTAACTACTTGCAGCGCGAGGTCAAGGAGAACAGCCTAACGTGCTTCTGCGCGCGGCGGGTGCACAGATATTACAGGTGAGTTTTATGTTCGTACTGCGCGCAAAGTGAACTTACCAGAGATGTAGCTTGCGATGCGGACACGGCCCTTTCCATCTGAGCTGTCTGCAGGAAGCTCATTCGCAGCACGGTCGCTTCCTCTACAGGGCGCCTCAGTGCCCGACCTGCCGCGGTACAATACGACAGCCGCCCGTCGAGAATTGGAACTTGCGAGAGGCGTGCGAGCACGGTAACACGGACCCCAATCCGGATGACGGCTTTGACTCAACCTGGCTGGATCGCGTCGTATGGGGTGGTGCAGCGCCGCGTAGAGTTTTCAACAATGCCCCAGAGCTCGACGAGCTGCCACTCCCACTCGGATTCGTACCGGCCGCGGCAGCACCGGACGATCCAGCTGACCCTGACTATCAGCCCAGCGACGAAGACAACGGGTCGAACGACGGCGATGTTGACATGCTTGAGGACGACGACGACGACAACAACCGCTCAGAGGACGGTTGGATGGAAGCACTGCCAGTGACGCTCGACTATTTCAACCATTTTCCGCGGGACCTCCACCTCGATCCGCCCGTCCCCGCGGCGACGGTTGACCTATTGACTGGCTGCGCCGATGAGCTCACGTTGTGGAGGTACGAATATCGGGACATACTCGACGATCTATCAGGCGACCAGGCCGGTGTGATTGCCCGGCTGGTCGATGCCATCCGCAACGCTCGACTCGAGCGTCTGGCAGAACATCTGCCCCGATTGGCCTACGGCATTGCGCTCGATTATGGTATCGTGCCCGCCGAGCAGGACGCCGCCATTCCTGAGCTTGACCGTGCCACGCTTGACCTATTGACGGGCGATCAGCGTGAGCTCGAGCTGACGGTGATGCGCAACGCGTTTGCGCTGGACGGCGACGAACCGTTGATGGAGGACAAGGTGGACCAGATTTTGCCCTTCGTCCACCACCGCATTCAGAAACTCCAGCCGTACCTGCCGCTGTTGAATTTGGACGGCATGCGCGAACTCCCGCCGTATATCCGCCGCGACGCGCACGGCGCGCTCCATATGATCACTGCGTAGTGCGCTATTAGCTATCGGAATATTTTCAGTATAATTTCATTACCTTGTTGCCTGCCACCGAGCTCAAGCGCACACGAGAGGTCCGCCCGTAAGACGAAGTCCTTGTGCGAGCGGGATGTGGCCGGCCATTCATGAGTTACCGAGTTCGCCGGCCAGTTGCCGGGCGCTTCGGACTTGGGCGCTTCGGACTTGCGGGCGCTTCGGACTTGGGCATTCCGGACTCGGGCGGGCGCTTCGGACTTGAGCTTTGTCAGAACCTCGGGCGCGGGCGCTTTGGAGTTGGGCTGGCGCGAGAACTTTGGTGTTGGGCAGTCGGGACTTGACCAACCTGTGCTCGACTGGATTGTGCTCAGCGGGTTTGCCGGACAATTTAGTTGCCGGCACCAGCACGGACCTTCGGCCGAGCGAGAAGAGCTCTAGAGTAATAATGCGGATATGATACAAACAAACACGACACAAAAACACGGGGCGAGAGGATATGAGAGGTGTGGGTTAAACTACAAAGAACGAGTACATCGACGAGTCGGGACCTGCAGCTGCGGGCGTGAGGATCTGCCGTATGACATAAGATGCATACCTTAATGAGAACTTCAAGCGGCCTAGGCTACATGAGCGTGAGCACAGGTATGGGCAGGGAGATAGTACAGGTGACCTTAGAATGTGAGACGATGGCCGGCGCCGACCTGCTGTGCATGAGGGCAATGCCGGACACCGAACGGTCACATGGATGCATACCTACTCTTCTGAGACGATGGCAGCAGGCCTGAGATGTCACTGCGTGAGAGCGGGCCGAAAAGCTACAAAATATGTACGGTTAACATACCTGGTACAGGCCTTGGCGCTGGTGAGATGAGACGTCGAAGGACTTGAGCGCGCGCCATGGTCAAATATACTGAACGTTACATACCTCGTGAATAGCCTCGACAATGACCCCTGAGACTCTGCGAGGCCTGGACAGCGGCTGTAAATTAATGGCATGGTCAGACGCGACTACGACGGCGAGATCACCAATGTGGCACCTACCTGGTCTCGACTCGCGAACCGTGCTACATCGCGGCCCCATAACGAAGCTGCACCATGGCCCATGGGCGCTGAGGACGGCTGCCGAATGGCAGCCGCCCTCGACAAGGCGATCGTGGCCGATGGCCTGCGTGGCCAGCTGATAGGGGCTGGCGCCCCGTGCGGAAGGATCGACCGCTCCCGAATGGGAGCAGCCCCAACGACGGCGCGGCCAGCGCCAGCGGCGCAAGAGTGTGTCGATGGCGCCGGACTCGAATGAGCCCGGCGCCGGTGGGTGGCGGGGTGGCGGCGGGACTTGGCGGGACGAGAGCAAGATTGGCCAAGTCCGATTCGGACTCCGGCCGAAACTCATCCTCCTCGCGCCAAGTCCCGCCCCAGCACCCAGCACCCAGCGCCCGACACCCACCGCCCGCCGCGCCCGCGCCGCGAAGACCAGCTCCAGGATCCGTTGGCGCGTGCATTCGTGCGCGTCGACATCGTCTGCGCACCTCCATTCGGGGGTGTGCAATCACTCCACCACCAGCGCAGGCGTGCGCGTCGTGCTCGACCCCAGGCTGCAAGGCCGTGTCCACGTCCCGCCCACTCGCTGCTACTCTCATTCGAGAGTGGTGGCACATTTCTTCGCCAGATCCTACGGTAGGTCTGCTAGCTGGTGCTGGTGCTGGTGCCGCTTCTCATCGACGACCACAGCGGCAAGAGCGTGCAAACCTCGCAGGGTCAGCGACTCCCCCGGCTCTGAAATTATTGTGCTCTTCACTTGGAGCATTAAAGGTGTGTTGTCTTATTTTCGTTTGCTGGGGTTGGCTCGAGTTCTCGCTCGCGCGAGTGTGTGTGGTGTGAGACTGTTTCCACGGCGGGCTGGGCGAGGCCAAGACCAACGCTGCACGCGCGTCAGAAGGCAGCCCTGGTTGAGCATGTGGCAATGACGGCGGGCGGGACGCCTGGCGACCATCAGCACGCAGGCAAGGGTGGTGCGGCCGCGGGGGACGTGCGGCAGATGCTTACGGGCGCACGCGTCGAGCTTGGCATAGCCACGCACTCTCCGCGCGCGAACGAGCGGCTGACGGCCGCTGCGGGCGCGGGGAGCGCAAGCTGGTCCCCAGTGAGCCCAAGACAGTCACTGCGCGCGCGATGAGCGCCGATGGTCTTGTCACGCGAGGCGGATCTGAGACCGTGCGCGCGACGAGCTGCAGATCGTCACCGCGCGCACAGCAAGCATGGACCGCCGCATACGTGCGGCAGATGTATACGGGCGGGCACGTCGAGCCCGGGATGGTCACGGCGGGCAGGGAGAGGCGAAGACTCTCCGTGCGCGAACGAGCGGCTGACGGCCGCCGCGGGCGGGGCGAGCACAAGCTGGCCTTCCCCAGCGAGCCCATGACAGTCACCGCGCGCGCTATGAGCGCCGAAGGTCATGCCGCGCGAGGCGGATCCGAGACTGTGCGCGCGACGAACGGCAGACAGTCACTGCGCGCACAAGAAGCTTGGACCGCCGCAAACGTGCGGCAGGTGTTTACGGGAGGGTGCATCGAGCCCGGGATGGTCGCGGCCAACGGGAGAGCTGAAGACGGTCTCCGCGCACGAACGAATGGCTGACGGCCGCCGCGGGCGTGGGGACGTGCCGCAGACCATGGCCGCGCACACGTAGAGCAGCAGGCCGGCAGCGGGCGCACGGCGAGCATGCTGCGGCCGCCACGGCCGTGTAGCAGATGTTTACGGCGCGGTCCGTTGAGCCCGTGGCTGTCACAGTGGGCCGGGAGAGCTGGAGACCGCAGCGCGCACGCAGCGAGCGGCAGACGGGCACCCCTGGCGCGGCGAGTCTGAGACACTGCGGCCACGCAGGGACCCAAAGCATCATACCGGGGGAGAGCAGGAGATCGTGACCGGGCGTGCGTAACAGTTGGGCGAAGTATCACGTCGCGTGGGGCGAGTGCCTCCCGCTCGCCGCGCGCGACATGCATGCCCCTTCTCACCATGGGCAGCAGGTGGGCCCAAGGCATGCATGGCAGACCCGTGGAGGATGATCATCTGCGAAAGCGAATATCTAACCATATGCAGCTCCCAGCTGCCTGATTGCCCTGACATCTCAAGCTCAAGCATTGCACACACGATGGCCGCAGTGTGTACTGTCCTAGCTGTCTGCTGCTGGGCCCATCTGACGCATAGTGCAGAACCCATTCGAACCCGACATTTACGACTTGCTGGCGATCGCCCCGGGGTCAATCGCGCCGCGCGACGTCGACATGGGTGACCATGGCGGCGATACAAGCATCCAGCATCACGAGGGCAATATCGCGACCGCCGCCGCCGCTGCTGCCACCGCCAGCACCCAAGCCGAAGAAATCGAGATTGGACTCGACGATATCCATGTGGGTGGAGATGCCGACGACGTGAACATGCAGGTGGGTTGCATCCATAAGTGCAGCCGATGGGCGCGCTGCTCACATTCTCTCAGGATGACGGGCACGGTGGATCGCACTCTGCAGACGCGCCTGTGCCTGCTGCCGAGGAGCAGGTATGCATACCGCTCAACTGTTAGGATGAGACTGATTTGTCGGGAATAGGATGCTCCCGGATACCATTCGCGCCGCGGCGACTCGAAGGAGGCCGTGGCCACGCTTTCTGCGTCATGGCGCCCGCGGCTCGAGAACGATCCATGGCCCTGCAAGCCGCAAGCTGTCGCGTTCGACTCTGAGGCCAAGCGGTATATCTACTCGTTCTCCCGGGGCGAGCCCATCCCGGACCTGCCCATCAACGAGTACCCGCGCCTGCGCACAGACTTCCGGCTGGGCGTACACGATCCGATGCAGTACCCTCAGTACTGGCAGCCTGCGGCACCGCACATGGCGTGGATTCCTCTGGTCAAGCCGCACCGTGACCTGTACGGAGAAAACATCACGGGCTATGTCATGCAGCCCGAAGACTGGCTGCCGGTGCAGGACGGCGCTAGTTACGGGCGCCTGGGGCGGCCATTGCTGGCGCGTTTGCAAGACTCGTTCTACGAGATATACGTGCTCGTGCTGCCTCTTCTGCGGACGGCAAGGACGCGCATCTTGCTCCCCACCACCACCATCAACGACTGCATCCGCTTGCTGTCAGACTTCCAAAGTCTGACAGCAACGTTCCGCGAGACCGCTGTGTCCGTCACCCGCATACAACGCGGCATCGCCGAACTCCGGGCTTTCAGATTGTTCAGGCTCGATGTAAAATATCATGTTGGCGATGAACGCTTTGTATCGGATCGCATGTACGACTGTGTTGGCGTCTTCAGCACGGACAGCGCGATGGTGACGCTCCTTCACCGTCTCGGGATACCCGTTTGGTTCGTCTCAAAATCCATGCCGCCCAATATGAGGAAAGACCAGCTGTCACGCGTGTTTGAGCACTTCCGCCGAGTTGAGATGACGCCGCGGGACGCTCTAGACACTGAGGGACGGGATTGGAGTGGGGTAGTGTATCGGCCACCCACCCCGCCGTATTACCCCGACGACGACGAGCATGTGGGTACACCACGACCCCAGGACGATGAGCCAGTCGATGAAGCGCCTGCGCGCGGACGTGAGCCCGCAACACGCTCAGTCTCCCGTGATCGATCCCGGTCTCCGAGGCCTGGACGGGCACGTCCTCGAGCACGATCGCCGCCACGCACAACAAGAACGGAACCAGCGTCAAGGGTGCCTCAATATTTGCTGAGGGAAGAGCCTCGTTACCCTGGTACGTTTGTGGGTTGTTTTTGGTGCCCTTGCTCACGTGTTTGCTTTAGCTGGTAGCAAGTCGCGTCGGCCCGCAGACGCACCCCCGGCTTGGATCGCACGGACCTGGGAAACCGACCCAGGGCACCAGGCCAATGACCACCCTGCTCTTCCAGAGTGGGTGCCGCGACCGCCAAAATGGCTTGCGCACGTTGCTGCTTCAGTGGACCGCTCTCGAATGCGCGAATATCGGCTATGCGCACCCGACGTTCTGCACCCAGTTCCGCAGGCGCGATTCGGAGAGCCTTTACAGTATACCATGCCACCCTTCCACCACTTTGTTGCGCAGAAGGAGAGCCGCATGGTCTTTGTCTTCAGGTCCTGGGTTGCGTTGCGCAACTTCTGGCTGCGGCGCATCATGCGCGACGGCTTCATTGGTTTATCGGCTAAAATATGGCGGAAGGTTCTTGACGACAAGTACCATACAACCCCGGAGCATGAGTCGTGGGTCAAGGAGAACTGCACGGGCCTGGGCATCAAGGCCAGCGACGTGAACAAAGCCGCCTCGCTCACCAGCAGGACACATATTCTGCTGCACAACGCCACCACCACGTCGACTCTTGCCGCGAATGCGGATATGAGCTTGGTTCTGCCGCCTGTCGCCGCCGCTGAAGCTCGCCCCAGCATGGCTTATACACGTCTGCCCTCTGAGGGCGAGGATCTTATCGTCAAGAGCGCGCGAGCGTTTGCCGAGCCGTACCAATGGAAGCAGAAGGTCAAATCTGCTTCAGTATTCTTCGAGCGCACCAATGGGCACATGTATGCAGCGGATACTGCGGACCGCGAGCTCCTGCTGACCGGGGAATGGGATGAGTTCTGGGATTACGAAAGCTGCCGCTTGCTGCTGTTCCGCAAATCGTCCCGCGTACCAGAGGAGGAGGCTGTGGGCGAGGACAACGAGATTCTGCTCGACGAGAATAACTTGGCCTGGCACCAGTCAGTGGCAGATGCTGATGGCCTGGCCTCCGGCTCTCGGGCGATGTGGATGGCCGCCGTGCCCCTTCGTCAGGTGCGTCTTATCTTTCTGTGGCTGAATGTTGCTAATCAATGCATGTAGGAAACAGCTGTGTTCGCTGGGCGCTCAGCTGCGGTTACGCCGAACCCCCCAACGCAGGGTGCAGATGCTGGGGAAGGCAATAAGCCGCCGCCCGATCCAGTTTACGGCTACGAGGCCGAGCAGCCGAATGGACGCGCAACGAAGACCCTCTTCATCGGTCAACATCCTCTGGCCGAAGAGGATCTCGCTCGGGCCGACGTGCGCGCCTTCTTGGTGTGGGAGGTGCAGGAAACCTCGTTTCGATTTCAGCTGCGGGACCTCGACACCTACATTCTCAAGTCGCTCAAGATCTGGAACGACGCCGTGCGGCAGGACCGCGAAGCTCTCTGGCTCAATTGCTGGGGCGGGCAAGACGGATTTGTACCTCTAGGATTACGGCAGCCGCCTCACACTGACCCAAACCCCGAGAACCGCAAGGTCTCAATATATAGCCTGTGGAAGATTGTGCGCGCGTGGCCGAGGTGCCGCGAGGTTACCAACCTCCGGCGCTACACTGCAACAGAGGGTTTGTCAATGGAGAAGTTGCTCGATATTGAGCGCGAGGTCTGGAGCTTCTACGCGCAGAGCTTCCAGGATTACTTTGGGATTCTGCCCACTATGCCCACCGTGATGCCCGCCAATCCGTTTGTCTCGTGATGTAATGTAGATACTTTGTCAAATCCCCTCTCGTAGACTCTGCTTTGGTGAAACGACTGTATATGACGCACTGCTGCAACAACGCTAACATGTTCCATGATTTTTCAGCCATTCATAATTGCTTGACGCTGGGGTAAGCGGCGGTAGGTCCGTGGTCGCTCGCATAGCTATGCTCAGCGATGCGCAGCGATTCTCAGCGGTGCGGGGGGCTGATTGACGGTATCAGTATTTGCACATTGTCCAGCGATGCACTGCGCTTCTCAGCGATGCTCCATGTTAATTCAGCGATTCCAAGCTGTGTGGGTGCTGCCCGACTATGTTCATATTTAAGCGGCCCCCAGCGATGCTCAGCGATTGTCAGCGAGGCTCACTGCCAGGCTCACTGCCATGCGAGCGCTGACCGTCCGTGCTCATATTTCAGCGAGCTCAAGCGATTACCAGCGATTCCAAGCGATTTAAATATTATTATTAGATAGCTAGTACCATTACACTACAGACGTTTGAACACTGAAAACGTGCCAAAGTGCGGGAATCACTGAACCGATGCATTGCACAAAGTGCGGGTATCGCTTAAGCGAAAAGTCCCGACACAGCTGCACACCATGCCTCCCGGGAGGGCAGTCGCATGAGGGAGACTTCTTCGACTTGCCGCTCTTGAACATCTCGGGCGCTAGGGAGAGGCAGAAGCTTGGGTCGAGTTGAGCAGCTCTCCTCGTGCGAGCCTTTTATAGCCGAGCCGCGCTTCCACCACGATACCAAAGTGGTGTGTTTATTGTTTCGGAAGATCTTGACTCAGCGACCCGTGACCTGTCAGAACCACGCCGCATGCAAATCGTGGTGCACAAATTGGCGCTGTCCCTGGATCGAGGCTGGGCGGGATATCGGGCACGCGCACGCACACGATTTCTGCTGGAGTGGACGATATAAAAAATCATCGTAGAGGTTCATGAGAGGAGGCAGACCGATGAGGCCTCGCGCGGTCGTGTAGTGGGATCGTGCACACGCGGCACACAGGATCGCACAGTTCTGCACCACGTTATGATGACAAATCCGCCTTGGCGTAACGATGCTCCCACCGATATCGATCCTATCGCTGCATCAGTGGGTCTTTGTTCTGAACGTGAATGGCAGAAAGTCGGCCCCGACTTACGTTTTAGCACCACACTTCTCCCTCAGCCAGTCAGCGCTGTTAACAAGAATTTCCCATTCGGGCAAGGACAATGGGTCGAGCAGGTAGATCTGAAGGGAAACAATAAAAATATGGCGAAAATGAGTACCGACTGCACCATGGTCGTGAGCTAATGCGAAGGCAACGGCCTTCACGAACCAATGGAATCACTTGGGTTCTATGCCAGAGCAGCAGCAGCCGGACGAGAGAAGCTCGAAAAGAATGGCGGCTTCGCGCGAGCGTGCGTAACGATGGATGTGGGCGCGGACGTTCCGCGGCAGTTGTGTGGCCGACAGAGTTGGGTGCGCAGCGCGCACAGCAGCTCGCGCACGGATCTGCTGCACAACGCGTGGGCAGTAGGACCGTGCGGGCTAGGCCACGCGATGTCGAGGCGCTCGAGCACGGCAAGAAGGACGTTTTCGTAGCCGGCGAGGAAGCGCGCTATGTCGTCTAGGCGCGCGTACGGGTCGAGTCCGATGATGAAGATGGTGAAATGCGGCCGTATCGCGCATCGCGGTGTCCCGTCTGCTGCGCGTGGGACGCAGACTCTCGGCGGCATACTCAAGGAAGACGCTGTGCTTGTCCACGGCGTCAGACTGTCTGAGGAGCGGCACGCCGACAGTCAGCTCAGTTGCAACGATATAGGAGAGCGCGGTGATGAGGACGTCAATTGGATCAGTGCTGCGGGTTTGATAGCGTGTTTATGGAGTCGCGGGCAGTCTTCGCAGACGTGCTGGTTCGATGCAAGCTGTTGGCGGAGCGGGTGGACGTCGTGTTGCTGTACCGGACAAGCAGCCGTAGGCGCGCAGTCCAAATATCGTGTTTGATATTCAGAAAGTAGTCGGCAACTTTGGTGTTTGGGACGGAAGTAGTATTCGAGTCAGAGCATCATGGCTAGAACGCCGGGCTGCAAGGGTCGACAAAAGACACGAACTTTGAACGCGTCAGTTCATTGAACTGATAACCAGTTTAAGCAGGAATGTACACATTGATTGGATGAGCGTACAGAACGTACTGCATCCGTTGGCGCCCGACTAAAAGCTAGTCCGAGCGACGGCGAAAGCACAGGCAGAACGGGCACCGCTAATATCGAGGCTGAGCAATGTCTATGAGTTACCACCAGCTTTATGCGCAGAGCTGGAGGTCGTACCAAGTATCAACCCGGCTGTCGCTCGGTGCATGTCTTGCTTTAATCGACACGAATGAAAAAATCTGTGTTCCGAAGAAAAGACTCGTATGTACTGTAAGTTTGAACGAGTTTGCGATCGAGCTTGGACATGCAGTCCATGGTGTTCAATTGCGTTCACCGTCTCGAGGAGCCGGCAGGTTGTCAAGGCGTTGCACATAGTACACTGTGACTGTACACATGGAAGCATAGGGTTTGCTCCCGACGGATCATCCCGCTTCTTGCCTTCTCCCGCTCACGCTGTTGAACACCGCCAACATGAACGACGACGTTCTACATCTCATCTCACAATATGCCACTACGTCGTCGCTCGTCAGACTCTGCTGTGTATCGAAATCCTCCCGCTTAATCGCTGCGAGGCGGCTGTACAAGACCGTGCGAATCCGCACATGGCATGCTTTCGAGGTCTTACACGGTGCTCTCACCAGGGACGTCTGGCTCTCCGAGCTCATCACTTGCTTCTGCGAGGAGATTTCACGCTCACAAAGCTCCCCACCTCGTGTTAAAGGCTCCTGGCGTGACTATTACAAGGCGCTGCTCGCGAGCACTCTCAAGGGCATGGTGAACCTTGAGACCCTCTCCTTGCATAATATCGGCATGGGCGATATTGCGTCTATTATTCCTCGGCTGGCGCACTGCCGCCGCCTGTGTAATGTCCATCTGCCGGGGATTGTCCATCTGCCGGGGATTTTTGCCGTCCACCTGGAGGCGCTCGCCCGTCGCGGCCCCTTGATGTGTCTATCATTCACTGTTCCTCGGCACAGCGGCGAATGGGTACGGCTGCGACGTCTAATCCGTGCGCAGGCGGCAAACCTGCGATACCTACGCGTCGACGGGTTGGCCGAGCTGCTGGCCGGCCTCGTACGGACGAAGCGAGTCGTCTTCCCCGCCGTGCACACCCTCACCGCGCTCGGCGGCCTGATGTTCGTCACGGACCGCTTCGCTAGGGCGTTCCCCGCGCTGAAGAGCCTGTATATCTCGCACCCCCGTGTGCGCGACATCACCGAGTGCTGGCCCGGGCTGCAGCACCTGCATTTCAACATCGCCAACGGCGCGCAGGAGTCTGCCGAGGCACTCGCGCGGTATCACTGTTTTCCGAGCCTGCAGTTCTCCAATGTGATGACCTACCGAGACCGTACTGCGGAGGTCCTCTGCAAATGGGCAACGGAGAACGTATTGGCTTTGACGCTGGCCTTGGCCAACCCAGCGTTTGAGCTGCATACCGGGGCGATGCGGGAGTACCGCGGTCTTAATTACTTTGATACGTGTATTCGTATGAAGGTGATATTCCCAGAATATCTCTGACAGCACTGCCGTTGGACTGAATTATTTACAGGCGACTGACTGGGTGCAGGCCTTCCTCGAAATGCCCGCGTCCGACGTTCCTCCCGACCTGGCTGTACTCACCCTACGACACGCCGAGGATATCGATGCCTTGACGGCAGACGACTTTGAACGCCTTCGAGAGCGGTGTCCCGCGCTCGTACTCGTCCGCTTCATCGGCGACACGCCATCTCAGCGGCGCGTGTGGCCGCCTTCCGTCGACTGGGAAGCTGCATGCGAGATCGTGGCCGATTACCTGCCGCATTGGCGTCTGACGCGCGCGCCATGGGCTGATATATCCGATATCTGACGCCTAACGCATTTGAGGCGATATACTGACTTGCAAGGAGGCTCCTGGCAGATGCATTACTGTATGTCTACAGTGAGGAGTCTGAGTCTACCTCGGACTTGCGGCATTGCGACAATTGGCACAGTATTTTAGCGCGGACGGGCCTCCAAAGCGCTGCATGAGCTCATGTAAGTCATTGCAATGCGGTTTTACGGCGGCGTAGTCAAGTTATTACAACATTAATATTATGGATGTAGAATGAGTCCATATACTTAATCTACTGTACACAATGCAGAAATAGAGCTTGCCCACCTCCTTTGTCCCCCTGATCTAAATACCTCTATTTTTTGCCTCACAAAACGGTGGCTGTCGATGGATATCGCAAATCTGGGCTAGAACGTGCTCCATGCCTCAGCATCGCCTTTCAATGATTGGCTGCGTACCACCAATACCGTTGCTTGATGTTTGCCGCGTTGAGTCGCAAAGAACACAGTCAGAAGGAGTGCGTACACCGAGGACAATATCACGGTCATGTTGTACATATGTAGAAAACGAGGTGCAGATGTACACATGTGAGGAATCTACACATAGACTCAACACAGGCATAACAAGCAGTCCCCGCGAAAGCGTCGCACCGCCCTCACACCCCACCCCCATTCCCGTACCTCACCTGCGGCATCAACCCGCTCGCCAGCGCACACCGCCTCAAAACATCCACATCCCGCGCATCCAACGCACACCCCTCAAACGCCCTCCGAAAATCCGCCGCCTCGAGGAACGGATCCGCCACGCGCAGGAGCCGGCACAGGATGGGACACACGGTGCGGTGCGCAAGGCGCCAGTCGCGCTGCTGGCACGCGCGCGAGCAGTACCGCGCGAGCTTGCAGTTGCCGCATTGCTGGAACAACCTGGGAGTGCCCGAAAGTGCGTTGAGCTCGGAGGCGCCACACGCCGCGTTGGCGCAGAGACGGCTGGCTTTGCGCCGCAGGAGGTATTCGTGGATCGTCAGCACCACATCCGTCTCCCCCTCCCCGCTCCCTCCGCCCTGAAGCAGGCTGATGTAGTCCTGCGCGATGGGCTCGTCTGCACCCTGCAGCGCGACGAGGAATTGGGGTTCGAACCCGGCGAGGAAGCGCGTCACCTCGTCGGCGCGCGCGTTGAAGTCGTCGCGGAGGAGCGTGAGGAAGTGCAGGGCTGCGCGCACCATATGCGCGTTTCCTCGGAGTGCGGCGCTGGGTGGTGGAGAGAATGGTGGTGGTGACGAGGGCCAGAATACTGCGACGTTGGGCGGGGTGAGGACGTGCACGAGGGCCCACGCTAGCCGATCGCGCGTGGGCGACCCCAGCAGCCGCGGTATGACCAACGCACGGGCCACAGTGAGGAACGTCGACAGCAGCGCGAGGTGCGCAGACGTCACGGGCGCGCAGCACCAGTGCACTAGGGCGTCGACCGTGCGCTCAACGCCTGATGGGAAGAGCTGCTGCGGGTTGACGGGCCAGTGCCCGCCGCGTTTATGGAAGTACTTGGCGCCGTCGGAGTCGTCGCGCGGCTGGAGCGGGCGTTTGCCCTCCGTCAGCCCGCAGATGAGCGCGCTGGACAGCGCGTCGAGGAAGCCGTCGAAAATGTCCATATCAATGTCAGCGCCCATATCAGAGTGCTCGTGCAGCGTGCGGCGAGGACATTGGCGCTGATTTGCTATGAGCCGTTGTTGGAATGAGGGGATGTGAACTTCCGTGAGCTGCACGATCAGGTGCAGACATGACATCCAGAATTCGTGGCGCTGGGTTTTCAGGATGTTGAGCATGCGGCATTCGGGCGAGCAGCTTCCGCTGAGCTCGTAGACTAGAATCAGAAAGCAGCGAGGGCAGCAGGTCGGGTTGGGCCAGTTCGCGACCGAGGCGATGAATGCGTCGACGTGCAGCAGGATGTCCTTGCCCGTGTACTCTATTTGGCGTCAGTCGTGCAGTATGAACACTTTGTATTGTAGCTTACCGAGGAAGACACTTCCGCATCCGCTGGGGCAATGAGCATGCTGGGCGCGCTGCGATGCAATGCTCATCTTAGGTCTGTATGAGTTTGTATCTGGAGTTGTTATGCAAAAGCTCTGCGTACCAACTTATATGTGAAGCTGCGCTTCAGCGGACCACACTGAAGCGCGACAATAGCCTCATTGTGGGACAACCACAATAAAAAAGTAACATCAGCCGTGGCCGGCGCCGACCACGAAGTAGATAGCAAGTATTGCTATGGGTCTGCGGCAGAAGATACTGTTCTGGGCAAGTTTTCGGCGCGCATTGTCGTGGTCATGGCCGTCCGAACAAAAGAGGTTGAACGGAATTATAAGTTCAAACGCCGCTAGATCCGTGTTCAAGTTCGCTGGACTGGTTGACGATGTTCAAGCTTACGCTCTGATCTTGGATGCAATTCGATTGGGACATGCTTGCACGATCACAGGATGTCTCGAACTGCGCGCGCTGCCTATTTGCCTAGGCGTCCCGAAAGCTTAATCTGCTTTTCTCGCTTCGATGATTCTCAACGACGACATTCTATACGAGGTGCTCAGCCATGCGCATACACCGACTCTGCTCGTCCTCTACCGTATATCCCGCTGCATGCGTCTGGTTGCCGTGCCCCGACTGTACAGACGCGTCCATATCCGCCGTTTCTCCGCACTAGAGGCGTTTCACGACGCGTTAAAGCTCAACCGTCAACGGCGTCCTGGTCGCGCACATGGTTTAACTCAATGAACTGATTCCTACGTATGAGATCATCTTGCGATCAAACGTTGATCCCGAGGACCTACAATTCGCCAGCCTGCTCATCGACATTTTGCGCCGCACCAAAAGCGCCGAAACCGTCGCTCTGGAGCACATCGCAAATATCGGCGATGAAGATGTGCCCAGACTTATGCTAGCTATCGCTGAGCTCCCGTGCCTGCGCAACATCTGTCTTCCCGGCGTCGGCGTAGATGTGCTGCAGCCGCTCAGCGTGGCGCTTGAGTGCGCCAGCGCCGCGCACGGAACGGGCCTGTCTGACTGGCTGTATCCGCGCGCACAGACGCTTCGCTACCTGTGCGGAGTCGTGGTTACATCTTTTGCCAACGTCGTTGCCGTGCCATGTGATCAGCTCGACTCTCCCTCGCAGTGAAATGCGAGATACTGGTTGCAGGGAAGAATAGTGTCCGTGTCGTTAAGCAACTAAGTACAAGCAACAAGCAACCTACTGTAGCTATAAAAACGTCAGAGAGAACCAGAGAAACAGGTACTTTACCGTAGTAGATATACAGCACGCGCGTTATCCGCGCTCTTGAATAACGGTACCACTCCAGCGCGGCCACTGCTACTCACTCAGATGGGACCGCAGCTACTCAGTCGAGAGCAGCAGCAGCAGCGGCGGCGGCAGCGTTCGCCCGGCGCCGCTTCCACTTGCGCCCGCTGCGCCGCGTTTTCTTCTTCTGCGCGCCTGGGGCGGCGGCGTCGGGCTCGGGCTCGCTGGCATCGTCGGCATCTTCAAGCGGCAGGTCGACGGCGTTTTCGAGCGGTACTGGGAGCGCGAGCTGGTCTTCCGCGATGTGCGGGAGCAGGTCTTCAACAATGTCGGGAAGCGGGATGCACGCTGCTTTGAAGAGCTCGTAGTCGAATTCATCCTCTGATGGCGTCGAGCACTGAGGAGGACGAATCAGAATTGGTAGCAGAGCTAAGCCGAGCAATGCGTTGCTTACCTGATCCGCCGCGCGCGGCGCAAGGTCGGGTTGCAACGTCGAGGAGGCCAATTCGTCGGCCGCAACAGCGAGTGACACGGATTCGGTGACCGACTGCAAGATGTCAGTAGATGCTGAAGAACGCAAAATAAATGAGCTCACGGGAACCATGACGAAACCCGTCGACGAAGACAGCGCGTCATCCTCAAGTGCAGACGGCCGACGCGCAACAGGGCGCAGCTTGAGCCGGAGCCGCGCCTCGTCACTGCTGGACGAGTTGGACCGATCGCGATTGGCCTTGGGGCGCAGCGCCGACCGACGATGTGTCTTGGACGGACTGAGAGGCGTAGGCGTTGGGCGCGACGAACCAAGTGGCGTAGGGCGCAATGGGCTCGACGGAGGAGGGCGCAGCGGACTCGGCGTCGTAGGACGAGAAGGACTGGGCTGCGTGGTGCGGGACAGACTCAGAGGCGTGGTGCACGGGCTGAGCGGGCGCGGCGGCGAGCGCTTGAACCAGTCGTGCCAGTCGGGCGGCAAACGGACGCTAGCCGCGGTCTTGGCGGATGCGCTCGAGCGGGAAGAAACGCTGGTGAAGCGCCGCAGCCAGGTGTCCTGGTCTATGGTGACCTCGATCGTGCGTGGTTTTGGGGTCGTCTGTGCGCCGTGTTGTAGAAACGTCTATTGCTGGTCAGTGAGTGATGGGCGGGTGGGCTGGAAAGAATGCGCACCCAGATGGACATCAGTGCTGAGTATACAGCGGTCCATATCGCGTATAGCGGCGAAGCGGGCTGTTGTGCCGTGCGTCCAGTCGATCGCCGGCGGCGAGGACGACGCGCACTACGTTTGGCAACAGACCGGAAGTAGAGCGTGGAGAGCGCAAGGGAGACGAAGAACGCGAGTATGCAGTAGTTCAGGCGTCTAGAGAGCAGCGATTGGGTTGCAGTCGCGCGTCGAGGTCGGACGACGATGCAGTCGGCTTCAACGGCGTTCGGCGCCGCGTGCACGTCGGGCGAACGCGACAAGATCCAGTCAAGCAACGCGTCAACCACCGAGCGCGGAGTCCCAGGCGCGTTTGATGCCGGCGGATAGAAGTAGCGATAGTAGTATTCGTGGGGGGCGTTCGGATCGGCGTAGGAGTCGCAGCGCGGGAGCTGACGCGCGGAACTGAGGCTGGCAGGCATGTTAGACGCGCGCGGATACGGTGGATGGATGAGAAGCGGGAGCAAGATGCGCGAGGGGATTTGAAGCCCCGCGCATGGCAGACAATGGGACAACAATAAACAACCACGCACCACGCTCGGCAATTGTTCCCGCAACCCGGGCTAATCCGCATGTCAGAAGCAGTTCCATGCCTCGAGCAACGCGGATAGCTGGCTCGGATTGAGCTGCTGGGTCCGCGAGCGGCGTGCCAGGAGCGGACGAGGTTGAACACGGATCTAGCGGCGTTTGAAATTATAATCCCGTTCAGTCTCTTTTGTTCTGACGGCCATTGATGACGACAATGTGCGCCGAAAACTCGCAAAGAATACACCGTCCGCGTAAGACGCATAGTTAATACTTTATGCTTACTTCATGATGAGTTGGAATCGGCGCAGGACACGGCTGATGTACATACCCTCAGGCTCCCTCCGCCGACGGCTCATGTCAAACGAGAGACGCTGTCTTAGTTACGCTTTATTTTCATAGATCGCCCGTGTATATGGACATTGATGTGTAGGACGGATTCCTCGACGCGCTCTCCAGCGTGGTCATCGCCGGCCTGACGGAAGGCAAACGCCCGCTTCAGCCAAGTACTTCCAGAAGCGCGGCGGACACTGGCCTGCCTAGCAGCCACATATGAGACGGATTGCGGTGGCGAGCAGTGGGCCGAGGGTGAGGTATGGGGGGCGTGAGGCATTTCATTTGCAGATAGTTTGTGTATGTATGTGGTATTTTGTGAATGTACATTACCTGAAGCCTCCAGTTTTCCTGTGGCTATCGAGCAATATTCAGCAATCTGGCAAAGTAGGCGAGGCAAAGGCGAACGAGAAATTAGTTGTGAGGGAGGGAATCGAGACAGACACACAGCGCCGCTCTTCCGAAGTCTGTTTGTGAAGTCAGATATGGGCGGGCATAGATCCGCTTTTTTATTTCAGATTTCAAATTTCAGAGCAGTACACTGTGCGGGCAGAAAGACGAAAAACGTATCATACTGTACAGACTCTGCAACCCTCACCCCAAGAGCGCCTCGCACTCACCCCAAAAGCGCCTCGCGCTCGCGCCACATGCCCTCGCGCCCGACGCTCGGGCTCCACTCGCCCGCGCCCGGGCTCGCCTGCTGCATGCCGATGCCCATCCCGGGCCCGAGCGACTGCGTGTACACGCCGAGGCCCGAGGCGCGCGGCGGGAAACGGCGGGTGGGCAGTGGGGGTGCGCTGGAGGGGGTGCGTTAGTTTGGGAGGCTGGGGATAGGTAGATGTTGGGAGAGTGGGAGGGAGAGTGGGGGGGAGGGGAATCAGGTGTGCTCGATGGCGGTGATGATTGCGAGAATGCGCTGCGCACACCGCGACATGTCCAGAGGCACTCTCTGCAGGACAGCAGATGCGCGGCCGACTGCTCAAAGGGATGCGGCGAAGAAATGTGGAGGGAATATGGACGTGGGATCGGATACAAAGTTGGAGGCAGAGGCTTACCGGAACGCAGGCGGCGGCATGTCGTACGGATAATCTGGCACTGGCGCCCCGAGCATCCTCCGCAGCTCAGCGTTTTCGCGCTCCAGCCGGGCGAGTTCGCAATCGCGGTCGAGCGCCCAGTCACCGTCGCGACCTTCGCTTTGTTCGTCGGCGTCTTCGAGCTCTGCGTGGCGCAATGTCAGGCTGCATCAGAACGTATCAGACGCCACGGACTCACCTCCAGGCTCAGGCTCGCCGTTGTTCACCCTTATGGCTGCGCGCAACAGCGCAGAGAGCCGCGCGATGAGCGCGTCCGTCGACGTGGCCGCGTCGAGCGCCTGCGCGTGCAGTCTGTCGTCGCGCTGGAGCAGCGCCCGCTCGAACGAGCGCGCGAGGTCGAGCTCGCGTTCCTGGGACTTCATCTGCGTGGCAGCAATCAGCGAGCGCTCCAGCAACGGGCAAGAAGCAAGACGTAGCGTACCGCTGCCTGGCGGAACTTGGCCATGACGGCCTCGAGCGTCGCCTCGTACTCGCGCACGAGCACCGACAGCTGCTTGTTCTCGCCCGCCAGCTGCTTGTTCTCCGCCTGCATCACGCGCGTCAGACGCGCCAGCTCCTCCTCGTACACCTCTGGACGCAAAATAAGCACTGACGCGTGCAGAAAGCAAGCTGGGAGCGCACCTTTTGGCAGGTCCGCGTTGAACCGCCGCAACGGAAAGCCCGACTGCGCGTGAAAGGCCTGGCTCTGCAGCAAGCGTAAGCACAGCAGCAGGAACGTGAAAGGCCAGACATAGGCGCACCTTAATGTGCCCCGCCTGGGACTGCAAGCTGGCCGCAAGCGCCCTGTTGCGCGCGAGCTGCTCGCCGAGGTCGCTCACGACCGCCCACACGCGCGCGAGCTCGTCATCCTCCTCCCGCGCCGGCTGCGTCTGCGGCTGGTCCTGCTGAGGAAAGAGCGGCGCCGCGTCCTGGAAGTGCGCCATGGAGTCAGAGCCGGAGAGAAGACCGGCCGCATTGTGACGGTGCAGAAGAACGCAAGCAAGCGCGCTTGTTTCCTTCCGGCGCTGGCCTCGGCATGTCGCTGTGATCGCCGTCGGTTGATGCGTACGCCACGCGAGCTCCTGCACCTTCCACAAGACGCAGATAGACTTTATGTAGGGAGTGAGGCAGGGCGGGCGCGAAAGTACTGCAGTTACCGCCCCGCGCGTTCAGAAAAATCTCTGGGGAATACTGTAAGCCATTCCTCCCAATTCGAGCAGCACAGCAAGTCAGGGTCGCCCACATCTACATGAGCGCTGAAGCTGTTGGTACCTGGCGCCCATTTCTCCCCGCAGGTTGAGATGCCGCTCGATCCGGAGTTGCAGAGTTGCAGAGGGTACCGGTGCAGGGAAAAGGAAAGCGAATCGAAGCTAATGATCTAGACCCTGAGGACGCGAGTCTAGACTGGTTGTACCAGAGCTATAAGGGAAACGGTGGCGGTAGTACGCGAAATAGTGCAGACCGTGAAGGTATTGAGAATTCGTGCCCGCATGGAAAAGAAACGGTGCCAGAATGAAGCGGAGACGAAGGTTGGTGTCGAGAGCCCGGCGTATGAAGGTCGTTAGCCAGGTGTGTATGAATTAAGATGTGCAGATGCGGCAGGAATTTAGAGCACTGGCCGACACTTGAATCCAGTGATGCGGCTTCTCATATCCATCGAACGTCGGGAGAAGATCCAGACAGCCAGTCCACAGCGCAAGCACCGCCGAGCGCCTCGGTGTGTACGAAGCATGCAAGTAATAGATATGAAGATAAAGGTCGCAGCGACAGGACATACTGTGCAACTGCAAGGTTGTGGCGAAAATTGTGAGGCCCGGAAGGAAGAAGCAAGCGGACTTTGCACGTCCGCGCTGTCGTCGATCTCATGGGGCGTGCGCATACCCCACGGAGATGAAAAGTGAATGCGAAGGTGAGATAGACCAGAGAGCTGGGATATTCGCATCTAAAGTATATCAATATAGGAAATCATCGAGACACGAGCAATACTACAGGTAAAGTACAACGTCCTTCTCATAACCTATTAACGCAGAAATACTGCACAAGCCATCTGGACAGCCCCACTCACAAATGTTCATGAAGCTAGAGCAGCCAGGTCGAAGAAGCGGAGAATGCGGCATCGGTTGAGCGAGATGCAGACGAGTCCGGAGTACCGCCAAAAAGCGATGATTTAAAGCCATGCTTTAATCCTCGTAGAGAGTCGAGTCGCCCTACAGCCCGTCGTCGCGGTCCTCCGTCGAGCCCCGCTCTGCAAACGCGTCCAGCCGCACGGCGGAAAACGTCAACCCAAGCAGCTCGCGCGCCTCTGGCACCGCAAACTCTATGCCAACGAGCACGAGGGCAGCCTTTTCGCTCTGCGCACGGGGAAGCTGGCCAAGCGCGCGGCCGAGAAACGCGACTTCGCGCGCCTGCACGACAATCCTCTCTTTGACCGCGAAAAGCGTCAGCTCCTGCAGCGCGGGACACGGAACGTCGTACGGGTTCTCCGTGCCGTCAAACGTCGCCGCCGACCTGTGTTCCGGGCGGAAGCCTGCACTGGCAGCAAACGCGCCGCGCACGCTGTCGGGCGGCCAGACCAGCGCGTGCTCTACGGAGTTGACACTGAAGTCGATCTGGACTGTCTGAAGAGCGGGAAACTCCGCGTCGCAGGAGAGAAAGCAGTTGAGAAAGGAATTCTCAAGACGCAGATAGGTCAGCCGCGCGCGTCCGCCGGGTTTGTCTGCGAGCGGTGGGAGCGTGTCGGAATACCAGTCGCGGATCGCGTAGATCCGCCGCCAACAGCGGTGCGCCGGAACGAGGACGATGGTGAGCTGGCTGTTTTCCCCGCTCTGGAGGAAGAGACGGAGCGAGAAATCCACGCCGTCGACGGCCTTCGAGCTGTGCTCCGCCCAGTCGATGTCGAAGCCATGGTATTCGCAGGAGAAAAGGCAAATTGTGTCTAGTGATACGGCGCGCTGGATGGCTGGCATCAACCTGGCATGCGCGGTGAGCGACTGTAATGCCAACCCGGAGAGGTCGAAGTCATTCAGTGCGGGGTCCCGGACGCAATGCGCATTGAGAGTAAGGTCTTGAAGATTGGGAAAATAATGCGCAAATGCGAGCTGGAGCGGCGCAAAGTAGTAGGAGAAATGGAGCGAGGTAACATGCGAGAATGCGAGCAGCGGTGGAGCTGGAAGAGCCGCGTCACTGAGCTTATGGCGCATCGCCAGCGAGTAGATGATGAGGGACGGGAAATGGATCCCTGTCGAAGTGATACGCGCGCATGAGTGTCAAATCGCGAAGACGCGGCATCGGGCGACAAAGAATCGCAACCACCTGCTCGATGTTGATTGCGCTGACCCACAACTTGACTAGAAGAGGCAGCGCGCCTGTGATTGCGCGCAGAATATGGCGCATGCGAGGATAGTCACCGTCGGCCTTATGTTGCAGCGGGGGGAACCAGTAGAAAGTCAGGCTTAAGGGAAGATTCTTGGGAAGAGCGTGCTCGACTAGCGCGTTAAAGTCGGCGAGTTGTCGCTGAATGCGCTTCGGGTCGCTGGACGAGAGCCGCCGTGGTATGACAAGACCAGCATCCCACGCGCAGGCATAGAATCGGCGCGAAACGCTAGCGGTTTGACGAAGACTCGCGGTGGGAAGATAGCGAAGAATATGTGTTAAGCATTCAGCCGGGAGACCTGTTATCCGCCGGGCGCTGACTTCGGCCATGGCAGCGTATCCGGTCGAAGAGGGGGAGCGGAGTTTCGGACTCGGTTCGATTTAGATTAGAAATCGATCTGGTCCCCTGCCAGTTCATCCTATACCACTTAACTTGATTCAAAGTGACCTCAAGTCCTCTCCGCAGAACCATTTGTGCACTTCTCATCGAAATTTGCGGCGTGAAGTTGCAGGACTAAGCCCGGTCCAGAAATACAAACGTATTCATAGCACTCATCTTCAAGGTTTTTAAATATTCATTCGAAAGGAAACACAGTTATTGGCGCTACACCCAAGACGGAAATGTTACGCAGGTCGACTGTCGCTTTGTGTGACCGATAACTCCGTGATCCGGAATCAGTCCAGAAACGGATACAATCGGCAACTTTTGCTTCTCTCTTCTGAACCATGACCGTCGTCAAGTATGACTGCGCTTTATCCTCGTTCGCGCTCCCATATCATGCCACGGGAGATTCAATGCGTCAAATTATCCACCAAGTCCTGGTTCAAGGTCTAGAGTGTTCAGAGCCGTGCACCTGAGCGTCGGTCTGCAAATCTTTCGAGCATCGAGCCCTTCGCGCGGTACACAGCACGTACGACCACGACATACACAATCTCTGGCACAATAGGCTTTATCCTATGCTCGCTACATCATACGATCAACCGCTTCACGCTTCCGCAGCGCTTCAGGTGCCAGTGTCTCCTCCGCTTGGACTGCTTCAGGTGCACGTTGACGACGCTTCGTGCTTCATGTCACGCCTGTGGTTATGTGTTTTGAATCGTACAAATGGCTTCTGGTCTGCGCATCGTTCCCCTCGAACCTGCCGACGTCTGGATACATGAACGCTCAGGCTTCTGCTACCTCTACGCGGTCAGATTGCGCATGCGGCTGCTTATACCGTGCGTTCTCTTGCTTGCCGCTATACAGAACAGCGCTAACTTGTGGCATTAGACTTTACTCGTCGCGAGTTTGTTGCGCGAGCTACAGCCTTCGTAGAGGGCGTCCGCGACGACCCCACACAGCCGGAATGCTGCCCATGGTGCCTCAGTCTGCTAGCATACGAGGTTGGCCGCAAACCCGCAACCGTCGCCGCACTCCAGCGCGCTATCCCCGAGTTCTTCGCGACGTGCATGCGGCTGATTGTGCTCTACTCGGACGCGGAGACGAACGTTCCCCGGCTGCGCGACCGTCTGGCCGCCAACCAGCGCAGCTGCCCGGACCGCGCGACGATGCATCGCCGTAGACTCCCTGAGTCCGCAGGCTGCAACTTGGCTGACGCGCTTGACATGTTTCTCTGGTCGCTCTTCGAGATCGTGCTCGCCGGGCTGTCGTCCGGTAAACGACCCATTGACTCCTCCGCGTACTGGCGCAGGCCGCCGTTCTACAAACGGCACGGACACTGGCCTACGGGTGTCGCTGATCTGTGCCCAGGCGGCGTCGAGGCGAGCGTCGAGGCGCTCGTGCGCTGGTGCACCGCGCCGCCCATCCCGCACCCGTTCCGCCTGCTCGCCACCGTGCTGCTCGTCGCGCGCGCAGTCGTACTGCCCTACATCCTCGTCTCCCCCACGCGCGAGAAGCTCCTCTGGGCCGTCCTGCAAGCCGCCAGCCCGGTCTCGCTGTCATGGCCCGGCGGCGTCCCGCTGGTCAGCGGCCTCCCGCCCGGCTACCCCGCCCCGCGCTCTCTCCGCGGCGCGATGGTAACCATCGACGGCGTGCTGGAGCTGTTCAACACCATCCGCGACGGCTACGGCTGCCGCACGCGCGAGGCCGTCGCGTTCGTCGCGGGGCACGAGCGGCTGCTCCTCCGCGCGCTCGAGCCGCATATGCCCATATACGGTTATGCCGCGCCCACGGACAGCGGCGCCACGGCGCACGGCGACATGCTCATTGAGACGGTCAACATGCTGCGCGCGCTGCTCGGCATGCGCGACTCGCCCTTCGCAGCAAGTAGGGCTCCACCGCCGCGCTCTGTGATCATCCGCAACTGCACCTTCCGCTGGTATTGGGCGCGTTTCTGCGCCAACGCGGCGTGCGATGCACACGAGCTGAGCGAGCAGCGCATCGTGCGCTTCAAGATCTGCGAGTTCTGCCGGCTCATGCGGTACTGCAGCCGCGAGTGCCAGCATGCGGACTGGACCGTCGGCCGCGGTGGGATCTCGCACAGAATGGTGTGTCCGCTGTTGCGCAAGCTCCTGCTCGCGTCGTCATATAGTAGCGTTGGGGTGTCGTTTAGTACTGCCTATGACGACTGCGACTTTGACGAGCTTGATGAAGATCTCTTGCATCGTTGGGCGCTCGCGAGTGGGATTTTGCCTGCGTCGAGGCCTACGCTCCCCTTGCCTCCTTCACTTTAAATTATGTGTGCCATACAATATGCTTTATGATGCTATGAATGAGATGTAATTATGTCCCAGTATCGAGGATAGTATATGCTTCCCATGCTTCGATTGATTTTGTCCCGATTTCCTTGCCGCGTATTAAATAAACCCCACCTCGTCCCACAGCCCGTCATTGAGATCCCCCGTCGAGTCTCGCCCTGCAAACGCGTATTACCGCTGCACGGCGGAAAACGTCAGTCCAATGAGCCTACGCGCCGCTGGCTTTGAACACGAGCTCTAGCGCGGCCTTGTCGCGCTTTGATCGGGGCGGCTGGCCGAGCGAGCGCCCGAGGAACGCGACCTCGGCCGCGGGCACCGTAACGCGCCTCTCAACAGCAAAGAGCGTGAGCTCCTCCAGCGCGGGGCAGGGGGCCTCGTACGGACTCGCCATGCCGTCGAATGACAGCGCGGCCTGGTGCTCGGTGAGGAAGAGTCTCTCGATCTCCACGTCGATTGAGTCGTGCGGCCAGACGTTCGCTGGCAGCCCCCACCTCGGAAAGAGGTCGACCTGAATGTCCTTGAGCGCTGGGAACGCCGCGTCGCAGAACAGGAAGGCGTGCATGAATTCATTGTCCAAGCGGAGATACGTCAACCGCGCAATCACGTCAGATTCAAGAGTCGTAGCTGATCAGTGAGTGTTGTGGCATCCCAGGTTACAATAGCTGGCAATCGCGACGGCCGGGAACTTACGCATGTCAAGGTTCGAGCTCCGCAGCCGCGTTTTGCTCTTGACGATGTCGCGGTGTTCTGCGCTGCTGCAACATTTATTGACCATAATCCACGAGGATCTGAACGACGAACGCGCAGACAGCGAGTATTTGACGAAGTGAGCAGCTTGAAGCCCAACGCGCGAGCTGAAGTGCCTGAACCGATATTCCGAGTGATACCGTCGAAAAGCTCTGCGACAGCGTCATGGAGCAGTGCGCTGCCGCTGTGGCGAAAGTCAAGAAGGCGCACAATGCTGGACTCCCGCATGCGAGACTTCCTCCGGAGATTTGGTGCCACGTTTGGTCCCTGGTTCCCGCGCAGGATCTCATCGAGGCCACCCACGTCTGTCACGCCTGGCGCGCCATTGCCCTTGACTACGCTCCCTTCTGGAAAAACGTGCGCTTCTTCACTACGGTGCATGAGCGCGGCTTGAGCTGCGACGACGGGCTGTGCGATTGTCAGGAGGCTATCGCCTGGGAGCTATGGGAGGGCGATACACCAGGGCCGATGCATAATCTGGACAAAGTCGAGACGTTTCTTGCGCGCAGCAAAGGTGCTCTCCTCTCGATGAAGGTCTGCATCTATCCCGTCTTCTCCGAACACCGCCTGGCGACCGAATTGGCCGAGCTCGTGAAGCCGCACGCAGCTCGGATTGCATCTCTCGTCTGCGTTTTCGGCGACGTTTCATTTTTCGTCGATTTCATGCAGGAGATCAAAGACTTCCTCTCTTTGGACGACCTGCACATGCAGCGAATTACTTATCTAGAAGACGAGCACAACACCTGGCCCATGGCCAAGCTGGAGCTCGAGCATCTCGAGGTCCCACGGCTTCGCGAGTTCCAAGGCTATGGCTCCTTCTGGTGGGACATCCCCCATTCACCGGAAGCTCGATCACTAGGTGCTTTAGAGCACCTCTTTTGCAACTTTTCCGATGCGCGATCGTTCTACGACTGCCTGCGCGCGTGCCCTGATCTCCTCGTCCTGAATGCTGAGCTGGACGACCATTCGGCGGCCCACCCGCCCCCCGTGCCGCTGGACGAGGCGACGCTCGCTCCGCGCCTACGGGAGCTCGTCATGGACCTCATGACGCCTCTCTGGGAGCCGGCTGTGCGACCCATTATGCGACGCTCGGCGCTCAGGAGTCTTGCTCTGCAGTACAGCGAATATGACGCCAAGACGATATTCGAGTCTCTGCACCATCTCGAAGACGGCGTGGATCTCAGCATCCTGGGCGGCCTGTCGCGGAATGACGCCGTCAAGCTCGAAGCGAAAGACGAGCATTCTAAATCGCGGTGCATTGAATTCATCATTGACACGGTCGACGCGCAGCCCGCTCTCATCGCGCTTTGGCATGTCTGGACCTTTCTTCCCGCCCAACATTTGCGCACGCTGAAGCTGAGTTGGGTGCTGCGCGGGATGCTTCTGGACAGCCGTATTGTCGCGCCGGGCGTGTCCCGCATCCAGCTCGACGTCAGGGGGTCGGATACTCGTCTACGACTCGGGATTGACGACCTGATGGCACTCAACGACACGACGGTAGCAGGACGGCCGAGCTTTCCGAATCTCGTGGCATTGGAGATCACGTCGTCGACCAGCGGCGTTCTTTTAACAGCAACGTCTGTCAGAGAATTCGCGGCTGCTTTGACCGACAGGGAGTGCTCAATCAAGCTCGCCGGTGTTGAGCTTCGGGATCAAGTGTAAGTGTAGTCTTCGGCCAGGTGGTGTAGTAAGACTGTCAGGCAACTCGTTGGAATCCTTGCAATGCCGAACGAGGCATTATACGCGGTTCTGACTCAATGTAAACCGTATCTTAGAGGTTGGGACGTTTGCGCGGCATCTCTCAGTCCTGCCATTGCGACACCATGCTTTTGCAGCTACCCTACGGACGAGTGCGTTATTGAGCTCGCCGAAGTAGAGATTCGCAATAAAGGATGAATAGATTCATGCATACAGATACTCTCGCACTAGAGTATATAGAATACAACGTCAACATACCCAAGCTAGTTACAGTTCTTCAAATACACCCAAAGATTCATCGCGGTACAACTTGAACCGATGCCCGGCGCTGCAGCGTGTCGCGGTTGAACGGGCCGATAGGTATATGCAGCGCCGCGACTGCCTGTGGGGAGGACGTGCGCGCCGCAGTCGACCTGCCAGTGGCGCAGCATCCCAGACACGGCGCCAAAAGGGAGCACCGCAGTCCGCGGAATCGCGAAGCAGCGTGCCCGTGCGCGTGGAAATATCGAGCGCCGTGCGTGGCCGCCAGGTTGCATATGCGGCTTGATCACCGCACAAATTCGGTTCGCCTGAAATTCGTCCGAGTCAGTGCAGCGACAAGTAATCTCGAGTGGGTCCTGCGCGGAGATGGAGCTGACGCGGTCTGGGGTGTACGCGACGTCGAGATGCGTCCACAGGATCGCCGTCTTCAGGATCTGCAGGCGTGCGCGATGTCTCAGAAGGCATCCCTCGCACATATCACGCACAACGCACTCGCGCCGCCAAAACTCGAGCCGAGCCCGCAAGACTTGGGAAACGGTACAGTAAGACGCGCGAGATTCGAACATTTTTTGCGCAAAGCAGGCTTCGCGATAGCCTGCTGGTGATCGTTTGGGATAGCATCGGTGCCGCTAAGGAGTTTCGGCGCAGACGTCGAAGCTGGGGAACGAGTTTTGCGCCGCAAGAGAGCACCTGAGCCGCCGCCCATGCCGCCGAGGTCGATGGGGCAGAGCACAACCACGCCAGCTTCAGCAGCGCGTTTTCGCGCTCAGATCTACCTATCGCCGGCAAGGTGCGGCCCAACGACTCGGAGTAAGTGCTGTATACGGCCAGATCGATTAAAATGCTCCTCTCTTGCTTTTTGTCCGCCGTGACAACTGTAGCAAAGCTCAGAATACACACTGACAGCGAGAATCGGGCGAGAATACACAGCGCGAGGCAGAGTCGATAAATTATAGGCGCGGCGTCCAAACGGTGATGAGCGGGCATGCGCAACGCGCAGAGAAAAATCGCGGCGGCGGCAGCGTAGCGGCTGGGAAGAGGACACTGGACATTGAGGGAACAGCAGGAGGCGCCACCGAGACGAGCTGCAGGAAAGGGCAGATACGGAGGCGCGGGTGGACAATAAGCAGCGCAGTGACAAAAGAGTACGGGAACCAGGCAATTTGAGGCCCAGACGATGTCGTATTAGAGCACAAGTCGGTGTAGCGTCGGTGTAGCGAGTCAATAGGTGATTAATATAAGCCGATCGTTCTTCGAATACGAGTAATACGAGAGGCAAGAGTGACAGCGAGCCGGTGAACACTGAACAGAAAAAGCCGTCACGTCGCCCGAGATGGTGCAGACCAGCCGTAGGTCCCAGCGTAGACCGCAGCAAGGGCTAGTAAATCCAGTGTCCAGCTTCGTGGGGATCTATCTGCCAGTATTGCTGCTCGCGCGCGTGCGGCGTGAACGAAAGCAAAGGCTGGGAACCTGTGCTCGGCAGTTCGGGTCCGACGATCCGAAGTCCGACTGACACGCTTTCTTCCGCAACCCACGACGCCGCCGCCATCGAGACACGCGCGACCCTCTGGCCTGCGCTCATACGCGCCCAGGCTGCTATTTTAGCATGCGCTAGGTGTTTCTGTGTTCGCTTCTGCTTCGAGTTGTAATCAGCGAATGATCGGTAATGCACTTGCTGGTTCTGTGCAAAATTGTTACAGTATGCTGAATAATTGTGTAGACTCAACAAACGTCTTCTACTGCCTTTTCCAGCGGGCGCGCTCGCACAGGCCGTCAGCGATATGCACGAGCTACAGTACCTAATGCCGAGGGAACGCGCGTCTAGCGGCAATCGAGCTGCACCGCCACACAGCTATCATATAAAAGGAGATTCGCAGAGAGCTGAGGATCCCCCGAAATTCCAGTCTACAGCAATGTCCTCAACGACAGCCACGATCAAGCTGCACGGCTTCGCCAAGCCGTCCCCAAACGTGCCCAGCGCGTCCTTCTTCTGCCAAAAGCTCGAAACGCACCTCCGCTTCGCCTCCTTCCCACGCTCAAACTACACGCTCGTCCCCGCGCTGCCCTTCCGCCAGCCCAAGGGCAAACTGCCCTGCATCACGCTGTCCGCGCCGGGCAAACCCGCGACCTTCCTCGAAGACTCGCACTTCATCATCCGCGCCCTCACGCGCGACGGCGTCCTCGCCGACCCCGACGCCGCGCTCGGTCTCACAGCCGCACAGCGCGCCGAGACGCGCGCGTGGCAGGCGTGGACCGAGGAGATCGTCTACGCCGCCGTGGTGTGCACGCGCTGGCTGCGCCCGTCCAACTACGCGCGCACCGTCAACGCCCTACCCCTCCCCTGGCCCGCCCGCGCGCTGCTCGGCTGGGTCCTCCGGCGCCGCATCGCCGCCCGCCTGCGCGCCGCCGGCCTCGGGATGCACTCCGACGCGGAGATCGACGTGCTGCTCCTCGAGTGGGTCGACGGCCTCGACGCGCGGCTTGCCGACGGCCGCCAGTGGTTCCATGCCGGCGACGCGCCGAGCAGCGCGGATGTCATACTGGGCAGCTTGTTGATGAACTGCGCCGGAGAGAGCAATAATCCCGAGTTTAATGCTATGTGGATGCAGCGTGAACGTATCCGGGCGTATGCTGAGCGCTGTACGAAGCAGTGGTTCCCGGAGTACGAGGGCGTACTGGCGCTGCTCAGGAAGGATGCTTGAGAGAACATACAGTGGGTGCAAATTCTATTGCTTGTAATTTTCCAAACTTGAACTGTAGTACAAATTAACATTCATTGGCGTTTTACTCAGAAGTATTCTAAGCAATGACCAGAATAGTGGAGAGTTTAATGGTCAGAACTCAGCCGAGTATTTGTCGGTTGATCCAACGCAGACCGAAGTTGTGCGCGGCAGGGCGGATCGGAGTCTTAACCTTTGTACCGTTGTCTGTTCCCGCCATCACAGTCAAAAGGAACAATCGTCTAATGCGGTATCCCTCGACACCGCTGAGCGCCTGCGCTTGTCGCAGGCTCCACAGCGAACTCCGAATTGTTGGCAGGGCCGGAGAAACGTCGCAGAATTGCAATGTTTCTCCGGATATGTTGCACGCTCCAGATCCGTGGCCGCTCGACAACGCGTACACGAATACCGTTCAAGTGCACCTATGGCGGGCCCAAATGCTCTGATTGTGCTTCCCACGTCGAGCGCTTTAGGATTTATCGACTACACTGCCGTCGTTCAACTCGACCAACCGCTGGCCAACCACGTGATCAGTACGTGCTTCATCTTTCCCCGCACCGGCATTAACTCGCTCGCAGCTGCGCTGGCACTGGATACGATATAAGCGGGGCTTGCTGTCGTCAGCGCCGCACCTCCCAAAGGCCAACACCATGATCGTTGCCGCACTCGCTCTTACACTCGCGGTCGCGCAGACGTCCTTGGCGCAGGCTACGGCGCCGCAGTGGGGTCAATGTGGCGGCATTGGATGGACTGGACCCACAAGTGCGTTGTGATTCCTTTTGATTGCGCCTCCACTAATATTTGTCTTTGCGCAGCTTGTCCGGCGGGATGTAAGCTGGCTCGGCAGCGTTAACCTACCTTCGCTCATGAATCGCCATTACAGGGGTATGCACGGTCTCTAACCAGTACTACTCGCAGGTAGGTGTGAAACCACTCAAAACCTTTCGCAGTGGCCATGCTCAATCGCGCGCCATGACAGTGTCTGCAAGGCGCCGCAACATCGGTTACGCCAACTCTTCCACCTACATCGACCACGGCCGCTCCGACGTCTACTGGCACATCGTCCGGCTCGTCGCCAACCTCGCCAGCGGGCGCGGGACCGGGGTCGACGCTGAAACCGAATTATCTGTGGATCCGCGCTGTTGTGCGTGCTTTTCCAGTTACTGTTGCGCCGTTTCTGATTCTCGAGTGCAGGAGGACCCGCAGTTCCACAAGTACCTGCAGTCAAACCCGCTGTACACCGCCAGCGGCGCTGTGCTCGGCAGCTACACCACTGCCGGTGAGTTTCGTCTTACTGTATCATTTTGTATGGCAGATTGAAGTCATTGTTTTCAGGCCAGTTCAACGTCGTCGACGGCCAGCTCGTCCAACTGCTCGGCGACGGCACCCTGCTCTACGGCTCCGTCGAGCCGCGCACCGACGTGAGCGTGATGAAGCTGCGTCTCTCGTTCAGCAAAACGCCCGCGCCCGCGAGCGCCGGCGCGTTCGCGTTCAGCGGCGACGCGCTGCAGTGGACGATCGCGAACATCACGCGCCCGAACAACTCCGCGTGGCTCGCGTGCCCCGACGGCACGGGCGCTGTGCCCATTTTCGTGAATCTGGGCCCGTATGGGTATATGACGCCTGCGGGGTGCTCGGACGAGACTATCCATTTTTATAATGGTGCGACGGCTGTACCGTGAGGTGCTGCCGGTGGTGCTTCGAGATTTGGAGTTGGAAATGATCAGTGTTGCCCTAACTTTTGCTCAAGTCGTTCGTGTGCCGAGTGATTTCCTCTCTGCTTGTACACGAATTCGTCCTCCTTGTGCTTCGACCACGCTTGTGAACTGCGTTATCCCAGCTGTCTATCGCAGTTATGGGCGGCCTGATTCTCCAGCGCCGCTTCGCGGGCGGGACGCCGAGATTGACTCCCGTTTCTCTGTTATTTTTTCTATTATTGGGACCAGGTCTGAGCTCGGAGGAGAAAATGGGAACGTGGATTTTCAGAGTTGAACGGAGTCTTTGAAGGTAAGTTCAACAAAGGCCGAAGTGCGCGGCGGCAGAGCGGAACCGGAAGCAACGCTTCTTTCTTCTGCACCACGACCAAGGCGGCGATGACCTTGCTTGTCCCCGCTTTTATGCCACCCCCGACAATGTTTCATGCGCGCTTCCGGCGTAGAAACTGATATTTTACACGGGCGAATGCTCACATACGCGTTCAGAAAGCCCCGGTTGCAGGTCCTCGTTCGGAATCATGGCTGCTCGAGCAGACTCTTGAGGAATGGATGCTCTTTGTAAACAATGGCGGTACTCGACCTCGCTTCAAAGGTCACCACGCTTTGCGCGTGGTTCACCGTAACCGTTGCACCTAGCTACCGGTGGTCGCAGCTGCCCATGGTTGGATATAAAAGGTGCGCCGCTCTGTTCTACACCACTCCTCGTATTCATAACTCATCTCAGATGTCGACAGACATTCAAATCCAAGTTACTGCGACGCCCGTCACCTGCGGGTCTGGATATCTTTGCTGTGCGTTGACCCATTCCAACTTCGCTGTTGATACTAATATCGTGCATTAGCCTCGTGCTGTAAGGCTCGCGTGGATCGCGCTACCGAGTTCGTCGCATCCGTCGCCGATCCGCTCGAACCGTCCTGCTGCCCTTGGTGTTTCAATATTCTGTCATACGACATCAGGTATCATAGCTACCTGGTCACCGCCATCCAGCGCCGGGCCCCAGAATTCTTCGCGCGATGCATGAAGCTGGTCCTTCTGTACGCTGACGCTGACCTGATCCACCTGCGCGCTCGTCTGGCAGCGAATCAGCGCGCGTGTCCCGCCCGTTTGACCGTGCACCGCGTCAAACTCGAGTGCAGCTCCACGGACGCGCTCGACATCTTCCTCTGGGCGCTCTTCACCGTCGTGCAGTCCGCGCTCGCGCTGGGCAAGCGGCCTATCCACAACCCGATGTTCTGGGGAAAAGCACCGTTCTACAGGCGAAAGGGGCACTGGCCTACATCGCTTGACGAGCTGTTTCCATTGGGCGTTGAAGTCGGCGTCAAGGCGCTCGTGAGCTGGTGTTGCGCGCCGCCGTGCCCGCATGTGTTCGGCGTCGTCGCGATTCTATTGCACGTCGCGCGTCCGGTATTCCTACCGTATCTGCTCACATCCCCCACTCGCGAGCGAATAATCTGGGCCGTGCTGCACGCCACGACGTCTGGGGTCGTTCCATGGCCCGGCGCCGCCCCATTCACTATGCCACCCGGCCGCTGCATGCCGCGCGCTATCCGCGGCGCGGGCGGGACCGTCGACCAGGTGCTCGAGCTACTGAGCAGCATTGTCTCGGGCTACGACAGCCAGACGCACGACGTCGTCGACTTTACCGCCGGCTACGAGATGCTGCTGCTCGACACGCTCGAGTCGCACCTTCCCGCCTACAAACTCGCCGACCCCAACTGTACGCTGCTCGGCCACCGCGTCATCATCGAGGAATACATCAACGTCCTGCGCGTAATCCTCGAGCTCCCCGATTCGCCCTTAACCATCCCGCGTGCGCTGCCCTCACGCCCGCAGGTCATCCGCGACTGCACCTTCAACTGGTTCTGCGGGCGCTTCTGCGCGAACGCGCGCTGCCGCGCGCACGAGCTCACCGAGGCGGGCATCCTACGCTTCAAGGTGTGCGAATTCTGCAGGGTGATGCGGTACTGCTGCCGCGAGTGCCAGCGTGTGGATTGGAAAGAGGGCGTCGCGGGCATCACGCATAAGATGATCTGCCCGATGCTTTGCAAGCTCGTGAGCCAGACCAACTGGCAGGGCGGGAAGGGTGACTTTGACGGCGCGTACGATGCGTGCGACTTTGATGCTCAGGATGTCGCGCTTCTGTATCGCTGGTCGATGGCGAGCGGGATCTTGACGGCGTCGAAGAATAGCTTGTCTTTCTCGCGGCCCCTGTGTTTAAAGCAACATGATTCTTTATCTAGATAGCATGTATATTTGTTTTCATTTCTGATAATCACGAAGGCATTCACCAAGCAGGCACATCGACACGTGCTTTTACTAGTAGCTGCGCCGTGTGTTAACGGACATTTAGCGGTGCATATCGTACATGGTCCCGGAAAAGGTACTCCTATCATTGCGGCCGCCCTGCTTCATATTCGGAGCTCCGGACAGGTCGCGTACTCCGTCACTCGTCCTCTCAAGCTTATCACCCCACTTTTTGCAGATACTCGACTTGCCTCTGACACCCAAAGTACCCCGCGGTGCGTGCTTGGTCCAGTTGAGCGCATGGCGGACCCAACGGGCCTCGTCTCGCTGGGACTGGACGGCATCGGTAATGTTCTCAAGGTGAGAGTCGAGCTACCTTTTGCGGTGAACTACTTCATCTGACTTGTATACATAGCTGAAGAGGCGGAAAGAGCGTCGGAACGACTCTTTGCAGCAGCTATCGGCGCATCTAGATGAAGCGCACGCCTTGCTTCATTCGCACTCTTACTCCGTGGAGGACACCGAAATATACGAGGATGTCCTGGGCCCGTGCGTTCACAGTTATTGCAGTCAGGCAATTGCCCTGATCGTTATGTCCAGACCGATCCACGACGCTATCACGCTTCTCGAGCGCGCGCGCAAGCTGAAGGGTCTCTCAGGGGCCCGGCACGTGCTACTGCATGCGAAGGACGATATCGAAGAAGCAACCAGCATAATTGAACGGCTCAATAGCTCGCCGGCTGACATTGAGGTTCGCTTCTCGTGTCAACAGCGTCAATCTTGCGCGTCTGATTTCCTCGGGAACCTCAGCTTCGCCGGGTCGCTCGGGATGCGCGTCTCATCCGGCTCGAGCTCAAAATGCTCCAAACTAACATCGCAGACCCAAGCGGAGCTCATGAACGTGTTTCCGTGGATTCCGTGATCGTTCTATCACTGTACGCCCACGATCCGTATCCTCGCGGCTATATCAACAGCATTTATATTTCCCCCTTCCAGCGCGGCTGCCTTTTTTTAATACAGGATGGCCGGTAGCCTCTTAGGGTACTTGCATACTCCCTTGGGGACCCCCGGGCATCCTGCGCCAGCACCACATTGATTTCCGCGGCCTTCTCTGTTTCCCGTCGTTGACCTTCTTTGCGGCATCATTCTATACCCCACATCAAGTCACTCTGTATCGCTTTCGTCATCGACTCAACCTCGGTTCTACGCGTGCGTGTCACTCCGGCTTCTTTATCTGCAGCAACTTTCGGATGGATTGCGAACGTACCTCGATCTCCGTTACTGAGCCCTCAATGCGCGCCATCATGTAATTGACTTGCTCGATGTCCTTTCTGGCATGAAAGAGGATGTGAACGGCGGCGTAAGTGAGATACCATTCAACTGTCGAGCCCGTTCGAGCAGCTCAATCGCATCTCGTATGTGTCTATGCGCTGTGAGCCAAACATAGAAGGAGAAATATCACCAACTCTCGTCATAGAAGCAGGCATCCTCTGCGGGGTACGAGTTCGGATGAAAAAGAGTGCGTCTCGTCGAGACGGAGAAATATCTGCCGCAAGCACTCTTATAATCCGCCACTCGGTTGCTCCGGCAGTCTGAACGCACCTTGAGCATGTGCCCAATGCCCTGCAGCGCAAGCGACGCGAGATCTCTGCAATAGTGGCGTGCAAGATCGCAAGACGTGCGAAGCGACTGTCTGAATAAAAAAAGATGGAGCGCAGAACCGCATGCGCGTGGAATATTTGGGAATTTGAGCTCAATCAGAACGCTTTCCCGCTGCGATGTAGCAATTCGGTTTGCGTGTCAACGAATCAAATACGTCTGTACAGCAAGGAAGAGCGAGGAGTGCGCGCTTTGACCGAAGCTCGCGCGGGATTCTAGCCACGGTTCACGCAGCCGAGCACTGGCAGCGCAGCAGAGAATAATAATCAGCATAAAACGGGAATAATGGTGAGCGATTGTCGATTTTGCCCGCTAATCCTGAAGCACAACATCACACGCCTCAATAGCGCACTCGCAATCCGTCAACGCTGCTGCAAAGTCCTTGACCGACGCCACCGGTAGCACGATGTTCATACCCCTGCCAGCTCGAACTTCCAAGACGGCAAGACTGGCAAAGCTGGGCCGCCCCGCTAGCGCTCCGGGCCCATTATGGAGTGCCATGAGCTCGTAGATCCCGAGCTGCGCTGTAGCACGAGGACCAGTATCGGCGTACTCTACGACGAGCTGGATACGCTGGACGCCCGGCGCGACGAGACGCTTGCTGAGCAGCGCCGCGCGCAACGCCCAGCTAACCGTCAGCGAGCGCAGGTGCTGGGTCTGCAGGTGATTCCAGAGCAGCGAAAGAGAGGCGATCCCGGGGCCGTCCGCTCCGAGTCCGCGCAGTTCGAGCCAGAAGGAGCGCGAATGCCGGTCGGTCACTTTCAGCTCGACGGTGCTCATGCCCTCATTCAGGATGCTGAGCTCCACGCCGTCCGAGAGATAGCGCATGGGATAGAATACAGTGTCCGCATCGAAGGAATTGCAGCGCAGGGTGAAGATCCGAAGCGCGGGACGGTGAATAATGGGGAGCACAACTGCTTGCCAGGTCAGCGTTATGCGGTCGAGAATGAGGTCGCGCAGACGCGGGACGAGCGCGTCTGCGTCCTCCGGCGGCGCAGGTGGGATGCGCGTCGTGGAATAGTCGTTGAGCTCAGCATTGAGGAAGACGAGGTTCGGGCACGCGCGCAAGCAGTGGTAGAACGCGCGCGCGTCCGCAAAATTGCAGCGCAAGCGCTGCAGCGTGTCGAGCGAGCGCGCGTCTGGCGGCCGCGGGATGTCCCACCAAAAATCACCGTAGCCGCGAAATTCGTGGAGCCGCGGGAGCTCGAGGTTCTCGAGCTGCAACGTCGATAAAGGCCAGTGGTGTTGCTCGCCGTCCAGGAGCGTCGAGTGCCGCATGCGCAGGAAGCGTAGCGCGGGGAAAGACTCTATGTGCTGAAGGAATTTGACGAAGAACGGGACGTCGCCGAACGTGTAGGTGAGCGACGCGATCCGGTGCGCGTGCGGCCGGACTACCTCGGCGAGCTGAACTGCCAGGTCGTGGTTGCAAAATAGAGGATAGGTGCGTATTTCCAGAGTGATAAAGGCGCCTTTGCTGCGCCCGAGCCACGTCGCGACCTTGTGCAGATTATGGATCGCCTGCGGGTCCTCGTCCTCCTCCCACAGCTGCGCGTCGTGGCATTCGCACGTCCCGACGCCACAGCGCGACATGCGCCCGTGAACCGTTGTGAAGAAGTACACGTCGGTCCAGAACGGAGCGTAATCGATGGCCATGGCGCGCCAGGAGCGGCAGACGTGCGTAACGGCGATGAGCCACCGTTCACCAAGCATCGACCATATCAGGCACCATATCTCCTGTGGAAGTCGCGCGTGCGGCAGGCTAGCGTTGTGATCCCGCTTGAATTTTGCCACGGCGCCAGCGCAGCGCTTCAAGACGTCTTCACAGAGCCCTTCAACGATTTGCCTCGGGCCGGATTTCAGCACAAATTTACGCTCGCCGCATAGAATGCTCACTTTGACGACGGAGAACATTCCTCGTCGGCGAGCTCGTCGTCGAGATCCTGGTAGAGGCTGGGCAGCAAACGCTTCAGCAGGGCCGCGGACCGCGACATGGGCAAGAGCAAGAGCGCATCAGAGGAGTTTGAACTCGCGGGTGCTGCTTGATTCTGCTCAGTTCGACCCTCACGCGCCATGCGCAGCCGGCGCGCGTCGGGCAGCCTGGCTATTCTGACCCAAGACGCGTCGTCTTCCAAGGCTCGAGGCGTTGATCGTGAAAGCTTGCCCGCCGTCGCCGTGATTATTACGACTCATCTACGAGCACTGTGGCCTTCCGGACTTCGCAATCGACATCCATCGAGAGCGCGCTGATTGGAACTAAACTGGAATGCTACTGTTTAAGTACATTAACCATGAACCTGTCCAGCGACGGCGCTACTCAGCCGCGAACGTGCTATGTAGTCCGTGCTCAACCGCTGTCATCTTCTGCTCACTGCCGCTGCTGTGCGCCTTTTTATATCGACCACTACTCGTCATGAATATATTTGGTACCGTGCGGTCCGCGGTCAGAGATGATTTAGCTTTTCTGGCGCCGTCATTGAAAGCAAGCTCATCTCGGAACTCACAGCTTATACTAACATAATATTCAACTTTATTGCCGGAAATATGTTGTGCATATCCCGGGACTTGAAGTAATACTGCGATTCGGAGGGCCGCGGACCCGCACGTCACATCAGATCCGGGCTTGTGCTTCAAGCTCCGCCGCTGCGTCTTTGCTCTCGCCGATGTCGCGGTCTGCTGGCCTCCTGAAGTGTCTGCTGCCCAAGCTCTACGAGGATCTTGACGACGAACTCGCCGATGAGGAGTACTGCCCGCCGTCCAAGTGAGCATCCTGTAGGCTGTGCGCCTGCAACTGTAGATTGTGGCTGAAATGCTGGTTATCCGAGGGATATTGTCGAAGAGCTCTGTGACAAGGTATTAGAGCGCTGCGCTTCTACTGTGGCGAAATTCAAGAAGGCACACAACGCCAGTCTGCCGCACGCGCGACTTCCGCCCGAAATCTGGTGCCTCATTTGGTCGCGGCTTGCTAAGCGGCGGCTCATCGCCGTTACACACGTTTGCCGCACCTGGCGCGCCATAGCCACCGACTACGCGCCTTTCTGGAAGGAGGTACATTTCTTCACGACGGTCCACGACCGCATGTCGCGGTGCGGTATCGGGACGTGCGAATGCCGCGAGGCTCTGCTCTGGAAGTACGACGAGGAGCCGCGGGCGATCCACAGTCTGCACAAAGTCGAGACGTGGCTCGGGCGCAGCAAGGCCGCCCGTATTACGATGAGTATTCGCACGTATCCTCTGCACTGCGATCACGACCTCGCGCTGCAGCTCGCGGAGGTGGTGCGGCCGCACGCGCACCGGATCGCATCGCTCACTTACATGTTCGGCGACCTCGCGTTCTTTATCAAGTTTCTACAGCACATCGGCGCGTTCCATGCTCTGCGCTTCCTGCGGATGAGGCACTTGACGCTCCTGCAGGGCCAGCAGTACTACTGGCCCTTGTCGACAATGCAGCTCGAGAACCTCGAGCTCCCGCGACTGCGCGAGTTTCGCGGATACGGCGATTTTTGGTGGGACATCCCGCGCCCGCCGGACGCGCGCTCGCCGGACGCGCGCTCGCTCGGCAAGCTGCAGCGCTTGCGGTGCAACTTTAAGGACGCGCGCGCGTTTTACCATTGCTTGCGCTCCTGCCCGAACCTCGTCTTTCTCAACGCCGAGCTCAGCGACTATCCCACGACCCACGTTCCTCCTGCGCCACCGGACGATGTGGCCGCGCTCGTCCCGCGTCTGCGGGACCTCATTCTCGACCGCATTACGGGGACATGGCAGGCAGCCGTCCTCCCCATCATCAACCGGTCCGCATTTCGTATATTTACCCTGCGATGCAACTCCTTCGACGCGGACACAGTCTTCTACTCGCTGCACCATCTCTCGGACGACGTGGAGCTTAGCTTTCTGCCTAGCTTCGGTTCTATCGAGCTGCATGCCACTGACAGTCACGGCCGCTCCTTCTGGCTCGAACTGCGCGGAGACGCCGCTACCAACGCACAGTCGCTTTCGCTCCTCTGGAACCATGTGCAGACTCGACAGCTCTCCGCGCTGACGGTCGGCTGGGCGTTGCGCGGCGCTCTACTCAGCAAGCGTCTCATCGCGCCGGGTGTCGAGCAGATTGAGCTCGTCGTCGAGTCTGCTGACGCTGGTGCTGGCGCTGCAGCCCAACTCGGGATCAGCGAGCTTATGGCACTCCAAGATGGACCCAGGACGGCTGCTGGTAGGCCGAGCTTCCCCAATCTCGCCGTTTTGGAGGTTACGGCTAGCAGGGGTGCTAAAATCGTGCTGCCGGCGACGTCGGTCAGGGACTTTGCGGCTGCTTTGACTGAGCGCGAGTGCGCTATTGAGCTTGATGGTGTCGTGCTCCAGGATTAGGTATACAAGGCATTTGCGCGGCATGATTCCCGACGTTTTATCCTGTGCTGCTCCGTCCGCGCGAGCCGTGGCTTCAATCCCGCGCGAGCTTTGCTTGAAGCGCGCCTTCCTTCTCGCTCTTTGTCGGCTGGCAATTGACATGACGCTAACGTCCGCATGCGTACAGTATGCCGCGCCGGTGAGAGATGCGATACGGGTCGGGGACCACACAGCCTACTCTATGCTGAATGTGTCCGTAATTGACAACTCCGCGCCGGTCGCAGCGGCATTGGACAGAAGCAAGTGCCGGATGCACTCGGGCTATCTTGTGCGCTACGCACTGCTGATAATCTGCTCACAATGGCTGTGATTTCAGCTGCAAAAGGTAAGCTCTGACAGCTACAGTAATGTATATCTGATAGCTTAAAGCTCTTGTCTTTGTTATCAGCCAATAACACCCTGACTCGGAAGCGCGCATACGTCGGCAGCTATAGCGTCAATGAATCCCGAGGTGCGCATCTTGGGGCTGTTGCGCACGCTTGTCGGGAAAGCGTTGAGTTTGCGGCGGGAAAGCACATGAGTTCGAGGCGGGAAAGGGTTGCGATTGTGCCCGATTCCACATATATCTCACAAGACTGCCGTTCCGTGCTCAAGCAACACCTTATTTCTTTTCCAGACAATCTCTTCGTCCATTCGCTATATCTCAGGCAAGCAAATCGGCACACGATGGCAGACCCGACGAGCCTCGTGTCGCTCGGGTTGGACGGCGTGGGGCATTTGCTCAAGGTTTGTCCACTCTGCTCGATCTACGACCTGCATGTATTCAATAACTATCCTTTACTGTTATGCAGCTCAAGAGGCGCCGGGAACAATGGAAAGAGTGCCTACAGCAATTATCGGTCCATGTTGACGAGGCACACGCGCTTCTGCTTTCGAAGTCGTACCCACTGGAGGATGCTGAAATCTACGACGAGGTTCTAAGCCCGTACGTTCGCGGAGTCTCCGATCCGTTGAAGTTGTCATCTAACGCCTCCAATCAGCCCCATCAACGATGCAATCCAACTGCTCGAGCGGGCTCGAAAGCTGAACAGCGTCACAGCCGCGCGTCACATTGTCTTCCAAGCCGGCCACGATATTGAGCATGCAGAGCGTCTTATGGCCCGGATAGAGGGCTCTACAGCAGAAATTGAGGTGCGTGCCAGATGCTTGATGATCCGCGCGGAAACCTGACGTTCGCAGTCGCGCCGCGCGGCTCGAGATGCCCGTCGCATCCTCAAGGAGCTTCATGTTATACGAGCGCACAGTGAAAATGCAGGCCGGCATGCCGCTTCACGGCATCGCGAGTTGATGATCTCAATGTGAGTCCGTTCCCGCACTCCCTCGGATCGTACAGTTCAGATTGTAACCGTATGCAGCTCTATCTATAGCGCAGCTTTTCTTTGCTGTGGGGAAGCCAGCGTGACCCCACACGATAAAAGTAGCGCCCTACAATCCAAGGCTACCAGCCTTTGAATCCACAAGTGGATGCACTCTCCCTTTCACCTTCTCGACACTCTTTTTTCATTTTTCTGCAGTTTCCAGTTTTATTATATGGTTTTGAGCTTTTGGTACCGTGTTTGGTTTCCAAGTTGCGCTCGCAACTTACTTGCGTCGCTATGACTAGTAGCGGATGACGGAGGTCGCGCTGGTTCGGAATGTCGGTGCGCTGGATCCCACGTTCTCTAGTACTCGCGGCGGTCATCTGCCGCTGCTGTTAACTGTGCCGCAAGTCCACAGAGTCATTCTCCCCTTGTGCGCAAGGGCGAAGGGCTTTGTGTGTCACATTCGGAGCAAAAGACTTGATCACAGATGGGATGGGTTCCTTTGTAACGGATGTGCAAACGCATGAAGACTGGGAGTACCGGATTTTCATGCAGCAATTGCACGATGTCAATGGTCGAATAAATCTCCTAGCATCTCAACATGACCCCTGATTGCAGTCATCACTCATATTTCCGCGAGTGAAAATGCCCTGGCCTCTCAGCCGAGAATGTATGTCTGGTCACGCAGCGCTCGGGTTGCGCGAAACCAATATCGATGTTAGCAAGCGCGACCACTGCCTTCCGAGAGTTTGGTAGCGCGTGCTGTCCGAGTGCGTGGCTAAGGAATGCAATCTAGCGTGATCGCACGGTGGCACGCTTGTCGTGGGCGAAAGCTGTGTCCCATGCGAGGACTGCGGGAAGGGATGACTTGTCACGAATCATCATCATTAAGCGTCTACGCCAAATGCCTGGGAGACTAGAGGATAAATGCACCATTATTGCTACTTTGATAGCTATCCGTTGGGCTGGATACTGGATATACAGACGGCTCACTCCTATAGCCAGGAGATTGAGCTCAGCCCGCCTGCAGCGGGCTCTACAATAATTCTACACAACGCAGTCAATGGTCGATGTGCGCATCGTCAACGACGTCATGCCAAAGGCCGTCATCGTGATCATGCGTCGAGTGCAGCCCGCAAAATGCGGTGCGCCGTACGGCACGGAACGTCTGAGCGAGCAGCGCACTCGCTTCAGGTTGTAAAAAGTCGGCGCCGACGAGCGCGAGGACCGCCTTGTCCGGTGCAGGGCGTTCAAGCTGTCCGAGCGCGCGGCCGAGGAACGCGGCCTCGCGCGAATGCACGATCGCCGCGCTCGACGCGAGCGCGAAGAGCGTCAGCGTCTCCAGCGACGCGCAGGGCACGTCGTAGAGACTGGGGTGGCTGAAATCCGGCGCGGTCCTGTCTTCGGGGCGGAAGTGCAGGTCCGGGTTGGGGTCTGAGTCGGCGTCGGGCGGCCACAGAAGTGTAGTATGGCGCAGGTCGACCTGGATGCGCCGCAGTGTCGGGAAGGCGATGTTGCACGAGAGGAATGAGTGAAGGAATGCGTTGTCGAGGCGTAGATAGGTCAGATGCTCGGGCGCGTCGCGCTTGCTGGCGAGCGGGAGTATTGTCTCTGGGCAGTCCTCAAGGTCGTAGATGCGGCGCCAGCGTCGGTGCGAAGGGACGACGACGACGAGCATCTCGTTCTCTGGATCGTCCTTGCCGACCAGGCGAAGAGCAAAATCCGCGGGATCGTTTTTTCTGGTTCGATCCAGGTTGCAATCTGCAGGCATCGGAGCCGGATGACGGGTATTCTGTTGAACGGAAGCGCCCTCCGAATAAAAGGCAACGGAATGCAGTCGTCAATGAAGAGCGACTGCAAAGTCACACCGGCGAGATTGAGCCGCAGCCGGTCCGGAAGATCAGTGCTAGCACCCGCCCGGAGCTCGAGGTGGCCAAGGTTGGGAAAGATGTGCGCGCAAGGTACGTCAACTGTCAGAAGAGCGTCGTCCTTGGGCCGCAGAACGTCTTCGGAGAGGTGCAACGAGGTAACATTGGCGAATGCCCGGGGTGTTTCAGGTCCCAGAATGAAGCCCCACAAGGTGAGCGTGCGCAGCAAAGGTGCTTCGCCGGTGAATCGTTCCAGAGGTAGACAAGCCCTCTTTTTCCGCGGTGCCATCTAGGGTGCTGTTGAAAACTGTTTGTTAATAACAATGTTATTAACAAAGTGTTATTAACATGTTAATAACAGGGGACCCCGGGAGGGCCTTGTTAAAAACAAATTTGAACATATCAATTGCTGAGGCCCTGGCACTTTGCAGTGACATGATCTAATTTTGTATGAGCCTGAGTGCCTCAACATGAACTCAAGCTCGTGTTTTGTAATTTCAGAAGGTATGGAGACCTAGGCCAACGCTCTCAGCTGTGAGTGTATGATGACTAAGCACTGCTCTGAGGCTTGGCCAAGGATCCAAAACCATCAACATGAGGTGTGGACACCACAACAGCTTGTGGCATCTCCTTCATGCAGTAATAGTTGACAAGAACATTTACAAAGGGTCATAATTAGGTCATTACTGACTCTCAGAGCTTCCTTTATTATATTATGTAAGTTTGTTATTAACAGTGTTTTTAACACTGTGTTAATAACAGATTTTGTTAAAAACATGTTAAAAACTCCCGGGGAGTTTTTAACAGCACCCTAGTGCCATCACGCTGGTGAGTGCCAATTCCTGAAGGCGTGGCATGGGATGAGCAAGAGGTTCCGTCAGCTCGTAGTCGTTGCTGTTTAGAGTCAGCGAGAGGTAGACTAGCACAGGCGCCGCGGATATGATGGTATTTTTGAGGATTCTCCGAAGCCGCTTCAATGCGGGGCGTATGCGATCCTTGTCCGGCACAGGAACACAGAAAACGGAGAGGCGCAAAGGCAGGTTCCTGAGGACCGCATACTGGACGAGCTGCTGAAAGGTTTCCAAGCGGGGCGGGTATTCGGTGTCGTCCACGTAGATTTTGCAGGGAATAGAAAGACCGACGTCGTATGCGCAGGTATAGAACGTTCGCGACGCACGCGACGCTCGACGAAGCGAGGTGTCCGGGAGATACGCGAAAATGCGCAGGATGAGCTCGACGGGGACCATAGCCACTACCGACAAGCGGCCAGTGCAGTGCGTCCTTTTTCGGATCCGACGTCGGTGATGGTGGGCGTAGGTAGGTAGGTAGGTAGATTCGGAGCTGGTGGGCCCATCTGGACTGCCTCCGCTTCGGAACGTAAATACATAAAATGCACTACATTCCGGAATACCAACCCTCCCACCCATGCAACTAGTCTCCTGTGCGGTAGTTTTTCCCGACAGACACTGCTGCTGTATTCCCGGTCCCAGTCAGGATGACACACTCGCCGGCTTGGGTTCACCCAAGCAGGCAGTCAGGTAAAACCTCAGGGGAAAAAACGAGAAAAAACCCCTGAGGAATGAAGGATCGGTTCTCCTCACCAACATATAACTCCCTGACTACCACGAGTGCGGAATCACCGACAGGGCACCGCCAATACATGTCCAGCAAGTGCATGGCGGGGGTCAACGCCTCTCACCATCCACTAGCTGCACTCTCAGTTTGTGCCTAAAGCAAAGGCTCATCTGAATAGCCTCAATTGGCGCAACAGAACACTAATTGTGCCGTCCGAGATGTTCCGGCTCAATGAGCCGGAGGATCCCGAACTGTATAGTTGCCCGATATGGAAATCAACAAACCCCAAGCCTGCAGCTTGCAGGACGGGCGATGCACGAAATGTGCAAGCTCATGCACGAGGGCGAGCAAGTTTCTTGGCTGGTGGATGTCTCCACTAGCAGCGAAATGGTTCTAACAGTTCATTTAGATCGTACCCCTCCGAGCCGGCTTGAGGCAAGCAAAGAGCGCTCTTGAGGCAAGCGAAGAGCGGCAGTGGCACACTCTGGGGTATATTACTGGGTGTGGTGCAAGCGGTGTAATACCACACAAAGCAGACGCGAGGAACGGCAGTCCGTGCTCTACGTCGAAGGGGCGCGAGGAACGGAATCCGCGCTCTACGCCCAGAAAGCGCGAGGAACAGTTCGAGGACTGCGCTCTACGCTAGCACCGCGAGGACCACGGGCGGTGCGCGAGGAACGAAGGTTCGTGCTCTACGCCAAAAGTGCTGCCAGGGCGCAAGACGGCGCTTGAGGGCAGGGTGTGTTCTGCGCGCGGACGCGGGGGACGGCTAAGCCGCGCTCTACGTCGGGTCGGCCAGCAGAGAGCGGCAGGCGCGGACAATGTGGGACGGGCGCAAGGGCCGTCGGGCAGCACAGTCCGTCGCGCATAGGGGAACCGAGGACGAAGTGTTGAGGCCAAGAGGACTGGCGAGATGGCGTAAGAGGTCAAGTTGCGGAGTTAGCCGTTGCGGTGCGGCTGCGCTTTCCATCAAAGCGCGTTGCAAACCGAGGAAGATTAGTAAATTTCCCGGTGCATCGTGTGCGACAGCGGTGCGTATAACTGCTTATTTGAATTCGACGCCAGACAGCGCGAGGCTGATCGTGACCTCGTGAATACCACCTGTCCATGCTCGCGCGCGAGAACGCGATCCCGCGTGCGAAGAACGCACTCGCGCGCACTCGTGTCTAGCGCGGGCGTCCACAATACAGGGGTCTTTCCAGCCGAAGAGCCTGGACCGTTGCTGCGTCCGTTGTATCAGGTGCAGCGCTTCATCATACTAATGCGCGAATTACGGCTACATTCGCACGCAGATACCTCGAGCGCCCCGGCCCGCAGCCAGGCTTTTCTGAGAACTTGAAGGAGCCGTGAGGGTATTCGACAAGACAATACAGTATCCCCAAGCCACAATGCGCAGGCAAGCGGAAAGCCGCGGCTGGACACATTCTCGGACACAGTACGCCGAGTGCTCCTTGGATTAGATGCGCTCCGTGCGATCGTGATTGTGGCGGACAAAGGGCAGGTCATCGCGCGCCACAAAATATCTGATTTTCTGAACAGTCGTATGGTTCCGTTGCCAGCGACGAGGGTTTGGCGACTCGAGACACCCACCAGTCCCGCAAGTCTGAAGTTCAGTCTGACGAGCGCATTTCAGTCTGTGAAGTTCGTCCAGCAAATGGTTCTTCGTGTTCAACTTGGTCCGACCGGATTGAACTTGCGCCGCACGAAAGCTGAAAGAATGTTCTGTCCGTATGAACGAGAACTCATATAGGGTATCTCCTAGCGATGGACAGCATTCGATCCTTCATTTGGTCCATCTTGAAGAGACACGGAGTGCACTGGAAGAACATATACGGGCGCACGAGCTCATTAATCTGAGGGCGCGAACAGAGGCTTCCAGTGAGATAATGAGAGCGTCTGTCGGGACAGCGCATTGAACAGGTCGGTAGGGTTTGGGACCAGCCTCAGGGTAACTCATACAACGTAGCCGCAGGTGTACCAGAAGGTGCTCCATGTGCATGCGTAGAGCCTGAGCGTACATGGTCACGAGGGCTGGCAGGTCCGAAATAGAACACAAAATACACGCGCGCGCGCCGTAGGAGAGCCTAACATGAAATGGTGCGGGGATATTCCTGCGCGGCTGCTTTTCGGTCATGGTGTGAGCGTAGAGGGTCAGGGGTGTGCGGCGGCTGGGAAGCAAATGGTCACCACGAGCTGATATCATATCCAAGATCTGAGCAACAGCGCTGAGGCAGGATGCACGTCCGCACAGAATAAACGGTATAAGGTGGCGAAGTGCATTTTGGTTGCATTATGCAGTGACCCGCCGAGCAGCGCGTGGTACACACTGCTGTGGCGGATGAGCAAGGCGCTCGCCGAGGTGTGCATTCGAGCGTCGTGGACGGAAGGCAAGCATTGAAGCACCGCAGCGGAGTTCAGAACGAACCGCCGTTCTGCTCTCGTCCACAATGCGCTTGATGTCCGCACAATCGACGGAGCCGCGCCAGCACTGCGCGAGTCAATATTTGCTCGAGGATGACCTTTCTGGCTAGCTTAGTCGCTCACTTAGCCAGGCTACGGTCCCGCGACGGTGTCGCCCAACTACGTTCAGCGCGAGTTTAACTCCCTCTGTTCGCACATCATAGCACCGATACTCTTCTTCTGGACACGATTATTGCTCATAATTTCGACTGACTCGCTTGAAAATGTGCGCTTCGCGTGGCAGTTACTGATTGTTCTGCGAGTCTCGCCGAACAATCAGTGACTCCAGAGCAGCCGTTGTGACCTCATGCCGGTGGGATGTGCGCTGCCAACATTATAGCCGTCTACTAGGGGCATAGAGAAGACTCCATAACGAACCTGAACGACGGGCGCGACCTTCTCAACTGTCCAGCGCCGCTCTCCACATCCTCTGCTCGGCGATGTATCGTAAATATTCTGTGCGATCACCGGCTGCCCCTGCAACCAGCTCACGAGTCACTGCTTCGTTCCCCGAGATCGCGATTCGAGTTTCCAGAGCCGTACTGCTCGCCCCTGTCACCGTCAGAATGGAGCTCGCGGCGGCTTCATTGTCCCGTCATAGGGCTTCTAGTGGTAGCGGTGTGCCACTGTGCGGAATTGCGTGGATAATGCCGCGCGGTGACACAGGTTTAGCTGGCGCAGAGAGCAGGCAAAAGTGTGTTTCTGCGCAGCAGCAGCGCAGCGACGGCAGGATCTCACCCGTTCGATCGTCATACTCAGCTGCGATGCCGGCCAGATGTCGTCCCTTCGAAATATCACCGCACATGCACATCGCCCAGTTTCGCAATTTGCGTAGAAGCAAGACTGTATACCACTGCTACATTGTGTACTGGCAGGCGCTTGAAAGTTTCCTGGAGACGCAGTTATTTCTCATCCAGCTGCCGCCGGTCGAGGCACGTTCCCCAGGACAAGATTTCTATCGGTAGCATTTACACGCTCATGAGTAGACCTGCGCGAGACGGCGAGCTCGCGTCGAAGGCTCGCCGGAGGGAGATGCTTTCGTCCGTCAGTCCCACATATACGAAGAATTATGGTGGACTCTGGATACCACGTAAAGGTGCTATCAAGATAATTGATTTCGTGCAGCTTAAATTTCCGCAATGGGGTCACTAGGTACCATCTGGGTCAATGACGAGTCCAGCGCCTCGCCACCTGACCCCACTGGTAAGAAACGGCTAACTAGCACGGGGAAACTAAAAAATGAAAAGTCCGAGACTTGGAGCTAAAAAATGAAACAATGCTTATGTTAGTGCGGGGTCACGCTGGCTTCCCCACACTAGAGAAAAGCGATACTGTAGATTGAACTGTTCAAGGGGTCAGACGGTTTGCTGACACCAGACTTAGGGCCGGGGAAGCTTACATGGATATGGATCTCATCGTGTGGTGAATGGACGCAGTGTCCTGTGCTGCCTTTATGCTGTGGAGTTCGAGGACTTGGAGCTTGAGCCGGATGAGTTGGGCATCCCGAGCAATACGATGTGACTGCGCGGCAAGATCCCAGTCAGAAAAAATGCAGCAAATCAAAAGCATGCGTAGCGCACCTCGATCTCAGCTGCTGAGCCCTGGAACTTGTCTATAAGACGCTCGACCTTTTCGACGTCATCTTTGGCTTGGAAGATGACTTGAACAACGGTTGACAAAAGCTTCCTTTCGCGTGCTCGCTCCAGGACTTCTATTCCTTCTCGAATGAGCCTGGCAATCAGGCGTCATTTTCCTGAGTCGTCTATAACACTGAAACCGCGACGCACGGCATGAGCACCTCATCGTAGATGTTGGCGTCCTCAGGGGCGAACGCGTTCGAATGCAACAGCATATGGGCTTCGTCCACATGAGTCTCTAGCCGACGCAAGCACTCTTTCCATCGAGCGCGATGCTTTGTAAGCTAATGTCGGGCGTGAATCAAACTGCGCTGCCAGAGAGTACTATGTAATATTCGACGGACCCTGAGTACATGACCAAGGCCGGAAAGCCCGAGCGACGTCAGACCTGTTGGATCTGCCATGGCTCGAGCTCAGCGCGTCGGTGGACTGAGGGGCCACGCAAGCGACTCGGACAACTGATGGGGTACAAGCAAGGCAGCCACTGGCTTTTTATACGCATTCGGCCTCGGGAAGCTTTCCCGCCGGGAGTCCCGGGATTTCCGAAACTGTGCAGCACAACGTCCTGAGCGGCGCCGTGCCGAACGGAAATGAAGGCGGAGCTACAGACGCTTCATCGAGGCGCTTCAATAGAGGTACACCTTCCAAGAGTAGACAAGGGCCAGGGACGGACTAATTTCCCGGCAGGGTGGCGAGAGCACGTGAACTCCCCGTCGCTGAGAGTAACAGCCTTTCTAGGCTGTAACAGAGTCCCATGACACGAATTTAAACGTGAGAACAGTAGCAAGACCCATAATCGTGGAAATGAACAGAAAGAATGGTGCCAGGCGCTCGCTCAGCGAGCATGCGCGGTCCCGCCGAGTTGAGCAACGGTTACACAGCCGGCGCTGCAACACAGGCTGCCAGTGAGTTCCGGGCATTCATGCGACGAGCTCATAATTCCACAAGCCCCAGTCTGTGCGCAGATAGCCATGTTGTTCGCTGCTCGTTTCCGAGCGTAGTGGAAGAAAGGCAAGGGACACGTCAGCGGACTTCGGACTCAGGAACCGCCGAATTGCCGAGCCCGCTTTCTGCTTTCGCCCATGCCCGTTGGCCGTGCACGCAAAAGCATAAGGGCCGCCCGCCAACTAGCGCTCAGTTAGTTATCTCCCGTGAGGTAACTAACATGTTACTAACATTAGGTGTTACTAACACCGTGTTAGTAACATTGTTAATAACAGCTGTGCTTATATAATACAATGTAGGTTGATGGTATATCTTGGGCTTCAATGGGGTCAGTAAATAGCATACTAGAGGTGCTCTCAGCAAGCTCTGAGGTCAAATGTACATGTTAGGCTCTCCAGGACAGTTCCGTCAGTTCCACACAGCGGGTGGACCACTCAGGTATATGAGGATTAGTCAGATTGAACCCCTCCCAGGGGATATGGGACATTGGGAGACTGTGAGAACCGAGATTCACCCGATGGGAGTCACTCAAGAGCTAGAATCCCTTCTTCAGCTTGTGGCTCTGATGTACCTGTGAAGTTAATAACACGACCGTCCCCCAGCACTGGCGTTACTAACGTGTTACTAACTAACAAGTTAGTAACAAAGTTAGTAACTTTCGGTAACTAACTGAGCGCTACCGCCAACAATGCGAGTGGTTAAATATGCGCTCAAGCTTGTACTTTGCTCAGCCCGCCAGCGTTCTGTTCCGTACAAGTGCTGCATATTTTTCCCAGTGGCTGTCTCCTGCATGCGCCTGTTACTTGAGCTCCAGCAGTTCCTTCGCGCAAGTGGTTGGGTCTGGTGTTTCTGCCTCTAAAAAATTAAGCGTCACCTTCGGCGCACCATGAAGGTGCCTGCGACGGTATCTCTCGAATCCAGGACGCCCCGCCTGCTCCGTCTCGTGCGCACCGGTTCTTGGAAGACAGGGCGAATTTCTTTCGCAGCGAAATTGCTTGATTATGATGGATGCTCTGCCTGTAGCCATAGCTGTCCCCTCCCCTACAATGTCCCCGCTGCTACGCATTTTACTCTGGGTCGGCTGGTGCTTAACTCGGTCGTCCTGTGATTTTCGTTCCCCATACTGCTCGAGTCGGATTTCGGGCAGTGGAAGGAGCAGGAAATTGCTTTGTACGGCTCGCATTCAGTCACCGCTCCTGCAAACCCCTGCGCACTCGTCGACGGGACTATTCTGCTGCACGACTCGCGCGACATGTGCTAGTATCGCGCGGAAAACACAATTTCCGGACCAACTTGCGACTCCGGGGATCGCGCTTGCCACCTCTGCTACTCATTTACAGTATGTCTCACGATCTCGTTGCGACGGCAGGTGCTGCAGTTTTTGGGAAAGAACGGTCGATGACGGGCAACTTAGTCGCGCACATGCGTACTGTGACGCAGCATTTGCTGCTCGCGAGGCAAGAATATCAGCCTGAGGCACCAACCGGAGACTCTGTTCGGACGAGAGGCGCGCATGCGCAGCGGACGCTGTTACTGTCAGCGTTGGATTGTCGAAGTCGATCGCGATTCCAAAGCTTCTCGTACGCCGCATCGACCCATACCGCATCGCGCCTATTCCGGTAAATGCAGTGTGCGAACGAAGCTCAGTTCAAGGCAAATGAAGCAGCAAGCGCCCGATGCCCGAGTAGCTATAGTATCAGAGTGGAAATATGAAGGTGGGACGTCCAAGTGTGGGCGATGAGCCAGACGGTGAGCAGGCGCGACACATCGGCTCGTCAGCTCACTGCAGAGGTGCGTGAAGACAGCAAAGAGTCGACACTACTGGACGCAGAGCAGAGAATACAAAGGTACTCGCGGGAAGACCTCGGGCGACAAGCTGACTGCAGCATGTCGGAACGGCGCGTCGAAGGGACGGTAAGAAGCGTCGCTCGACGCGCCCTTGTGCTCCAAGGAGCATTAGACCGCGGATTGGGAGTCTACGCTGGTCATAGGCGTACAAATCCCCGCGCGGGTGAGCGTGACAGCAGCCAGAGTTCTGCCAACGTGCGACATAGAAAACTGAACACAGGGCGCCCGGAGGGGCCGGAATCCGCGTATACCGGCGCAGAAAAAGCAACGTATCCACAAGTGCTGGCGTTCAGGGATTAGCGGGGCGAGGTGCACAGCGTGGAGAGTGAGGCAGGCCGCAGTACGAGTGGTACACAAGATGAGGTCCAGCGCTGAAACGAGCAGACTCAACGAAGGCCTAGAACCAGTTACAGGCGAAATGGAGCGTTGAGCGCCAAGAGCGCGCGGTGCCCAGCAGGGAAGACACAAGAACATAGCTGCACTGAAAGATTTGCGGCACCGTAGGCTGGCGGGCTGAACTTTAACAACAAGATACCCGATTTAAATAAAGGGGCTCGGGTTGATATGAGCTCGCGCCGTGCTGGCGCGGCTCAATCGACTTTGCGGACGGCGAGCAGAAAGCAGAAAGCCGAGTTGGAGATCAAAAATCTGTTTCCTCACGTTCCATTTCCCATCCCACACGTTGACTTTCCCTTCCTGCACGATCTTTGTAATTACCCTTCCTACACGTCTCTACAAACCCTTCCCACACGATCTTTATGCCTTCCTGCACGCGCAGTATGCCTTCCTACACGTCCATTATTACCCTTCCCACACGCTCTAATAACCCTTCTAACACGCTCCAATAACCCTTCTAACACGTCCTTATAACCCTTCCTACACGCTGGTATTACTCTTCTTACACGTCCTTATAACCCTTCCTGCACGTTCTAGTATCCCTTCCTGCACGCTCCCAGGGAGAACTCTAGTACACATCAAAGGAGTGCTCCAAAAATTCTGGAAACTAGATGAAAAATATTTAGAATTCAGATAAAAAATAATGGGCTACTTATTAGGACCCTGTGTGCTGTGCATAATTTGATATTGACTTTTCTTTCCTTTTTGGCAGGTGCGAGTGATGCTGAACTCTACAGCACCAGGAACAGACTGCCAAAAATTCCAGTTATACATTCATAAATCACCATAATACAAATAAAAAATACCTGGCCAGTTTGCGGAGTTCAATCGCATTTCCAAATCTGGTAACAAATCCTGTTTGAGCTCGCACTACAGCCTACATGGCATGACCATCCTTGAGTGCAAAAATACTGTTATATTGCAACTCATTCATGAGCATTGCCAGAGAGAGTATGCAGGTCTACATAGGAGCTGCAGACAAAACGGTAGGTGGGTCGAGTATACCCAATACATGAGAGAATAGAGGTGTAGATATTGAGGGAAGGGGCTTTGAGTGTGTGATCACAAACCTGAAAGTGAATGATGGAGAGGAGACAGAACCCAAGTTTGTATCTGAGGTGCAACTACGGATTGTGTGGGAGAGGAGGTAAGGGAAGCAGGTGTGAGCTTTGCCTTTGTGCCTGCACAGGGGAAGTCTATGACTGCGTGAGCACCGTGACCACATGCAACACAGATTGCGAGGAAATGACATGCTGGAGAGGGAATGGATAGTGTGGAACCATGAGAGTCGGGACCATGCACCAGGGGAGCGGGAGGAACTGGATTTGATGCCAACAGAGATGGCTGGGGGTAAATGATATTTTGATTTGGTACAAACTAGAATGGAGGACAAGTGCGAGGACAAGAACTGAGCTCCAGTGTTACGCCCATGCATCCAGTTTGCCTCCGTTTGCCTCCGATCTGATATCCGCTTTATTTCCGCTCCGTAATCCGTGATCTCCGATTGTATATCTGTTCCGCTCTCCGTGATCTCCGCCTGTTCCGATTTCCGCTTCTATCTTGTTCCATCTCACTCTCTCCCTCTATCTCGTTCTCTCTCATTCTACGCCACGTCAGTCCCACGTAAGTACTACGTCACTTCCGCAGCACACTTGCGTCATAGGAATATTCTAGATCCTGTTCCGACTGATGTGTCTCTGTTCCGCTCTCTATCCTGCTCTAGTATAAATAGCTCCCGTCTACTTGTACCGTACCTCAGTTTCGAAATCAAACTCGATCCTCTCACTCCGCAATCCGCTCTACTCGCTCTCGTCCTCAAGTCCCAACCCGATTGACGGACTCCGCTATCGGAGCTCCCTTGCTCCGCTTGCTGAGTTCCGCCCGTTCTCCGACTTCCGCCCTGACCTTACACTCGCGTGTGCCGGTGTGTTCAATAGCTCACTGTGGTCCGCCGTGTCTGCCCTTTAGTTCCGACGCGGGCTCTGCGGATCTCCCCTTGATCCGAGAGGGCACGATCGTAACATCCAGAGTGCACGAAATTGTACCACTGGTAAGCTGGATGCTTGTGAGCCACTGTGCTGGGGGAAAACTACCTAACTACCAATTATACAGCAGAATGCCTAGCCAACAAAGATCTCATTCTGAGCTGTACCAGAAATGTCCATGCACGAGGAAAAGTGCATTGAAGTCACATACAAGCTGTGATTGCACAAGAGTTGTGCAATTTATGTTCATGAGTCAATGAGAATCGTTCTTGAGAGCTGGTGACTCAGCTTATTGCTCCGAGAAAGCCAGCCAATCGTCTATGTGAGTGCTGTGGTTGTATCTGCTGTTTGGATGACACAATGGACCAGGGAATAGCTTGATGGAATCACAATGACTGGGTTTCTCTAGTATGAGCTTTCGTGTTCTGCATATCCCCAGTTGCTCAGGGTGTGACGCCCGTGCCCCGATCCATGGACCCCACATGCTCTCGGCATCACTCGGCACCACTCGGCACCACTCGGCGTCACTCAGCCAACTCGGCCAACTCGGCCAAGCTCCCGAATACCCGGCTTATCTCCTCTGGTGTTCATACGCTCGAGATATGTTCTCCTCATCGTCCTCTACCTCTAGACCTCTCCCTCTCATCTCTAGCCTCTACTTGCATACATCCTCCTAACTCGTCTTGTCTCTACTGTATCGATAGTGTTTATATCCGGCTCGCTCCCCTCGTCTTACTCATTCGTTTCTCGTCATCTGCTTGATCCCCAATACCTTATCCATCTGACTCATTCGCCCTTCTTCATCAAGATCTCTATTGATCTGAGGCTCACTCTCCTTCGTCTCTAGGATACACTCCAATTACATCGGATCACCTCCCCAGGTATAAAAGACCCTCGACTTTGTATCTAGCTCCCCAGTTACGAAATCGACATAGTCGTGCCCCTTGCACACTCTATCTTCCTCTCTTGACTTTGCCTCTGGGTTCTTCCCTTGCCCGGTCTACTTGTCTGAGTTCTCTGTTGCTCGTGGTCCCCTCAGTCGTGCTACACAATCCCTGTCATTTGGTGCATGGTCTCAACTTTTATAGACTTTGCCCGTGAAGTGTCAAAGAGTGATATCATTTCTTTGTTCACATCCCCAGCTTGACTCTCTTGATTCCCTTTGCATTTGTCATTTTTCACAGCATAGCAATTTTGTATTCAGAAAGTTTATACTCCCCAAATGTAGTAATTAGTCCAGCCGTACTGGCAGTCCAACTACACCATTGGGCGGCTCAGGTTTTACCAAATGTTCAGAAAGTTCAAGAGGCTGTGCAGTGTCTATTTTTTTTTCCTATGTCAGCAGTATGTTCTCTAACATATATATATTCTGTCCTTACTTGTCATGCCCCCATTTCAAATTGTTCTGCATTCCTTTCACATCCCCTTCTTCCCTGCTCCCTCTTTCTGGCAATGCTCATGAATGAGTTGCAATATAACAGTATTTTTGTACTCAAGGATGGTCATGTCATGTAGGCTGTAGTGCGAGCTCAAACAGGATTTGTTACCAGATTTGGAAATGCGATTGAACTCCGCAAACTGGCCAGGTAATTTTTATTTGTATTATGGTGATTTATGAATGTATAACTGGAATTTTTGGCAGTCTGTTCCTGGTGCTGTAGAGTTCAGCATCACTCGCACCTGCCAAAAAGGAAAGAAAAGTCAATATCAAATTATGCACAGCACACAGGGTCCTAATAAGTAGCCCATTATTTTTTATCTGAATTCTAAATATTTTTCATCTAGTTTCCAGAATTTTTGGAGCACTCCTTTGATGTGTACTAGAGTTCTCCCTGGGAGCGTGCAGGAAGGGATACTAGAACGTGCAGGAAGGGTTATAAGGACGTGTAAGAAGAGTAATACCAGCGTGTAGGAAGGGTTATAAGGACGTGTTAGAAGGGTTATTGGAGCGTGTTAGAAGGGTTATTAGAGCGTGTGGGAAGGGTAATAATGGACGTGTAGGAAGGCATACTGCGCGTGCAGGAAGGCATAAAGATCGTGTGGGAAGGGATAAAGATCGTGCAGGAAGGGTGACTGGAGACGTGTGAGATGGGTAATTGGCCAGCGTGTGGGAAGGGAAGATGAACGTGCACAAACCCATCTTGCGTTGGAGATTCGGTAGTCTCCGTTGCAGACTCTAGGACGGATGAAACTCGATCCGTGATGTAGATTTGGACCCTGTGAATTGCTCTGCCTAGCGCACCGCTGGAGCTGTCCTCCCATTCGAGCGTGTGCGATCCTGGCTTTCATGCGCTTTTCTGTTTCACGCGGCCCATTCCTCAAATTCGCCGTTTATCAGCTGGCTTTCGCGGGATCTTGTCATCAGATGCGCCGTCCAAGCTCTTACGAGCGATAGCAGACGCAGCCGGTCGGGGTTCGCTGCACAGCGACTATGCGAGGCGCGGTGGTTGGTCTGGGAGCATGCGCGAGCGCCCGTCCCTCGCTTCGATGCGCCGAGGCTGACTCGCGGAGCTCCTCGCTATGCGGAACTCAGAGCGCAAGCGGTGTTGAATGACCGTCTTCGATGGCGAGGCAGGCGCACTGAGTTCCGCGGTGCAGTGCGCGGGGGCTCAGGGCGAGGCGCGCGTTGTCTAGAGCGCGCTTAGCTTCGTCCACGAGCATCCCCGCAGAACGTGCGCTGCCAGTGGCACGTGTTCGGGTTTCCGCCTTGCGCGGTGACGTTGAACACTGCACCAGGCTGGACTCGGGCTTGGAAGAGTTCCTCGCTCGCCCAGGCTGTACCCGTGATGCTCAGATGGGCGTGATTGGCAGGGACAATCTCGTGCGTGCTATCAAATGCATGCGCGCGCGCTCTGCGTTCAGGTTGGTCGGCGCCGCAGTTTTGCGACAAGCAAACGCCTTCCGTGGCGCCGTCAATCTCGGTCCGCGCGCAAACAGCGATGTTTCGCTCGTCGGCTCTGCGGCAACCAGCATCCACCTGCGCGCGGCGACCGCGATTCTGCCACGCCGCTGCAAGCTTTTGTGCTGCCAGGCCCGCCGATATGGCGGCCGCTGCGACTGACACTGAAAACTTGTAGCAGAACGCAGTCCACCCGAATCAAAGCGTGCGGCACACCGATCTGAATAACTATGCAATTCCGCTACCTCCTGCGCCCCCAGTAACCTGCGTATGAAGCAGCGCGGGCCGGATGACACTTTGCGAGGCGCGACTTCCGTTCTGTTCGTGCCAAATTGAATCTGAGCAGTGTCACGCTGGAATTTTGAATTCGGAGTCTCGGAGCGCGCGACGAGCCAGACGGTGAGCAGTTGCCAAGCAGTGGCTGATGGAGCGCCCGGAATCTACACAATGGAGCGCCGGGAAGAGGAAAGTACAAAAAAGCGCCGCGTCGCTAGAATCATCGTGCAAGCGCGGGTTCTGCGTGACGGGTTGCAGCGGCTGTCAAAGCAGCCAGACAGCGGGATCCGCACGCTCCATTTCGCGCTGCAGGACGTATTCCGAGTTCTGTTCCAGAGTCGATACGCAGCGTAGTCGGCCACGACGTTTAGAGCATCTAAGCATCAGGAGGGCCGATGGAGGGCACAGCCAGAGTATGCGACGGGTTACGGCAGCTGCAGCCAAATGGAAATCGCGCACCAAAAGGACGGAGGAGCGGCGGCCGCGCGAGCAAGAAAAAAGCACCACACAGGTAGAGTTCAGTCGTCCCAATGCGAGATCACGAGATGGAGCGGGGAGCCAGGAGTCACACTTCGTTGTGTGAAAACAGAACTTTTACAGTGGTAAGATTCATCCATGCAGAAAAAATACCATAGCCAGGGACAATCGAGGCCAAAATGCCGAGCTCAGGAACGGGGGCGACCAGACGCTGTGTAGGCAGAAGCGTACGCTGGCGGGCCGAGCACAATGCAAGCATTCCGACGCATATAGGACCTCAAAAATTGGTTTTTCGTGCGCGAGCACGTCAAGGATGAAAGGGTAAAGTACCAGTCGGACTATCGCCGGAAGTTCAAACAGCGAAACTCCGCATTACGCTTTTTCACCGCTCACATTTGCCGTCGACGACGACGACGCCGGCCGAAAGATGCGCCGGCGGTCTTCCACCATCGATTCTCTTCCCGTCGAGACTATGACGCACATACTCAAATATCTGCCGGTCAAATGCCTTCGTCGGGCATCGCGTGTGTCGAACAGATTCCATGCCTGCGCTTGGGATGCAGGGTTGTCGATTTCACGGACTATAGACCTCGACTTTCCTTACGCCGACCGCCAGCTGGATATATTTCGAGAGATCGTCCGGTATGCACTACCAAGGAATCTGGCAGTGCGCCTCTCGGTCTCCAGCTTCTCTGGCCCCATATTGTCGGCACACGTCCGCGACAAAGAGACACTCTATCGCTCCGCCAGAGCTGCAATCATGTCTTCTGCACCGGTGCTCGTCTCTCTCTCTCTGAAACTCAACAGCAACAACTACGACCTGACCAGACTGCTTTCCCGCCCGATGCCGCGTCTCCAGGAGTTGGAACTCATGAGCACTATGGGAACACAGGAGGAACGGGCTCGTCTACCTTTGGAACGCTTTACCGGTAACGCTCCCAATCTTCGAAAGGTCTCATTGTTGGGCTTCCTTCTCGGAGACGAACCTGCTCCCGCGTTCACCAACGTCACAACGCTGTACATCACCGAGGACATTCTCTTCGCCGAGGACGACCCTCTGTTGGAGGTCGACGTGCCCTGCGCACGCCTGTTCCCCAATCTCTCCCGGCTCGAGATCATGGCGGGCCACAGCACCGACCTCCCCGACGAGTTGCGTCTGGATCTTTCGGGAGTAGTGCTGCGCTCGCTTTTCATCGAGGACGTCATACCTTTACCCTTCCTCAAGCAGTCCCTGGACTTCGATTGCATTCCCGTCATTCGCCGCATTTGCTTCGACGAGTCTCTGATCTGGCTCGAGCCCGAGCACGACGACTCGGACTTCTCACTGCGTATCATCCTGGACCACTCCAGGCCTCACTCAACGGAGATGTCCGTCGTCGTCGTCCCGTTGCACCGCCGCTGGAGACGCATCTACGACCTACCGGACTGGCCCGCGGACTCGGCGCTGCCTATCGCTGAGAAGCGCGGCGCTGCCGCGCATTTGACATACCTCCGACTCGAGAACACCTCGCTGCACTTCTTCCTCTCGTGCAACGTAGCGCTCCCGGCCCTGCTGCGCATTCAGGTCGACGTGCGCTCGTCCTCGTCGCTGCTCTGGCCACCCGATGCTCAGCTGGAGCGGGATGTAGAGGAACACATTTTCCGCCCAGAAGACCGAAGCGCGCCACACTTTGACAACGAGAGTCGTTATACCGTGCGCTGCGCCGCGCTGGAGATGCTGACTATCTTTGCGCTCGACGCGCGCGCGACCGTGCAGTCGCTTGAGGTCGCGTTCCTCGGCCGCGCGCTCGGGCAGCTTGGGCGGCACCAGGACGATAAAGCCGCCCTTGTGCTCGCCGGCGTCGAGTTTGCGCTGCCTGTATCGCATTCGCTGATCGAGCAGACTTTCTCTGCTGTGAGCCGAAAGGTTTTCTCGGGATTGTATTCCGGCGACGACTACGACCAGGGTCTGTGGGGTGGGATTCGGACGCGCGCTTCATGACATCTGAATTGTCCGCATCATACAAGATCCGACTTGTTGACATAGATAGAGGGACGTGGCTCGATAGACACCATTAGGAGGACCTTTAATTTAAATAAAGCGCGGGCTTTTGTTACATCATGTACTTAAATAAACCGCAGTACTCAGTACAGATCACAGAATTTAATTGGTGTGCCAAGTACTGGCTCGGGCCATTCACTGGTCTTTTAATTACTCTCAACTGAGGCTTAAATGGTCTTTTAATTCCTCTCAGCTGAGGCTTCAACATTTAAGTATCCTTGGTCGTTTAATTGCTCTCCACATTTAAATATCTTCGCACAGGCCCAGACACACGAGACAAAGAGTTTCAATTAAGTATCTAAGCTACATTGCCTCACTGACTCTGCGGGTCTCCACAACGGACGTGGCCCATGACGGGATCGCGGCCCTGGCGCAGGAAAGTCGAGCACGAGCTTGCAGAGGTCGGCAGCGGCGTGGTCGCACATGACGGAGAGCGCGGCAGCGGTGTCGATGTTGGATGTGGTCGATGAGGCCGTGGGTAATGTCGCTCTGAAGCAGCTGCAGCAGGACGTCCGTGTTGCGCTTCGTCCACTTGCCGACCTCGCGGCTGAGCTCGACGATGGCGCAGTAGCCGGCGATGCGCACGGTCAGCTCGTTTCGTTGTCCTCGCAGATTTCGTAGGCGGTGTTGATGACCTTGTCCTTGAGCGACGGGAAGTCCTTCGTGCGAGTGTAGCTGAAGGAAGACAGTCAGAACATCGCGGGCCTCTTTGCCGCCGCTGTCAGGCTATAGCCGCGGCAAACCAGAGAGACTCTTGCTCTGCCCCAACGCCCATGTCCCTCCCCGTCTTCCACGGCGCCAAGGAAACGGCGCCCGCGTCCGCGCGCCCGTCGGACGCCCGCTCGCGCTACTATGGAGCGCATGGCTACGCAGTAACGTGCTTCGATACTCTGCAACCTCGTCCTCGCCCTTCAAACGATTCAGCGCCCACGTCCGCGCGCCCGTCCCACGCCCACTTGCGGTACGACGCAGAGCATAACTACTCTGTGACAGCCGCTCAGGCGGCTGGTGCAGCGTGGTTCGCTCCTGTACCACCTCGACCCCCACCTCGCGCGTTTTTCCCTAGCACCCCTGGTCGACAACGGTGGAGTCTCGAAGCAGCCGCGCGCCTCGACGTTCGAAATGCATTCACTGGCGCGGGCAGCGTCGTCGAAGCGCCGGGCCCTCATCCACCTGCGGTGTCCGTGCTATATCGCGTCACCTCGGACGACGTACGTCTGCTACAATCGCGTCGAGTGTTTTTTGCTAACAGCGCGAAGCCTGTTGGCGTTCAAATCGCCCGCATCGGGACGCCCTTCGCGCACGTACTATTGCCAGTGTTCCAAGCTCTCATTGTCACCGCCTTCACCTTCTTCATCTACCTCGCCGTGACGAAGCCGTTGGAGACTGGAAAGGCCGTGCTCGCCGTCATGCGCATTTTGGCCACCGCTTGCGAATATTTGCAGAGAATGCGCGCTCTGTGACTTGTAAGCGGTTTTCTTGCATTATTGATGCTATTTCTCTAGCAATCCATCGGGTTCTCCATGTCTCACGCGTATCCTCAATAGTAGTACCTTCTTGAGAGGACGAAACGCTGAGTTCTGGGATCATATTCGTCACGGTTTTTGCACTCACACGCTGCCAAAAATCGCAATATCCCGCGTTCATAACGTCGAGGAACATGAGACCGCTACCATCTGCGCATGCTACTCGCTCTTGAACATCATTCACGCTCGCAAGAGCCGGAGTTTCCCGCCGTGAGCCTCATGATACTCAACATCTCGCGGTGATTAGCCGTTATCCCCGAGTCCAACGTTGTGGGCGTCGAATGCGGCTGAGACGTCAATATACTGATTCTTGAGCGAATTCCAGGACATGATGATGTATTAGCAGAGTCCGCACGACTAAGATAATAAGTTTACTCACGGAGACGATGACACAGGCCGGACGACGAGGGAGCCGCCGACGATGAGGTGCGTGTGGACGCGAAGTTTGCAGGCTGCCCTCCTTCAGCCGACCAGAAACGAGGAGTGCAGCGCCGCGGAGGCACCGAGCTACGGTACTCGGCCAACGGAGCTCTGGCCGAGGAAACTGTGTACGCTGGGCGTGGGCGTTCGCCTCGTTGTCGCGCGCCACCGCCCGCCTCAGACATTGTCAACACGGCACTGATGGTCCATGTATCCGCTGCGCCGCTATTTCAGGGAAAAAAAAAAACAGACAGTCAAGAAACTCACCACTTTCCCCGCGCGTTACGGCCATGAGAACGTTCATGCCGCAGTGTCTTTCTGTGCATGAGCCAATTCAGACTCGAGTCGAGCTTACCGCGACCATATGTTCAACTCGTATTCTATATTGCACATTTGGTTTGCGTGCCGTTGATAAAAGTCGAACAATGTGGCGGAACGCACCTCGTCTCGACCGCGATCCAGTCCGGTGAAGTCTATAGAAAGCTACGCAAGTTCACGCTTCATCAGAGTACTATAGCGTCGAGCGTGTACAGTGAACGCACCTCCCACTGATCGAGTTGCGGACAGCGCACGTTGTGGAATTCGCTGTCGTGCAGCGACCATTGTCGGACTCGTGCCGCTGGGCTAGACGTCAGGTTTCCGCGACGAGTGCGCGATGCTCTGCACGACTGCCCGATGTCGACTATGTCAGCGAGAATGGCGCACCGGGGCCCCGTGTAGCTCTCGCGGCGCTCGTTCTATTGCGCGTTTTCGAACGGTTGCGGGTCGGTCGGAGCGTCAGAGAGCTCTGTTTGGTCACTGTCACAGACTGACAGCGGTACAAACAGAGCACACTCTGCCTCTGACCTCCATGTCCTCCCCGTTGCGCCCTCCTTCTATCCATTACGCGCCCCCTCAGCCGCGCGCGCCCGACGACGGCGTGCCCCTCGCGCAGCAACACGACGCACAGCAGCACGACGCGAGCGCCGTGCGCATTCACATAACCGACTGGGGCGCCGATGTCCCTGGTCATCGTCGACCGCCGCCCGCGTTCGATCCTCAGCAAGACGCTCGACGACGCGTTCGTCGCCTCGCAGACCAGGACGAGCGTGGCGGGTACGCCGTCACGATCCACCATGGCGCCGTCGCTGGCATGCGTCAGCGGCGAGCTCCAGCGCCGTATCGCGGGTCGTCCGACGAGGTAGGTCATTTCAATAGGTCAAATTTCGCCTTTTGCTCAGCGCGCACGTCAGATGGTGGGCGTTCAGGTCGCGCGACTCGGGGTCGGCTTGGAGTATATTCTCCTCCATCTGTTCCGCGTGCTCATCGTCATCGGCCTCGTCTTGCTCGTTTACCTCGCCTTGACCAAGTCGCCGTCGACTGCCAAAGGACTGCTTGCCTTTATTCGTGTCTTGGCCGCCGCTTGCGAGGAGTTCGAGAGGATGCGCGCTGGCCTGTGAAGTATCGTAGATTTTTCTTGGTACCTCGATCTTTCTTGACGTCTCTTTCGATTGAAAAGTTCACCAACGCCGTCTGCGCACCCTGTATATTACTGTCTTCTTGTCCACATCCGGGCTTTACCGTCGTGATGCCGATGTGCGCGAACCTGTTGCATGTTGCGAACAAGTACATAACGAACAATCTTACCGTATCCAAAAATCTCCTGCTGCACTGCTGCTGACTAACTTCGAGACATTCCTGTTCGTGGTCGTAGATGGCGATGTCAGTATGCAATCATGTTATCATGTCCAGAAACGTACATGTCAGCTGACCGGCGAAGTCGCCGTTATCCCCGTTTCCTCCGGCGTTGAGATCCCACACTACACACTGCGATCACAAATCAAATATCTTCAATACCGAGTCGTCGTGATGTCTACAAAATGCGAGATTTCTTCGCCGCTGGCTCTACTACGTCGGTATTCCCTGAATGTGGTATCTTCGTCAGAAAGTAAATATGAACCGCAGAAGTGACTCACCCCGAGGCTGCCATTCGTCCCACCCGCGTCCGTTATCCAAATCTCCTGCGATTTGCCTCATCTCCTGCGCCTCGACCTTCAAGGATGTATAGAATGCCGCTCGTTTAAACGCGTACGCGCGTTTTCCCCGTGCTTCCCACACTGCGCGCTTCGTCCGCATCGGCCCGTGCTCAGAAGAGCGAGATCTCCCTCGCTGTTCCAGATACGTCCAGCGCGCTTCCAGTGCTTCATTCGCCTCTTGTATCCCCACGTCTGCTGCGTTCGCCACCGAAATCCAAACTTGTTCCATCCTCGCGAAATGGCGGATGGTACGATCAAATTCAGCGCCGATTATCACCCATTCTTCATCCCAACGCTTCCAGTCCGCCCATAGCCTAAAGTAGCGAACGCGAAGGTCTGCAGAAATATTACATATCAGTTGCGCTTCGAGCAGTTGCCCACGCTCACCTTCGTCGTTCAGCTCTGCGAGTCTTTGTTGTGTAATCTTCTTGACATTGCCTACGTCCTTCCCTTCGCGCCAGAACCATTCTTCAGCCTTCCCTTTTCCTTTCCCAGATCCCGTAGGACGGGGTTCGGTCATATCTTCTGCGCCTTCGGCCGCCTCCTTCGTTACCCGCTGGAATGTCGGGTCCTTGATATCGTATCCCAGTTTGACCATCGCATCAAAATGAGAGTTATACCGTTTCCTACTCTTATCTCGACGTTTCGTGTCCTTCTTGAGCTGTGCCTGGGCCCGTGTCCCGCCCGCGACACCGGATACGTTCTGTTTCTTTTTCTTCACGTCGATCTTGAGGATCCGGATCGCGAGCTTCATGTCCTGGAGTGCGTCCTCGGCGCAGCAGCGTCGAATCTTCATCTCTTGCTCAGCCAGCTTCGCCAGCCCGTACAGGTCCCTCTCCTCCGCTGTGAAGTCTGACGGCAAATAAAGAGCATCTTCCTCGGGACGATCCTCTTCGTCGATGCTTTCAGACGTTTCTTCTTCGGCCGTCAGGATATCGCATATCCCGGTCATATGATGCCGTTGGAGCCGCCGAACGAGTTTGATTTGGACTCTCAAACTCACGCGCGTCTTGTCGATCGACGCCTTGGCGGTTTTGTCATTAGCTGACGCGAGTTTTACGCGTCGCTTGAGCTCCAGCCTGTGAAAGATATATATCACCTTGCATAGCATTATGAAATACCGATGCACTCACTGTTGTCCTTCGAGATCGATGAGTCGTCTCAACAAGCTTGCGGGACCTTTGCCTTTAGCCCACATTCCGCCACGCTTCTCTTCCTCGCTCTCAATCATTTTCATGATCTCTTCCCTGCCCGGTACTTCGACTGGATCAGTACAAACCGCTGCGCATATATCCAACACACCTTTCGTCATGTCCGCGCGATACCGACTAGTCACGTGCCCACTCGCATCACGTGCCCCGCGCTCGTCGGGGTACGTCTCACGCCACTGCTTCAGTTTCTTGCGGTCCATCGTCGACGCATACTCGTCTAGCTCCTTTTTCGCGCGTTCGACGTGATCACTGGCTGTCTTCGCCTTGTCGTACAGTAATTCCGCTGTCACAGCAGTCAGCGGCATTGATATACATGACTCGCAGACTTACCGATGCCCAAAAGCTTCTTGAAGTTCCAATCGCCGTGCGTATCATTCAAAATATCCTCCCGATGGCCTACATTTGCGTCCTTGCTGATCATGCCGGTCGCATTTGTCTCCGGCCAGACACGCTCGATGCCTTCGCCACAGGTCCGCCCGCTACCCGGAATGTACGCAAAATGCATGGTGTACTGGCATTCCTCCTTATGCCCCTGTATATGGAGCTTAGGAATCGCCCAGACCGCGTTCTCAATGATCTGTCTGTGCGCCTCGGAGTCGTCGTCGGGAAACTGCTTGGCCCATCGACTGACGGCCTTGATACACAGTTGGCAGCCACGATCGGACGAGAAAATGTAAGGCAGTTCGACCTCCGGATGCGGCCCTAATGCGTTTCGCAGTACCTTATCCAGAAGGCAAAACCTGCCCATAGTGAGCTTCCTCGCCGAGCAAATCAATTCGATCACATACTTTTCGCCCTTCCTCAGGTTTATCATGCTACAAGGGAAAAACAGCTCGTGCCTGCAGACTACTGCGGCGACCCCTGAGAACACCGTGCTTCTACCGCCGGCCGATCGATGCATGTTGTCGACGCCGGGACAGGGTCCGTCGTTGTCCTCGGACAACGTCAGCTCAAGTTTGAATCATCTAGCGAACGCGTACCTCTGCTTCGACCACATGAGCTTCCTCGTATTTCAAGGTCTCATCAAAGTCCGTAAAGTACGCCCCTCCAGGATTCAGAGGTCGATCCTTCTTATCACTCTTTTTGTCCTTGAGAAATGCTTTGTACGACGCGTCGAGGGTCAACACCTTGCTGAACTTGAACCTGCGCATAATGGGTCATATATCAATTGTTCAAGTGGTACGAGCTTCTCACCTTTCGTCGGGATCGTGTACCTTCTGCTTCCAATCATCCGCAAGATTAAAACCCGGTTCTGGACACGCCGGGCAGACAATCGCGACTGAACCCGGGTATCGGTTCTCAGGAAGGAAAGCGTCGATGCCTTGCCCTTGACCGCTATGTCTCCGCGACGTCAGATCTCTCCAAAACCGCCCTGCGCGCAGGAAACTTTTGTACCCGTTCTAAAGTTGAAGTAAGTCTCTCAGCGAAACACAGAACCCATCTCGTCTCACTATATCGTTGGCCACAACCTTAGTTCGTCGCTGCAATCCGAGCCAGTAGTCGTATACAGGCTTCTTCCCTTGAAGGATGTCCAGGTGCCAATGTTCCATCAGGCGAAAGGTGTACGCCGTCCGCGGCTGCGCAAAAGTCGCGGGAAAAAGTCGCGCGAGCAAGAGTTGCTCGAAATCGTCGACGTTGTCCTCCCCGACGCCTCTGCAGCCGCAGCGTTTGACCACAAGCGAGTGGATTCCCGTCACATCCGCAATCGTCATCGCAGGCTGGTCTTCCTTAATTGGGTTGGGGCACGACGCTCCATGGTGACCCAAGTTGATCTCGACGCCAACGTCTTTCAGTGCAGCGCGCTGAAAAAACTTGCCATTCCACTTCTGTACTTTGTGGAACGGCTCCAGCGCATGACGCTCCCGAAGACAAATCTTGCAGCAGGCTCTCTGATCCAAGCATTCCGTACAGCGCCATAGTCGTATCACGTCGTCGGCAGCGCTAGGTTCGCTCGCGACACGACCACAGGAACATACACTGCCCGCTGTGCTGTCGTATTCCAGCGCATACAGGGCATCAATCAGACGTGGGCGAAGTGCTTCATATTCCTCGTTGAACTCGTGCGTTTCCTGTAAATGCATTAGCTACTTGTCCCTCTTCGTAAGACTAACTCACCTTGCCATGCCCAGTTTCCGGGCCACGAGGGCGTTCCTTGGGAGGCTTCGCCTTCGGTGGCTCCGCCTTAGGCAAGGGCGTAGAAGTTAAGGTGACTTGGTCACTAACGCAGCGCACGCCCCCGGTCCTTTTTCGCTTCGTCGACTTTTCCGGCGACTTGCTAGGCGAACTGCGAGTGTCCGGACCTCCCCTCTGTCCCTCAAGTTCATCACACTCGGATAAGAGGGTAACCTCCATCCTAACGCGCGTCGTGTCCCTCATGTCGTCTAACTCGCCGAAGAGAAGATGGTGGTGGGAGGAAGACAGGCGCGCTGCACCACCCCGATCCGCGAGCCGTCGCTGCTGAAGCCGAACGTGGTCCCGAGTCGTGGTGGTGGCGCTGAAGCGTGGCGATCACATAATTAACACTTCGCCCTGCGCCAGGACTGTCAGTTGCTGGTTCGTGTTCACGCGCGCGTAGTGCATTGGTTTCTGCACGAGGGACAAAATGTGAGATGGGTTATGATACACATGGGGGATAGAACTACGGACAATCTAATCTACAGCGGGATAAAACCCTTCTCGTTGCCGCGCGCTCTGTACTTCATTGCCAGAGCCAGCTCCTTCTCCCTGCTCATCCGCACACGCAACACCGGAAGGCCTGCAGGCACTGGCTCGTATGGCAGCCTGTCTCCGATCCAGCGCCTTTCCGCGTCCTGGTTGGATACCTGATCGTGTCCAACGCGCTCCTTGTACACGGCTGCTAATCTCCTGCGCTCTTGCTCCATAGCGCGCCCGCGGCGAACATAGTCATGGCAGTCGCCACCGGGTAGGAGGCTTCGCCGCGCCAAACCGTTGGTCGTAAGATGCTTCCACATCTCCGTGAATATAACGTCGTCCTTTGTGCGACCAGGGACAAGATCGATGTCGACCGGCCAAGCTGCGACGTCCTGCGCGAACTGCTCCGGTTCCGGGTCCTTCAGAAGGTGACTGAACAGCGGCAGCCAGTCCAGCACGAAGACGTCCACCTGCTGCAACCAGGCCCGTTTTTGGTCGTGGTAATCGCGTCGAGGAAGACCGTCCTGCATCTTCTGCGGCCCTGACAGCGACAGAATGATGTAGTTACTGATGTCGGCCGCATCGAACTCGGTGTAGAAGATCGTGTTTTTCGTGTTGCGCCTGTAGTGACGTCGAATGGCAATAGGAATCCGGCTCGGATTGGTTCGGCACAGGGTGATCATGTCCGGTTCATGCGCATTAACGACCAACTGGTGCTGGAGCGCAATGGAAACGACCTGCCGCTGCGAAGCGCTTCTATAGACGAAGGCGATGCGGGCGGCGTCCTGCGCAAGCTGAAGGAAATGCTTCGTCTGGAGCGCGACGTAATCCGGACGTTCCGTGTCGAATAGTCGCCTCGGATCGAAGTCCTCCCAGGATGAGCCTTTCCAAAAGGGCTGTCCAAACCTCCCGAGGGGCGCGGGAAGCCAGAGCCCGTTCTCCTGCAAGAGCGACAGCGTATAGCTGAATCGAAGTCCATACTGCACGACCGCCGTCTTGGCCAATAATTCTTCCCTCGAGAGTTGCTTCGCGGCTTCCGAAGATGAATCATCTCGAGCGCGACGAGCTGCGGTCAACGCCCGGCGCGAGGCATCGGCAGCACCAGCAGCGAGGTCCATAGTTGCCGCGGCGTGACCACCATCCTCCTCCTCGTCAAAGGCGCAAGGTGCATCTTGCGTCTCGTCGACGTCACCATAAAGCGTGAATATTTCGCCCAATGGTGATTCGGTCGAGTCCCCGCATGGTGGTTCGCCTGCGTCGGTGACGGCAGTTGCAGACATGTCGTTCCGCTCGCGGCGCGCAGAGCGCAATGAAACGTTGCTGGGCGCGCGCGTTGGAGGCGCGCGCGTGGGCTCCTCGTCGCTGAGCTCTGAAAGCTCGTCGATGCGCCAATTGTGCTCGCACCGTTCAGGATACGTGCGCTTCCAGATCTTCTTCGTGATCCTGTCTTGCAACTCGACGTCGAAGTCCTGGGCGATAATCAGTCCGGACAACATGTTCATTAGTAGACCGCGTACATGCGCAGCGCCCCGCGTCTTGTATATGTGTAGCTTCGCCTGCATCTCGACAAGCTTCCATTCCAAATCTTGAATAATCTGATCCTTTTGCCGTAGGCGCTCTTGTAAACTGGCTATTTCGACATTTCGAGGGTCTGGCACGATGACTTGCATAGGCGCATCAGCGCGCTGACGCTTGAAGGCGCGCGTATCGTTGTGCGGACTCGCCGGGCGACGTTGTCCAACGCGCTGGTCGCCAGCGGATGATTGCCCCGCCGCGCGCGGCGCTGTGGCCGGTCCGGCGTTGCGTGGTGCGCGAGGCGTACTTGGTACGGTGCTGGCTTGTCTGCGCATCGCGCGCGGTGCTGTGGGCGGGGCCCGCGAGGGCAGCGCGCCACCCTGCCCTGGCGTCGATGTGCGCCTGTCACTGGCAGACGCGACAGCGTGTACAGGCAGTCCGTCACACCCGCCTGCCAAACTGCCCGCAGCAGCGCTCCCGCTCGACGGTATACTGCCACTGCGGGCAACCGTCTGCGTTGTGCACGGTAAGGGCGACTTGGTCGCAATATCCCCTTCGTCCTCGTCCAATTCTCCTTCCTCTTTCTCATCCACCCGTTCCTTTTCTGATTCGTCGACTCGGTTCTCCATTGCCGCGGGCGCGAAGTGTGTAGAAGTGAAGAGGCGTTGCCAAATAGAGTGGTACAGGCGTCCGACCACTGGCGGCTAAGACCGTGACGCGCAGCGTTTGGGTATTGGTCCCGAGCGCTTCCTATCGCCGGCAGCTCGTTCCATGATCGCTCGGGAGCTTTGCTTTCTCCATTGCGAGACTGCAAATGCATGTATTAATGCGAGATAATTTCACAAAAGTTAACAGGTACCTGCGCCGTACAATCAGATGAAAATATGGGCCCTCCTAGGCGTGCCTTCCAGTCCGCAGGCAAGTCGCATCGAAGTACGACTACTGCTCGAACCTCATCTGCTCCATGTTGTGTCGAGTCGCGAGAAACAGTTGCTATTGTATGCGTCGCAAATATATAGACTATATGAATTCATCTCTCAGCGTGATCGCTGAAAAAGGGCGTCCAAGTTGCATGTTCCCATGTTGAGCATGCATTCTGACCCACGGTTGATATTGAGCACATTGTCGTGGGTGAGACGTCTAGTGTTCTAGGGTAGCGTAAGAACTGAACTTGCCAAGTCTACTTGCGGCGTACCCCAGCAAGCTTGCCAACGTTGCGCCGAAGCGCACGATTCCCTCGACCGGCAGTGTGACCAGAGGGAAGAGCGCGATACACAGCCAGAGAACCCTGGATGGTAATCCTGTATTTCGCATGTCCCTTCTCTCGTTCCTCGTTCTCCCGTGCTCGGTGTTGCCGAGTGTCAAGGGAGATCTCCTGAGCAAGACTATCGCGCCGAAGAATCCCCATGAGTGCAGCCTTCAACGCAGGAGGAGCTTTGCGTAAATGAGTCGGCTATTATGTCCACGGTGCTTGCCCAAGCAAGGCCGTTTCGCTACGCAATTGAGAATGGCCAATCTGCGGCGACGTAAGCAGGATCGCACACTTCTGAAGGTCTTGGTTCCCCCACCTTATCATCTTTCTGCTTGTATTCGACGACATAAAATTGCCATTAGCGCAGGCAGAGGCGGTTGAGGGAGCCTCCTCGTCTTACAATGCTGCTCTATGTGTACCTACGTCGACGTAACGTCGTGGGCGAACGACGACAGGGACTTCAATCTTTGAACCGATTAGCAACGATTCATGATCATATCTCGCAAAAAAAAATGACCCTGGGATACACTGGGCGGAAATATCAAGCCTAGTACATAGTTTACATTGCACCAGGGGGTGAGCATGCTCAAAGTTCGACGCAGCCGGCGACGCAACCGACAGCACAACGCCCTTTTCTTAGGGAATTTGGTAGGGCTACTTGGTAGCGGTTTTTCACACAGCACATGCACCATATCGACAGGTTGTAGGCATAGGCGACGCAGAGATCAACCCGCGCATGCGTCGCGACCTTCTAAGTTGCAACCAGGACGATCTCTTTTCCATCTTCTTCCTTCTCCGTATTCGCGCGCTGTGGAAGTAGCATAGTGCAAGAGTGGCCCCAAGGTCCGGCTACTTGGTAGCAGACTAGGGCCGTCGCAATGTGAGCAGAGCAGAGCGTCGAGCAGCTGGCTTGAGCGAGCCAGCTTCTCGGTCCGGAGTCAACCGAACGAGCCTCCTCTGCTTACCGCTACCTGCTTACCCACCGCACGCTGCCCGTATCGCTATCTTTGGCGGAGACCTTACGGACTGCACCCACCAAGGAGTAGATGGGAAAAGAGGCTTAGGGTCGACTGTGGGGCATGGGATGGATGCGACAAAGTCGCCTTGGTCATTACGACCAGCAACTATGTGAGCGCCGACACAGTCGCGCGCGCATATGGTGCTGGTCTGTAATACACCGTTAAGCAGCCGTCATGCTGCTGGAGCGGGCTGCAGAACCTGCACAGAAGTTCGTTACGGCCTTACATCGCTCGCATCCCGCTGCTGGTAAACGTCTTTGACATGCGCTCTGGCAATCGTACTGATGGACATCAGGTTCAAAGATAACATGTACCCGTGCTCATACGAACAAGAGAAGGCGCCTGCTCTACTGGGCAAACGTGAGGCGTGTCGAGCGGTCGACACGCGGCATGACAGCGCGCAATGCGAGCTGGGCCAGGCACGCCGCGCAATGTGCGGGCTCATGAAACAGAGCGCGCACGAAGTGCGGCCTTGCAAGCCGTCATAGGCGCGTCGCTACTAGGGCTGCGCGAAGCTGCTCCTTCGAGCTGAAGCATACCATTCGATCCGGCCGCATGACCTCCCGCGGTAGCCTCGACCGCCGAGGCTGCAGCGAGCTCGTCTGCAAGAGCTCCCACTCTTTCAAGACCGGGAGCTGTACTACAGTTGGCGCTGGACGAGCGCTGCTTCCTCGCCTGACGATCAGCCAGCAGCCAGAGTACGCTGACCGCGTGGTATGCTGCCAAACGGAGCGCATCGTCAGAACGGCGGGGCTGGCGATCAACCTCGCACGCAGCGCCCGCGGTGACTGCGCGACGAGGGGGAGGGGGTGTATTTTGCCAGGCGCCTGCAAAGTGCAGGTAGTGTAGTTCTCGGTGGTCGCTGCTTCGCTCTTTACTCGTAATAATATTTTCGCGGATAGACATCTAAATTGTGGGACGCAAGCTAGATACAGAAATGAAGACCAATATGACAAGTAAAATATGAGATGTCCGAATCCTAATGCTTCAACATTGTGTGCAGGAAAAGACTGTACATTCCGACGACTTTTCGAAACGATTCGTTTGTTCATCCTGCAGCGGAATGGTGAGTGATAATTTAATGAAATATTGGCAGTACTGACGAAGTCGTAGCCATGCGGGCCAATAGCTGCGCGTTGAGCCTCCAATTTGCGGTGCTCAGAACGCGTGAGTACGGTAGACCGACCGAGAACGGCAGCGTTTGCGGCTCTGGCTCGATTGATGAGGAAGACCACGCCGCGGATGCCTGGCGGGACACTCCCGGTGCTGATGCGTGCAGTGGATTTCGTGCGCGGCATGGAGGTCGAGGTCGCAGAACAGGGCCGTTAAAGAATGACAACTAGTGACTGAGATTTATATAGCAGAGCCACAGAACCACGTTCTCATGGCGAGAACGAGCCTGCGTATGAGATCTGAACCACGTGCGCTTCGTCGTGGTGGGCCTGGCGAACGAATGGACAAAAGCGGAAGTAAGTGAGAATTTACTGAAATTACATGAGAGAAACTAAGTACAGGCTGTGACAGGTTAATCTATTTCAATGGGGTCAGACTCCACGAGGATGAGGACTTCGTCGTCGTCGTCATTGGCTGGAACGAAACGACCACTCTTCGTCGAGCGGATCTTCTTGCGAGGCGGCGGCAACTCAGCTGAGGGCTCGCGTTTGACCTTGCTGCGACGGGATGAACTGTCCAAGATAATCTCCGGCTCTGAGGTGTCGTCCCGTTTGCGTTTCCCGGTCGCAGTGGGCGTCGCTCCCGCGAGAGTAGCGGAAAAACGAGCGTGGTCTGCAGCGCCAACAACACGCGCCCACGTGAACTCGTCACAGCGGTCCACCACGCAGAACTTGTCCTGCAATCCACGGTTCAGGGTGTCCCAGTGCTGAAGGGCCTCGAAGAATGAATCAGCGGCAGCGGGCCAAGGCGTTCCCTCGAACGCGACGTCGAAGACCGAGGCAGGGGAAGCGGCGGGGTCGTTGAGGCACATGATTCCGTACGTACGCATGCCTGTCGCCATATCCCGGGCATATGTTAACGGGAACACCCTGGAGACAGCGCGCAGTTCAAGTTCGCGAAGTCCGCGGACCTCGGAAACATCTACTTCGGCGTCAGGGAGCAACTTGCGCCAGCGATTGCTGAGGTGAACCTCCAGAGTAGACGCGACGGCTTCGTGGTAATGGATCTGGCGAAGAACGTGGTCGGGCAGTGATGCAACGCGGAAAGCAGAAAGTGAGATGCGGTGCTCGGTGGAGTGTGTCACGCGCTGAAACAAAACTGTGAGTTGCGTGTCGCCAAACGACCTCAAAACTCACGTGGTTACGCATCTCCAAGGAGATTTTGACGAGCTGATTAGCCTGTGCAGCTTGAGGAGGAGCCGCCACGGGAGGTGCAGGCAAAGCGAGAGGAGCTTGCCGGGCGGGTGCGCGGTAATCATGTTGGCGTTCGAAGTGTCCATACCGCGGGTACGGTCGGATATCGCGCACGGGATGTGGGCGCTGCAGGAGTGGCGCGGATACGTGAATAGTGCCGGTGAACTCAGGGAAAACCTCCATGATTTGGGTGTTGCTATTGTAACGAGCGACAAAGCCACGCAGCGGACACTGTGGGATGGTAAGTCCTGAATGCGACTTGACAAGGATTTACTGACACGAATGGCCATGCGACCTCGAACGTTCCTAGGGCCTGAGTCAGTCAGTCGAGTCTCGTGCTTCTCGCCGTCGCAGGTGAGGCAGGTGGCATCCTGAGGGACCGTAAGAGGAATATCATGCACCCCGCGGGGAATGTCGTCCATGGTCGTAAGGACGCGGCGGGGCGATACGCACAGAGTTCAAAGATTGTGTCACACTGCAAGAAGACCGGCCGGCTTTTATCCCGTGGGCATACGGGTATCGTGGTTGAGCGATTGCTCCGCACCACCGCTGAAACCCCGCGCGAGGCGGAGAAAATTGCGTGCAGTCGAACCACGTCTGAGTCGTCATCTGCGGCAGTGATTAAAACCCTTGGTGAGACTTTGCGTGGATCCGCGCTGCATAGTATGCCCAAGCAAACTCGTCTCATCGCTGAGCGACCTCTTCATCCGCCTATCGTCTGTCCCGTCGACTCGTGCGCGCAATTATGCGAATGGAGATTCTACACGGGACGCGATCCTCTATTGCACGATGGTCAAGTCTCAAAAGTGAGTAAATTTGATTTAATTTACAGCGCGAAGCCACTGAATGGCGCGTTAGTGTTGTGACCACGGCATGGTAGCATTCAGACAGGGAAATCGCAGCACCCCTCGAATGAGGGTGCTCCCCTTCGCCTTGACGGTGGCCCAGCGACGGGCCGAACGTGAGTCTCCAGACGGCAAGAGTCACGCGCCAGGCGACAAGCCGTGCCTTCGTTGTCGCGCGCGCCGAAGGAACGGACATTGCCCGTTTCATCTTTGTCTGAGATGTTGCCGCGCCGTGGAACACGAGGGAAAGCAGCTTCGCTGCGTGGTGGCGAAGCATAACACGGGCAAGGAGGGCGATCTTGTGGCCGCGGAGAGCTTCTTACGGAGTAGTGCCGAGATGAATGCTTAATTTGATGCGCTTCGTGTAGTTTTCCACCACGAGACGAAATGACAATATTGCGAAACATGATGACTGCGCGCGCGAACCCACTCAGCGAGACCACGTTGATGTGGTTATTGATCTCATTGGTACGTGTGCGCCGTACCACGCTGGCTGGAATTATTACTTACGCAATGAGGTTGGATCTGCACCACGGATAAACCCGAGACGCGAACCGCATCGCATAGCGTGGTGGGACGAGTGGATCGTGGTACGTCTCCCGCCTCTTATAAAGAGACGCGTCTGATCCGCCTCGCTCGCCTCTTGACCTCTCACCTTGACCCGTCGTTGATCTTTCTCTCCCTCGCCATGTCGCTATCAGACTCAGAGCCGGAGTTGCCGCCCTCGCCGGGCGCGGATGTCGTGCAGTCGAAGGGGAAGAAGAAGCAGAAGGGCACGGGCAGCGTGAAGGGGACGCAGGGACGAAAGACCAATATGTCCCAGGCAGTGAAGGACTGGGGTTTCCCTCTGATATACGAATACGGGAGATTGAAGAGGTCGGGCGACAGAGCCGCGGCGCGCGACTTCAAGGCGAAGGCGATGGAGGAGTTCAAGAACGGTAAATTGCGCGACCCCTCGGACCAAGTCCACGATAACCACATCGACGTGGATATGAGCCCGAAGGCCTTCCTTCAGGTGCGAATCACGCGCGTCGGTGTGTTTACAACGGCTAACGATGCCGTAGGTGGTCGGAACGTGGTTTCGAAACACTGCGGAGCAAAGCTGGAATTCGGGTGAATTTCACAAGTATCGTCTCGAGCGGGAAGGCGCCGCACGTCAGGACGGCGTAGTCGCCGCCGCACCACCCCGTGCAAAGACCGCGCTCGAACTCTACCTATCGGCGAACACGAAGAAGGTCTTGGACCTCAGAGACGAGCTCATCCAGAAAGACTATGCGAACGCGAGCGACAAAGAACGGAACAAGGTTCAGCTGGAGTATCAAACGAAGGCGTCTCAACAGTTGTACAACCAGCTCAGCGCCGAGGAGAAAAACGCTCTTGTAGCGCAGGCGAAGGAGGCCAAGGAGGAGTCTCAACGAGCAAAGGATACGCCGGAGGCGATGGAAGGGTATGTCGTTATGCTTGCGACAGTGTTATATGTAACTCATGTTGTTTTCAGACGACGAGAGGACCTTATGGAGGACTTGAAACGGATTCTGCGACGCGTGAGAGAAGGCCGTGTCGGACATGCGGTTGTCGCAGTGGAGATCGCCTATCTTGATGACGTGAATAAGGCGGTCCGTCATTACAGGTATGTTAACTCGTGCTGGATAGAACTCGGGTTTCTGACGCGAGCTTGCAGTCTCAGCAACGCACGGTACGATCTTAGCCGAACTGGATTGCCTATGTGGACGGACACGGAGCAACACGAAAACGCGAAAGAAGAGTTCAAGGTTCACACGAACGACTACCTCAAAGGTATGAAGGGGATTCTGTTTACTTTGCGCATATTTGAAACTCACATACGTGACTAGGGTCCTACGAGCGCGAGATGAAAGACCGGCGCAAGGCAACAAAATCAGACGGGGCGCAGAACAGCGCGGTGGGCAGTGGGACCTCTCCGTCGGGCACACCGCCGCCTGAGAACCCGCCGACGCCTGAGAACCCGCCGACGCCTGAGAACCCGCCGTCGCCGGAGCGCCGTCGGTTGCGCAAGAAGACTTCGCGAGAATTGCTCGATTCCGCAGTGGAGGACCAGGACGACGCGCTGAAAAAGAGCGTCGGCGAGGACGAAGAACGCCCTAACCCCGAGAACCCGCAGGAGGACATGTCGGACGAAGCGCACGACAAAGACACGGTCCCGTCACGTGCGGCCTCGTCACGTGCGGAGTCTCCACAGCTGGCACGTGACAGCGCTTCGCCGGAGCCCGAGCCTCTCGACCGCGGCGCGGACGACTCATCGAAGGAAATGGCGAACCCTAAGGCAACTGTCGGCGATATATCTGTCCAAGACGAAACCGAGACCCCGAATCCTGACGCAGATGGCGGTGACGATGCCGCAGCCGTCGGTACCAAGTCCAAGAAAGGCTCTGCTACGAAGACGAAGCGCGGGGCGAAGGAAACATCAAAACCCTCGGCTTCTGGTAACAGCGCCGCAGCTGCTCAAGGAGAGGCTGCTCCGGGACCCGCTGCGGTCATACGCGCGGGGAAGCGCAAAGCTGAAGCGTGCGTCAGATTGATTCTCTTTGCTCCACAGACACTCATCGACCATGTAGAGGAGCAGGGTCCGCGCCTCCGCCGAAGCGCCAACGTAAAGCCAACGCCAGTACAGTGACAGCCGACACAGACAAACCGGAGCCGAGGAGGAGCGGCCGAGCACGCGTGGTAATGACCAGGGAAATGCCTGCCGAATTGCTCCAATCGAAGCAGGCGCGGCGTCGCTCGAGTACCGGAAAGCCGGGTGCTTGAACTTGGCTGCTTGAACTTGGTACGTTCCGTACTACTGCGAGTGATTGATTCTGCATGCTCATGATCGCATACCAGGAATGTACTTTGATAGGATCGCAATACAATCATGACCTTTTTTTTTTTGCTCACAGACGGGCTGAGAACATTTCAGCGTTGAGCGGCCTTGGCCCTGCAGTGCGATTTGAACGACGCGGTACGGTTTAAACGACGCGGTGCGGTTTAAACGACGCCGTACCGTTTAAACAACTCAGTGGTACTTAAACGACGAGGTGCGGTTTAAACGACGCGGTGGTACTTAAACGACGCGGTGGTACTTAAACGACGAGGTGCGGTTTAAACGACGCGGTGGTACTTAAACGACGCGGTGGTACTTAAACGACGCGGTGCGCTTTAAACGACGCGGTGGTACTTAAACGACGAGGTGCGGTTTAAACGACGCCGTAGCGTTTAAACGGTCCAGTGCCAAGGCCCTTATGTAGAGTCGACCGAGTCATTTAAATCACGTTCCAGTCCTGTCATTAAGGGTTCCAGTCAGACTGTACCGCATGTATTTAAATGGTACAGGAGCGTTTAAATGAATACATGAGAATTTAAAGTTTTCGAGCATCCCGGTGCATGATATGCGCAAAGTACTATTTGTTGCGGTTTATTTAAGTACGCGAGTCACAAAGAAGTGCGGGTAATTTAAACGAAAAGTCCTCCCACACCTGCGATAGAGCATAAAAACTTGCTATCTGACCGAACCAACGCGACCAGTAAGACAAAGGGATCGGGCATGCAGATATGGTGTATGGGAAGCTTACAACAGTCTAGGAGCTACCTTTGGCTCTATCATCCGTGAGGCGACACTTGGCATCGAATCAGACGTTGGCTTCGCCCTCAACGACGAGACGGGTCGCGCGCGATTGTTTTGATAGGGTAAACTCTGCGATTTCAAGGGGGATTGCCAAGGTTGCTGGCTGCAACGTGGCCGCCCACTGGCATGCGCGCTTTATTACAGCAAACGCCCGACGGGTATCAAGGAACTCCTGGCATTCTCCCTCAGTGGACGGGACCAAGCACGCTGGCGTCGTTGCGCGTTAGATTGCGAGAGAGCAGACCCGCTGGCTGTACGTGCGCTACATCAGTCGGCACAAGATCCATACGCCTGTGTCAGTGTGTACCGGCGCGGGCAGCGGACGCGGATGGGACGTGCGTCGTATGCTCCAATGTATAGAACACGGTGACCAACGAGGCGTTCCATCGAAAAGCTTGAGCCCGGCGCGGCACCGGCACAGGGCTACTTCCAGAAAGTCGACGGGCGAGCACGGGCTGAGCGTACAGTCGATGACATCCATCGCGTCCCTGTGGGGAACTTGCCCAACAATGCGCAGAGGCGTTGGATCGGCAGGGAAGCCAGAGCGCACGCCGCAGCGGATGCGCGCGCGAAGGCAGGGTATCCAGATCGAATGAGGAGACCCGCGATTGGCAGGCTGCACGGCGCCACGTTCGAGGGTAGGAACTGGGAAGTGGCGCACGCCGAGCATCAGGGTAAAGCTCTCGCACAGAGCGCCAGGGCGAGCGGCGGATAGTTCCCGGGTAAAGAAGCGGGCAGCGGACACATGCGGACCTGCACCGAGGTATGGGCAACCGCCCAGCGTTTATCGAGATATAAAGATGACAAGTGCAGTCTGCGGCGCCGCGAGGTTCATGCGCGCCAGAGCGGAGACAGTCAAGGCCAGCTGGGCGGCCCGGGACGCTGGCAGTGAGCACGCGAATGATGGGTGGTGATCCAGCTGTTCTGAGAGCATGCTGGCTGGTTAAGCTTTCTTCGCTCGCGTTGGTTCCGTTATTGTCGTGCGTTCCGAGTAGTACTTGACCATCATGAGCCTACGAAAGGCAGTCGTCGTCGCACGCATCAAGCTGACCGTGAATCGCCACCGACGGCAAAGCGAGAAGAGTTTAAAGGGTGCGTTCTGACGAGTATGAAAGGAGATTCCAACATGAATGCCGCGAGAGCTGCGCGCGAGTCAGGCGTGGTCGTCTCAAACTGATTATCAGGAAATCCGACGCACACGAAAGCGCAATGCGCACATTCAAGCGCATAAGTTTCTGGACGCAGAATGCACAGAATTCTAGCGTTGCGGACTAGTAAAAGCGGTCAGCCTGCGCATTTGCGTAGCAAAGAACGGTAGCTGGGCGAAAACAAGACCGCGCAGCTCAATGAGGCTCGCGAAATGACTATTAATGCGAGCGTGGCATCCAGTCAGCGCACGAGCTATATGGATGCGCATGAAAAGCGGGCACAGTGCGCAATCGCCAGCCCGGGCGTCGTCGTAGTAGTAGTAGTCAGAAGCAAAGCCCTGCGCGGAAGCATCGGTCCGACGGCGCTCCGTTCCGCGTTTCTGCTTTCGCCCACATCGCGCCAGCATCGCGCTCACGAACGCGCGCGTCGGTGACTCCCTTTCCAGCGCATTTGGCTCTGGAATTAACCCCGCTCATGTGCCGCTGTATCTGTGCGTTCAAGCTCAGTATTCCTGCGCCCTGTTTCATCTGCTAACTGAAGCTGTCGTTGCAATAGACCGCCGCACTCCGCTCAGCAGCTGTGACGCTTGAAACGCGCGCTGAAATAAGATATTTATTTTATTTTGTGAGGTGCGTTTACTTGGCGGCGATGTAGCTTATTCTAACGGCCTGCGCATTTTGGCGGTAGCGCGCGCACTAAACGGGCTCGAGCCAGCGCGCAAGGTACGGTAGAAGTCTGCGCGTAGACTCGCTCTGTCCCAAGGCGGTATAAGGAAGCAAGGCTACCGTCAGCAAGCTGGCCAGGTGCGCTCGCGCACTGACAGAACACGCCGTCAGCGCCCGCCTCAAACGAGCGCGAGCGGCCGCTCAGAGCCTGCAAGAAGCTCTTCCGCGCGCTCCCGCTGTCTATGCGTGCTCGACCGTAGACAGGGCCATTTGCCCTAGCTGCGTCGTCTTTTTGCCGTCAGCGCCCGCGCCAGACCAGCGCGAGCCGCTGCTCACTGTCTTTCTCACGCGCGCGCCCTCCCTCTGACTGTTCGCGGTGAGCTATTCAGAACGAGAGTGCGCTCCCGTAATGCAGTCACTGATATTTTCGTTGATTTCGGTGTGTAGGAGGCGCGCGGAATGTCGGTCACACAGGTATTGCATTCGACGAGCTGCTTTGGACAGTATTGCTCAGCTCGTATTGGGCGGTCTGCCTTCTTTGGCGAACCGCCATTCACGTCGAGCTCGCTGTCCCCGTGTGACGTCGTTCGAAGCCGCGCAGTCGTGAGGCTTGCTCAGGACGTACTCAGTACGCCACCCCTCCACATTGGCTTCGCGACGGACCTACTGTATTCTGCGCGCGGACCGCGCACGCGCAGACCACTCCTCACAGCACCTTGCCCCACCCTCGTCGCCTCTGGTCGGCCGAACCGCACCAGGGCCATGTTCGGCGGGCCGGACTCGCCTTGGCGTACGTGCTCGCGACCTCGCCCCGTCCGTTCTTCCCTCGTCATCGCCTGCCCATATGCTATTGTCCGGGGTCTGCAATATTTGAATGCGCGTCGGCTCGTTTGTGCAGGCGCGCGCGCGTCCTGCACTTCCTCCTCGAGTTGCGCGCCGGCGGTACTGGATCTCTTCTGGCCTCTGCGAACGGCCGGCGCACTTTCAGTCTGAGTGAGCGACATAACGTCTCCTGGGCCATTTGGCGCTTCGTTGGTTCTAGCTGGGCTCCCGCCTTTTCCCCGCTTTGCGCCTTTGACACTGCTACTCAAGTTGGTTTCTTCGCATCGCTACATCGACTCTGAGCAGGTGTATGCTGCATTGCGAGAATGGGCGTCCGCTCCGAGTCGACCGTTCGACCAGCGCTGACCTGGCCAGCCTATTTGTATGCTGCGTCCCGCGGACGAAGCTGGCCTGCTCCGCATCGCGGTTGCTGTCCTGCTATCCGGATTCCTCTCAAGTAGGCGTCCTCGCCAGCAGCAATGACGAGTCGCGCTCCTGTGCCCGAGCCGCTCGGTGCTCGTGCAGTCCACCGCGGCCCTTCCTCAATGTAGTTACATTCTTGAGATTGACTTGCTCTCCTGGCGGAATACAGACTCGGCGCGCGCACAACTCCGGACACCAGAAGTGTGCAGTACGCGGGGCTGTGCCTCTGCAGGGCCTTCATACCGCAACTCGCGTATCGAGTCCACAGATCCGCTCTGTCAGCGATGACATGCGCCTACGCTAGTGCTAGCTGTGCGCGCCCAGCTACAATGTGCACGACCCGGCTCCTGCATGATCTCACACACATGGACCCGCCGCGCGCTCAGCAAGTCCAGTCGGTCTTCCTGAGGCAGTGGCGATAGGTTAGGAAAGCGTGTCCGCACAGATTGCTGAGCCGAACTCGGGACGTTGCTATCCAACCATAATTTCAGGTGCGTCTTGCTGTCAGCTTCGGACGTTGGATCTGCTGTTGGATTTGAATCCCAGTCCGAGTCTGAGTGGAATATAGTCGTGTGGGGATTTGATAGCAGATGCTGGGAACGGGAGGAGGTGAGATGCAGATGCATCAGCGCTTGCGTGCAGTGGATGTTGGAGTTGTACTGTAGCATTGTACACGGTTTTATACTGTAGAGCCGGAGATGGTAATGGATGGTCTGGTCCCGTTTGTTCCTTCATCTAGATAACAGTTATTTTTCACATTTGTTGTAGTTCGGGCTCGCGTCATCTTCACGTGCGGTTGGCCATCGCAGAGTCTTGCTTCAGAATCTGCTTGACTGTGGACATGTAGGATGGTTCACCGCAACATTTACGTGTGAAGCGAAGTACAGTAGATCAACGGCGCACAAATGCGGAACGCAATAACACGAGACTACAGAATACAACCTGACTTTCAGGCATCAGTCTCTAGCTTAGAAATGAGCTGGCTCAGCGCAGCAAGTCCCTCTGGGTCTTGAACGAGTACAACGCGGGCATCAACCTTGAGAACGGGCCGCACGTCGTTGGCGCCGCCAATCCCGTTCTGGCGCCCGAGGAACTGTGCGAGCTGCGCGGAGTGAACAGCGTTGCGGTCTCGAGACTGCCGGGCGAGGAGATGAATGGTGCGGAGCCGCGGCGCTCTCAGCCGGCCGCACTGGCGCATGATCTCGGGGTCGAGCAACGTCCCGCAGCGGTGCACGTCTTTGTGGCCGCTGCCGCACACGAGCGCGAGGGTCGAGACCTGCGGGAGGTCCAGGTCCGGCATGAGGTGCGCGGGCGCGCACGCCGCGAGGCTGAGCGTGAGGTGGCGGACGTTCTGCATGAAGGGCTGGAGATGGGCGGACGCGAGCATTTGGATGCTGTGCAGGATGATGTGGCACACGCGCTTCGAGTCTGCTTCGGCCGCGGGGACGAACGTCGCGGCGATTGAGACGCCGAGGTCGAGGGAGAGCGAACGCGCCGTCCAGGTCGGGTCGCGCGAGGCGCCGGCAGCGACCGCAGGGTGGAAGTTGCGCAGTTGGAGGGTGGGCAGACGCGTGAAGCCGCAGGCGACGACGCCATCCCACGAGATATTGTTGATGTCGTGACGCGAGGTCAGGCGCGCAAACCGCAGCGGGTGGCCGGGCGGGATGTGCAATATGCAGTTAACGTCCGCGCAGTTGTCGACGCTGAGCGAGAGCAGACGCGGGAACGCCGTGAAAAGATGTCGGAGCGAGTCCCGGTTGTAACTGCCAATGGTCATCTGCAGCGACGTGACCGTAGAAAACGCCGGGCAGGTGCGCGGGAGGACGTGAGAGCCTGTGTTGACAGTGCGGAGCTGACCGGGAACGCCTCCCAATAGGTCCTCCGTGATTTGTAGGGAGGTCCACCATGCCTCGTTTGACGCCTGCTGCATGGGAACCCCAGAGATTGCCGGTCCACCTGCTGGGCCAGCGGAAAGATCGAGAGTGCGCAGCAGCGGCGCAGGCGTGCACAACAGACCTTCAAGGACGGGCTGGTACTGCTCGTGCATCCGAGACAAGATAGCGAGATGTTGCACGCGGTAGAGATGCGGTGCCAAAACCGCGCAGAGCTCATCGACCTCGGCATGGTACAAGTCCGAGATGCACAGGCACGCGACGGTAAGCGGGAGCTGGGCGGAGCGGGGTAGGAGCAGCGGAAGGATGCGCGAAGAGCGGTCTTTGGCGTATAAGAGGTCGAGGTTGGTCCATAGCGTCGGAGAATGGAAGATATGCCCGTGCCAGTGGCGGCAAACGCGCATGAAGCGATCCAGCTGCTTGACGTGATTAGCCAGCGCCCACACCTTGATCAGGATCTCTGGAGGAAGGTCCTGAACACCGCATGACGGTGGAGCAGGAGGCGCACTGCGCTCAGTTAGCAGTACTCGATGAACCATGAGCGGGTTTGCTCACGATGGAGAGGAGCTCCGAGTCGAGTCTACCGTATCAGCGCCCTGCATGCCTCGCGAACGTTCAACCACGTAGAAAGGCAAGGAGCGGGGGGCCCGGGAGGAGCGGCGCCGAACTTTAACGGCTGTCCGGGCAACCTTAATTGACAACGCGAGCCAACACTTTGGGGCGCGAGAGCAACGCAGAAGAGCTTGGTCGTGCTGAGCGCACGTCCCAGCCGCATGCGGCGAGGTGACGCCAGCGTCTCGCTCATCTGCAGTAGGCCTGCAATACCAGACAACAGCGCGCACATCGCGGTCAAGAGCAGAGAAGCGGAGCTGACGCACGGAACTTTGCTCCCGATTCTAATGCGCGCTTCATGCACATTGCGCGCACTCAGTCTGTCTCTCCTCGCAAGGGTCAGGCATCGGCAAAATCCGGTATATCATCGGGTGGGTGAGGGGGTCCTCGGACCTGCTTGTTGGAATTTTTTTGGCAAATAAATATACTGCATTTGGGGAACATTTGTACGATTTTGAGTAGCCCAAATTGAATCCAGGGGGTAGAACCTCTCATTCATTGTTTTACCTACTATACACTTTTCTGGCCTATAAATCCTGGTCAAGATATGCGACCGACGTGGTGGATCATCGGAAGCATCCCTGAGCTTTTGTCCTCCAGTTTGCCTCTGGTAACATGGGACATCCTTCTATCGATCTTTCAGAGCTACTGCAAGCTGGGAAACAGAAATTTTTATGCCCCATAGCCTCACAGCATACTCCGGAAGTTTTTTAAAGGTGTGAGATAGGCATATAGCCCCGAAAGAGGGGGTGAGGGGGTCTGGAAAACGCTTGTTGAAATTTTTTGGGTCGATGTCAAGAATTATTTTTTGCATGACCCTTGTCTCCTCGTATCAACCTGAAGATTTATCGAATCAGTCAAACGATATATTGGAGCGCTATTGACCCTCTATGTTGATGAATATCGGCTGTTTCATGCATCTTCCCGGGTCAGCAAGGCTCAGTGAAGGCAAAGTAGTTCCTAGACAGCAGCATTAGAGTTCACACTGGGGAAAAGTACACGCGGCGCAATGGCTTGGTATCGGGTCTGCGACGCAAGCCAGTCAGTACCCTCGTACCTCGTGGACACGGCGAAGAACGTCGCCATCATCGCCGGCCAAGCCGAGAGACAGTAAGGCTCTCTGCGAGCGCGTTATTGAATTTGGCGCTTAGAGAAAACACTTGTAAGTCCCTGCGCGGACGGCAGTGGGAATGTACAGTGTATACTCATGCTATACGAAGAGTGCCGAAGTCAACAAGGCGTTCCTCTATCGATCTTGCGCACTGAAAGAGCAAAGAACGGCGCTCTATTGCAGAACAACAGCCGCTGGCTTGAGAGGAGCCTTCCCGACCAAGCACACGGCGATCGCTCTGCACCACCGCAGGCGCTGCGCGGAAGTCCCAGCGTCGTCGGGTAGAGAGTTAAAGACACAATAGAGACGTACGCGCAGGGAGTTGCGTGCCGCGATCGTATCCCAACATCACGAGCGCGACGAGATAACGCAGGCAACAACGCCGCGACGGCGCGATCTTCGAGACGAGAAGACAGAGTAGCGCGCGGCCGCAGGCGCGGCCACGGTCGAGTCGGCGCTCGGCTCGTGTACGGCGCGCCGCCGGGTTGTGCGTGCATTGTGGAGACCGGCGCATCACCAGCAGACGAAATCGACAAGCTGTTACAGCGCTAGCGTGAGTTTCGGGAGAATAGAACGAGTAGAAACGGCGCACACCTGCGGAGCCCGGCCAGTCAGACAGTCCTTCTGTCATCCGACGCGGTCCCCTTGTGTGCGTTTGCTCTGCTGCTCACAGATGGTATATCGCGGCGCAATGCTTGAGCCAACGACGGCTATCGCAAGTCGACAAGAAGGGTGCCTGGCGTTCCACTGGCGTCTGAACGGCAGCACGGTACAGGCTCCGAGTCCGCAGCGTGGGCCGAAGCGGTGCTGATCCATCGCGCCTGAACGCAGCTGTGCAACATCCGACGCGACAAGGACAGGCATGTGCGCGCGGTAGCAACCTTCGTCCTGCGTACAGCGTCGGTTGTGGTGTGGTATTGCGCGACTCGCGATGTTGGGCGGGGATGACTGGCTCGCATGTCGATTTCTACACGAAACGAGGTCAGCCCCGGCTATACTCGCTCACGCGCGCAGACGGACTGCGCACCTCGTTACTCGAACGGCGGCCGCGCACCGGACGGGCACGCCTCTTCGCGAACGCGAGCTGGATACCAAAAGCGCCGCACACCGACTGGCATCAAGTAGAAGGGCGTCAAAACGTTGGGCGCAGCTACATAGCACGCACGGCTCGGAGTTGTTCGCCCGCGTTCCAACAGGCCAAAGGCGGGAGGACGCTGTCGCGTCGGCCCTGATCATTAAGCTGAACGCTGCGCACGCGCACGCGAACTGAAGCGCGGGGCGGCTGGGAACAGCACGAGTAGTGCGCAACGTCCGATCGCGAGAAGGACGGGCGTGTGCGCGCGACAGCAAGCGCCGCCTGGGTGCTGCGCGGCTTGCGTGTGCTCGAATGTGACCGGCTCGCATGTCGACTGCTAGATGAAACGAGGTCAGTCACTGTATATGCTCGCGCGCGGGCGCAAACGGATAGCTTACCTCGTTACTCGGATCGCGGCCGGGCATCGGACGGGCGCGCGGTCTTGCCGTCGCGAACGCGAGCTAAAAGCGCCGCGCACTGACCCGTATCCACACAGGCTCTGTGGAACCGCAGAGCATCAAAAGGTTGTGCGCACGCGTCAAGAACTGTATATTACGCACTGTTCTGTGCTGTTCAAGTCCATCAAGGGCGCGCTCGCGGGAGCACTGCAGTGGAAGCGTGGCTGCTTGAACGTGATCAGCTTCGAGCCTTGAACAAAGCGCATGCGCGTACCTGCAGATACGCACGAGTAAACTGTGTATGCGCACACACGCACGGCACGCGCGGGTTCACGGCATAAGGCGTGCGTTGTTGTCAAAAGCAGAAACGCGGAAGGCGCCGTTGGGATTTTCGGTCCGCTACCCGCTTCGCTGACCGCACCGCGCACGCAGAATCATCTTGCGAACTCCAGGGGTGCGAATACCCCGCAGGTTTCGTGTCGCAAGTCCCCACCGCTACGCAAACGACCGCGGCCGGGTTGTTGGGATCGATATGGCAGGTCGCGCGAGGCTGGGACCCCTGGCGCAGTTGGGCGAGCAGAAGGCAAGCCGGGATCCGATGGAAAGCGCAACCCGCGACCCGCGAGCACTTCGTGTAACCGCGCGTGCGCAGGGTAGCAGACGCAATCCAGGATGCGAGCACTGGCTGGATTCGGGACGAGCACGCGCAGGCTGACGGGAAGAAGCCAGGCTGAACGTGGCGTGCGGCGCGGATGGCACCGTGAGTGTGTGCAGCGGCTGGGCCGCGTTCGCGCGCGCAATGGACTTAGGCTCAGCTACGCAAAGAGTTAGGCCCGCGCAACGTTAGAGTATGAAATGAGTTACATCGCGGGAGGCTGGCCTTCGCGTACGCCTATAAATGGCGGCCTTCAGCGCTGCTGTCGTCGACGTGGTGAACCCTGGTAGCCAAGCAGAGCGTCAGAGCAGGCCTTTCCATCGTCAAGAAGACAAGGCCTACTCGTCAGCTGTTGCGCAAGACGTATCGAAGGCGCAGGCACGCGCCAGTCGAAGGAGCGCCGTCGTCCTGCTCCAAAGCATACCGCTCAGCTTAGACACCGACCACACGTGAGCTAACGCACCTGCGCACACAATATAGCGGGTCGAAGTCGCGCGCGGGGACTGGGTTGTGGTAACGGAAACGCGCACATGGCGGTCAAGAGCAGAAAGGCGGAACAGGAATAACATCCGGTCCGAGTCCCGCAGCAACAGTCGTAGGGCAAAAACACAATCTGTGTCCAGTACCTCTGGCCATACAGTATCCGGAATTTCGAAAGAGTATAAATGCCCCACTGTGTATTGCCGTTGGCTCACCATCGCTCAGTCTGTCGCTCTCATCATCTGCTATTCTCTCCGGCTTCGAGGACATTCAATTACCCCATGTCGTCTCGACATTGCGTTCTCGACGGCGCGGTTGTGAGTGGACCTCTCAGGACTCACTTATTTCGCAGTATATGCGATCCGCGTCTCGTACTGCACAAAGTCACAAAGCTGAAAGTATACGGCTTCCGTGAGGCCGTTGCCTCTTCCGCCTGCTGGGCGTTTGAGCCTACATGCACCGAGATGATCCTCCATGGTTGGATACCTTTTTGATCCTGCTCGTCGATGTATCGGGTGCTTAATACGTTCACTTGCCAATCTCCCGGCTATTGGGCAAGCCAGCTGTCTTGTTCCGATTTCAACCACCTCGTCCTATAGGGCGTGGGCGTGGAGCCGTTTGGAGTAGCTCGAAAGAGCGCGCACGCGACGCCGCGGTAGAGCGACAACATGCCGCGATGTTGGAGAGGAATGACGGCGCGGTCTGCGAGCGAGACACGCGCGTCGACTGCGTGCGTTCACACAGCACGGCGCGAGGGACACAAAGCCGATCCTACCACGCCGTGTGCGCAGGGCCGCGACGCAGTCAATGGAAGACCAACGTTGATGGCTCCGCGTTATCCTCTCGTCCGCGAGCATGGCCGGGTGCTAACCGCTCGGTTGACGCGGTCGGATGAGCATCACTGGGCAGGCGCGGGATGAGCAAAGTGTGTAGCGGGCAATGATTGAATGGGACGGACCTGTGCGAGCTCTCCCGGGCGCGTGCACCGTTCCGATCCAACTGCGTCGTGCGTCCACGGCATTTGTGTTGCTCTCGCGCTTCGCTATTTTGCGCAGGCACGGCGTCCTGTTCTTTACTGTTGCAAGCGCGGGGCGTTGTGCAGTATTGTAGCGCGAGCGGCGGCGCGCATGGGACTAGAAGTGAGCCGTCAGACATGCTGAACACTAAATCGCGCTGGCCTGGATAGACTGACGGCTAACCTACATACGGTGTAAGCGTAAGACGCAGATTTCGACGTCACGCGCTGGGTAGCGGGCGTGCAGCATCCGTGCGGATAGACCGCAGGTTCGTCGAGTCTACGAGCGAGCAGGGTGTCAGCGCGAGCAGAAATGTCGCCAGTATCGCAGCTCACACCGTAAGTAGCAGCTGGACGGCGTCAAAAGCAGCGCGCGTGAGAGCGGCGAGCTCAGAGCGAGCCAGTTGCGCCGGAGCTGCTCAAAAGCCATCAGCTGCGGCTCCGAGCCAAGACCTGGCGCAAACGTACCCGCGGTCATGCTGAAGTGCCATATAGAACCCCGTTAGTGCGAAGAGCGTATGCGCAAGAAGCGCGGCGCGTTCGTGCGTCGTGGTCGAAAGCAAACGAGCGGAACCGGAACCTGCGGTCCGATCCCGCGTCTGCAGCACTTGAGCTTGCTCCCAGAGTCGCACGCCATCCTCAGATAATAAGTTCCAACACTTTCTGGATAATGCAACGGTCGCAAGAAAGTGTATAAATACTTAGCCAGGACCTCGAAGTGGATTATCCCACACCATCAGCATCCACCTGGCAGTATAAAGCATGCTGCAAAGTCACGCTGCACACCAGTACCGCTCCCATCATCTGCTACACTCCCTCTGACACCCGGTTTGCTTGCTCCTGTCATTGCTGACCGAAATTCACACACAGAGTCAGTCAGAGAACTCAAACGTCCTCCTAGGCCCTGGCTGTACAGCTCATCACGCAGTGAACTCAACTCGCTCGACGCGGTTGCTATTGCGCAAATGCTGTCGTCGCAGGTATTGCACGGGGCGAGGTTCTGAGTTCACAGCCCAACATGGGAATCTATCGGACGCCGCAGCCTGGGGAACAGGAAGGCAGGCGCTGCGAACTGCAATAGCAATCTATCTGACGCCCACTGGCACTGCGTCTCGCGATTTGGGTATACTGCGACTCTAATCTCGACACCAGGGCAGATTCCGGTTCGTTTGAGCCGGTGTCCCTATGAAGCAACGTACGGAATCGAGGCTGAGGGGTGTGCTCCGCCGAACCTGTAACAGAACCCGTACGCGCGCTGGAGGGGAGTAGTTGTAGAAAGAAGCTGGCTTACGTGCCTGCGTCGTTGACCGGAGCGGACGATGCGCGAGTCGCGCGGCCTCGTAGACCGCGTCCAGCGCGCCCAAAAATCACTGCAATCCGAGGCTCGTGCTCACGAGTTGCGCGCACCGCTGCGCTCGGTCCGATTGAACAACGTGCCGTCCATCGCGAAGGATATCTGCTGCTGGGCAGCGCGTCCGGGCGCGCGCGACCTCGTCCATGCACACCGGATAGCAGATACTGCACTCACCTTCGACAAATTCGCACTCGCGTCGCAAGCGAATCTCGAGGACGTACCGGCTGACGCTACTCTGCGCCAGCATCAATTCTACCGGCGCGCTTCAAATGCGCAGTATATAGCTTTTGGGACGTCTAAGGAGCGACGGCGCCGCGCGTTGGTGCGCGTGCATGCCGCGGTCGCAGGTTGAAACGCGGGATCGGAAATTGTGGACGCGCCGCCGACGTCAGCCAGGAGTTGACTCCCGGCGATGGACGGAGAAGCGAGTGCGCAATGCGCGATGGGATGCGGGTACGACGGGATATCCAGGCGGCGGGGCGGGCGGCGGGCGGTGAGCACGGGACTAAGACGCGGCGCGGGCAGGGGCCGCGGGAAGGTGCAGGTGAGCGCCGTTGCAAGGAGAAAGAAGATGCGCGGGATGTGCGCAGCAACTGGCGAGCTGAACCCGCCAACGGTGCGCCTATGCCGGGGGACGATGCTGCGCCGTTAAGACCGAAATAAGGGCTATAGCTGGCGCACACACGCGAGTTAGTGCTGGCGCTAAGTAAACAAGGCATAGAGTAGCGTGGGTCGACGTCCAGAGAAACGACGGCGCACGCTGCGAGCGCAGATGGTTTGCAGCGGCCGACCTCGCGCGCGTGCCGCCGCTTCATTCTGACGACGCCGCGCGTTCGCACGCAGAGCCGGGCGTCTGCGCGGCGCGGCGCCGATACTCCTTTATGCTGTTGGTGTCGTAGAGGAAGATGGGCAGTGGGCGCGCTAGGGTGCTGTTAAAAACTCTGGCGGAGTTTTTAACACGTTTATAACAGAATGTGTTATTAACAAAGTGTTAAAAACACTGTTTTTAACATAATATACTCACATAACTCAGGGAGCGCAGAGATACGCTTTCGGCTTGTTCCCACCTATTTGCCGCTCAACTGCGCCAATGACAGCATGAGATGCACATTGAGAAATTACCTAAGGAACAAATTTGAAGTCATCTTTCTTTAGCAACGATGCAAAGGTCTTTCTCGAGGCATTAGAAACCTTTCCCGGTGCTGCGGACACACGCTCGGGCCCGTTGACCTCCAGCTGAGTGTCGCTAAGAAGGTCCCGTAGGAAGCTAGAATCAAGCGTAATCTTATCCTCGACCGTGAATCCAAGCGAGCCACTGGCATCGCTAGCTGGGGTGTCATGTGACTCGACCTCATCGAAGACCTCTGCCTCAGCCGCCGTGTCATCGAGATCACGGCTAGCGGAGGACCCGCCTGCAGTTGAGTCCTCCGGGGTGGGTGACTTGACATAGCGTAGCACGTCGCCGGAGGTAGAGAGAACCTCGGCGCGGATGTGCGATGCGAGGTCCCGGAATTTGAGAATGGACGGAGGTGATGCGTCGGCCTACAGAGCATGAGTATGGATCAACTTGCATCAACATTCGATGCATACCTCTTTTGCAGTGCGTTCGCGGGCATAATGCTGCTTGACCTGCACCTCAGAAACCAGTGACGAGATCTTCATCTGAGAACGACCACCGCTCTGAGCCTTTGTCATGGCAGACATGGTCCGCTCCTCGGGCATCGAATTCGGCAACATGGACAGTAGTTTGCGTGCTAGGAACTGGCACACAATGAGTTCTCAAGTGGAGCTTGTTGATTGAACTTACGGCCAGAATGTCTGCGTCAGGGCTCTGCGCAAGCTGGTCCCAGTAGAGGCGCCACCCCCTTGAGCTGTCGCGATTGAACGGCGACTCCTGGCGCGCATAAGCCCGCAACTGTGACTTGAACGAGTCGAACAGTGTTTTGGGGCTGTCATATGAGCAGAAAACCTTGGCATCGCCGACCGCTGCGTGTTTGTAGAGATAGTCAGCTAGAAACTCGCCGATTTCATTGTAACAAGGGATGGCGTCGGAAAGATCGCCGTCGACCGCGTTGGTAGCTGTTGCGGTGGGTGTGCTCTTGCGCCAGAATGTGGATCGGATGTACGCTGCACCATGCCACCAAGATAAACGACAGCCAGTAACACAAATAAAGTAATGACACACCAGGATCTACGAATAGTGCTGCCTTATATACTGCGTTCTCTGGACCCTCGCACATCGCAGCGTAGCGGGTATCGATGATCGAAGTGACGGCTTCGAGAACGTCACGAGGTAACTCAAGCACGGTGTCGTTGTCGTTGAACAAATCCCGCAGCGTTGCAATCACCGAGAGCCAGAATAAAAAAACGTGTCCGGGATGAATCTGCGAGGACTCAAGGCACTTGAGGGCCTTTGCAAGTGGCGTGAGGATGGCTACGAGTTGGCGGATAATGGTATCGTAGGAATTGAACTGCGAACGGCTTCGTAAAAAGCTGAACGTCTCCCGCTCCTTGACAGCATATCAGAAAAGCCTATTCAAGAATCGCACACTGACCTTCTTCGTGACAAAGAGCACGTCGGAGTCGACAAGAGTTTTGATAGAGGGTAGGTTGCGGACGATAGAATGGCATGCGCGGTTGATCGATGCGAAGCGTGTCTTTCCGATGCCTTCCAAGTGCCGTGTGACGCCATCGGCCTGTGCTTGACTTTTCGCACGAGCAGTCGCAAAGGAAGACATCTTGAAGAAGCGCAGGAGAACCCTCGAGTTGGAGATCATCTGATTGTACTGTTAGGATTGGCACACGACTGGGAAAGACTACAACACACCTTGGAAAAATATGCGAGTGCTGCAATGTCTTTGATTGTAAGGTTGAGGTGATGCGCTGCATCAGCAAGCGGGATGAGCGTTTCAACTGTCTCGGCCAGCTTCTCTCGAGCTTTCTTGGTCACGCTCGTGCTATCGGACACAGCACAGATGAACTTCGAAAGGCCGATCTTTTTCATCACCGTCAGGTTGACCTCTACCACGTACTCGGTGGTATGCGAGAGCCCGGAAGATTCGTCCCCCGCCATGAGATAAGAGTAGCGCGTATCCGGCGCCGTGACGTGCACAGTGTAAACCGACTGCACAAGCTTGCTTGTTCCGCCATCGTACGAAATCTGTTGCGGTCTTCGTCGAGTCCCTCCTCCCCCGCTGTTTCATTTCGCCGTCCCGTGGCCCTCGCACCTCGGCCGGGCGCCCAAACTCCTTGCGCCCGGCCCCGCGGCCCTTTCGTCGGCGCGTCCAAGCGGTCTCTCCGCTCGGCGAGCACCTCGGTCTCTTCCCAGGAGAATGGTAATATGACGGGATGTTTCTGGTTTGGTTGGGCTCTATTTATCCCGGGTTTTCTGTCTCGCCGACGACGCCCCGGCGGTCTCTTTCGGCCTGATCTGTGGCGCCCGCGTGACAACCGGTCGGTGGCGCAATTGGTCCGCGGGGCCCCTCGGCCTTGCTTCCGTAGTATATATATATGGGCCGTCGCCCCTCTTGTACCTTAGGTTTGGTCTGGTCTATCATACCGCTTATCCGCGCCTCCCTCTCCCCACTCATCCCTTCTCCTCGGGCGTCGTCTCGGGAGTGATATAGCAGTCACCGTGACATAAGACCAAACCTACCCTCCCTCCCGACGCTCGAGATCCCCATACCCCTTACTCACCACCCTTCCAATCCGGGCGAACCGTTCGGTCGGCGTTGCTCGGTCCAGGAAGGAATCCGACCCCTCGGACCGGCTAGGAGACCCCTCGCGTCGACGAGGACCCGTCGCGACCGCCGCGCCCACTCATCGGCCCACCAGGACCCTGCAGGACCCACCCTCCGGACGCCGAGCCTTGCCCACTGGCCTTCGGGTCAGGCACTCAGCCAACGAGGACCCCTCCAGACCCATACGGTCGTCAAATCCGAAAGCTCATTCCATCACCGGCTCCTGATCTCTCCTCTTCATCAGAGCCAGGTCATCCGCGGCGAGACCACCCCCCCACAAGCCCTACTCGCCGAACGCGCCCGCTGCGCGTCCCCACCCCTCGGTCAACCTCTAAACCTCCCACGGCCGACCCCTCTCTCCAGAACCTCACCCTCCGCGCATCCCGAGAGCAAGTTCCCCCCCCCCGTGGTGCGCGCGGCGCATTCACATCATCTTCCTCGGATCGTGACCCCCATCATCCCCACGCATCAACGCTTACGACACATACACCATATAATCCGGATCGGCCGCCAGACCGACGCCTCTTTCCCCCCTTTTTCCCCGACACGCCCCTTTGTTCGGACCGAACGCTCACAAAATGTCCCAGTACGACGAGACCATAGTTAACCCTCAATACATACCGGCGGCAGTCCTGGACCACCGCGTACACCGAGGAGTTCCTCAGTATCTCGTCCAATGGATGGGCTTTCCCCCCGAGGACGCTAGCTGGCAACTGGCCGCCGACCTGGACGGAACCGGACTCGTGGAGGAGTACCACGCCGAACCACCGGAGCCAAATGAGGACCAAGGCGCCGCACAGGACCTGGACCAGGATGCGGACATGGACCTCGGCGAGGACTTTGGCGACGGATCCCAAGAGCTGTTCGGCGAATCACCATCAGCACCGGCGAGTCACCTCTCGCCGCCGACGAGTCGTCCGAGCTTGAGGACGCGCGCCCGGCCACACCTCCGCTGGGGCTCATCCCCCTTCGCGCTCGTATCCGGTCGCCGGACCCGGACGACACCCGGCTCGACATCGCCATGCTCGTGGCCCCTCCCCAACCTTTCTTCTGGATGCTAGACCGCTTCACTCACTACGGCCGCTTCACTGCCCCGAGACATCTCCCGCTCGATATCTCGCGTTACTGGGTACTCCCGACCGTCGTGCGCAATGACCGAGGCCGACGGGCTCGCACCGAGCTAGTGGTCTTCTCGTTCCCACCTCGCCTCGGCCCTCATCTCATCACGTCGCCTACGACGGAACGAGCCCTCCAGGTCGTTCGGCTTACGGCGTGCCTTGTCTGGGACGTCCGCGAATATCGTGCCACGTACGCCGACGACGCCCTGGTCCTGCGGATCGCGTCCCCCGGCCCGGCCCACCGTCTTTGAACGCTCCGGACGGTTGCCCCTGCCTTGTACAGCAGCACGCTTTGCGAAGCCAAAACCGCCCTTCTTTGTCGATATCTACTGGCGTACAGGTGACGCCACCCGTCGTTCCCTCCCCCTCGGCGACCGTGCCCAGAATCGGACCCTACCTCGGTCGGACGCCGCTTCGGTCGGATGCTCTCCACAGTCACGGTCCCGGTCGTTTCTCATACCCCGTATTTATGCTCGTCTTTCCGCCTCTCTATTTACATATTTACCCGAATCATACCCGGACACGGTCTTACTCCTCCATGGGTTGGCCCGCATCGACCGACTTCTCCCCTATCACGGACGCATCCCGACCCTCGGACCGTTGGACGCGTGGCAGGAATCCGGACCCGGACCCAGACGCCTCCAGCGACGCAAAGCTGGGTATCGGACGCACATCCCCCGGCACTACCACGCCAAGAAGGGCCAGGTCGGCGCCGAAGTCAGCAAGCACGCCGACAGGACCCGCCGGCGCCTCCGCCTCCACGCCCGCGGCGCCAGGGGAAGTCGGCGCGTCGGTGGGCGACCTCCTCGCCTCGTCCTCCACCGCTCGGCCGTCATTGGAGTCGGTATCGCGCTCGCTCCCGCCCGGCGACACGAGGCGCACCGTCTTATGGGCACGCCGGTCATCGACGAGCTCCTGCGTCCACTTGCGAAGGTCGCGCCTCAACGCCGAGACGGACAGCTGGAACCCCTGGACGATGCGGTCGCCCAGGACCTCGAGGTCGGCCATGGTGGCTGTCCCCGGCGACCGAAGCCTTCGGCGTGTGCGCGACCGCGCCACGGACGCGCCGACGGTGTCCACCACGTCGTCCTGGTCCGGATCGTCCCCGTCATCGCCGTCCACGTCAGCGTCCTGTCGCACCCTCTTGCGCGATGTGCCCGACCGGCCAACGCTGTGAGAACACCCCACGCGGGTCCGGTGGCACCGAGCACAGGCAGTCGCCGACCCGGACACTTGTCTAAAACACGGCCGGCCGGAGCGCTCGCACTGCTCACAAGGCTGGACCCGGACGAAAGATGTCAGCGCAGGATACACCCCGGAGCAAGAGGACCGTTGACCAAGACGTACCGTGTTAAAAGGAGGCCCGACCGCGTCCTTCTCCTCGTCGCCGGTCCCTCGCGCGCCGACGTCCGAAGGCCGCCGACCCAGACGCGACCACTCCCGATGAGCCCTTGCCCTTCGTGGTCGAGGAGGTCGTTCCCGTGCGGCGAACCCCTTCCACCTTCGGCACTACGGGGAGCGAGGCTGCTGTCATGCCGAGGAGAGACGCCGCCGTCTCCAGATTGCGGGTCGCGGCGTTGCGTCGGCGCACCTCGGCGTCAATGGCCTCCAACCGCTGGCCCGCAGACGCAAGCACCGTACGCGCCTTCTCCTCCTCCGCGTCCGCGGCGTAGTTCCCGAAGTCCAGTTGGCGCTGGATGGAGGCATGCAGCGTGAACACCCGCTCCCTGAGGTCCCGAAGTTCGCCGAGAGGCTTCGCAGTCAGTCCGTCGGCGGCGGTGGGCGTCATAGGATATCGGACGGTGACGGGAAGCGGGGAGGCGAAGAGCGAGAAGTACCGCGGTTCGTGTACGGCGGCAGCCGAGCCTTTCGCGGCATCTGACGCTTAGAGTTTGATCCCGCGACGGATGGAGCTCGGCCCGGCCACGCTATGGTCCGTCTCCCCACGCCCGATCTAACCCGCACCTCCCCTGGCCATTCCCCCTCGGCCACTGGACGGCTAGAAGGGGGGTTATGTTGCGGTCTTCGTCGAGTCCCTCCTCCCCCGCTGTTTCATTTCGCCGTCCCGTGGCCCTCGCACCTCGGCCGGGCGCCCAAACTCCTTGCGCCCGGCCCCGCGGCCCTTTCGTCGGCGCGTCCAAGCGGTCTCTCCGCTCGGCGAGCACCTCGGTCTCTTCCCAGGAGAATGGTAATATGACGGGATGTTTCTGGTTTGGTTGGGCTCTATTTATCCCGGGTTTTCTGTCTCGCCGACGACGCCCCGGCGGTCTCTTTCGGCCTGATCTGTGGCGCCCGCGTGACAACCGGTCGGTGGCGCAATTGGTCCGCGGGGCCCCTCGGCCTTGCTTCCGTAGTATATATATATGGGCCGTCGCCCCTCTTGTACCTTAGGTTTGGTCTGGTCTATCATACCGCTTATCCGCGCCTCCCTCTCCCCACTCATCCCTTCTCCTCGGGCGTCGTCTCGGAGAGTGATATAGCAGTCACCGTGACAAAATCGTCAGGTTGTCCATAGACTGGAGGAGCTCGATGGCAAGCTTCGTCACACGGGCAGCTTCCATTGGCATTAGAGATTCGGCGAGGTGAGTGCTGGAGAAGACATCCAATCGAGGATTTGCTGCACGGATGACCTCCCGCCATTCATCGTAATCAAGGGCACGAGCTGCAATGCTGCCCCGCGCCCAGAACTTTAAGACAGCAAAGTCGAGACGCTTCTGCTGCGCCGCAAGGCCTCCATTTCGCGCCAGATCGAAGAGTTTTGATTGTGTCAAGCCGCCAGGCGGACCGGTGCGTGATTCGGAGCTTGAAGCTGCGGCGCCCTTGCCTTCGCTCGCCCCAGCAGCATTCAGCTTCTCGATTTCGGCGCCGAGTGAGCTGCTCGCCATCTCGTCCATGGCGTCTTTCCTCAGGGCGTCCGAAATATACTGGCATTCGTTGATATGGTGTGGGAGAACGCGGGTCTTTTGGCGACTTGTAAACGACTGTGGACAATCGCCTTGCGAGCAGCGATACCAGGTCTTCCCAGGCTTCGACCGCGAGTCGCATGGGATTGTCAAGGTGCGCACTATTTCGATGCATTTGCGCCCGGTGTTGCTGACTTCCTGCTCCGCGACGTCGATCAGGTCGTCGGGGTCCCATCGCCACTGCAGTAAATCGGTACGTTGCCCTGAGTTCAAACCAATCATCTCGAGACTCACGGTTTTGGCCTTCCTCTTGTCACTCCGTGCAGCTTTCACCGCCTTTTTGCTTGGGACCGGCCGCTCGTTGTCGCTTGATGCTCCATCGGAGCAGTCAACGTCCATCGGCTCGTCGTCTTCGCCCACCGGTGCCGCCTTTCCATCCTTGGACGTCACAATCGGTCAGTAAAGGATATATGCCTATCATCGCGCGCTGCTAACCTCTTGTGTTCGTGCAGGTGCGGCCTTCAGAGCGCGCGGCGCACGTTGGAACACTGGCGCCAGCGTTGACGCCTGCCCGCTGGCAGTGGGCCGTTTCGCCGCATGATTGGGATGCGTATGGGTACGTTCAGCCTCGTCCGCCATTTCCGTGTCGCTTAGAATAATGGATCGAGAGGTTCCAGCCCTGCCGCTCGGTCGGCGGATGAACGCGCCATCGTCGTCGGAATCCGGCACGTCGATGGGCTCTGGCACGGCGCTGGAAGCAGCAGCTGGTGCCACTGGTTCTATAGGTGCGTTATCCTGCTTTGCTCTCTTTGGTGCGGCGCCAAGCTGAGCAGACGAAGCTGCAGGCCGTTTTGAAGCGGTCGCAGGCTTCTGGATCTTCTTCGTCGACACAGACATGCCGGGGACGCTGTTTCCAGCTTCTTCATTCATGCCCAGTAATACAGGCTCTCCAGCGCTGCCGTCAGGACGCTGACGTGGCTTCGACCTGCGCTTCAGAGTCGGGACCTGCATTTGTTAGCACGGCATTCCGAACGAGCTCAATCAACACACCTCGACGTTGTACTGTGCATATGCCGCAAGCGCAGACCTGATTAGATGGTCCACCCACCGCCGCAGCTTGCTCGTAGCACGGTCCTGTTCATTGCCGATGTACTTGCGTAGCACCTCGACGACGGCATCCAAACCCTCGCTTCGTTCGACGAAGATAGCAATAGGACCCGAGTCCAGGTCACCGAAGAAGAGCGCAAGGTGTTTATCGACAACTCCCTGTGCTGACCCTGCCGATTCAATGTCCCATTCGGCCACTACAAAACGGTGGAACTTGTAGACACGTGTGTCGGTTGGAATAGCCTTTGGTAGATTTTGTAGAAGAAGCAGCAAATAATCGAGCTTTGCTTCTGTATCAAGCTCGGGCGGGCTCTTGTCACTGCTGAGCTCAGCGGCCATTGCACGGTCCGCAAGTCTGCGATAGCCAGCAGGATCTACCGTGGAGTCGAGACGAAGCGGTGGCAGCACTGCCGCTGATGACTCCGGTTGTTGACTACTAATGATCAAGATTAGAGTTCAAAAGTTACGTGCTCGACGCAACACGAACCGCCTCTCCCAGAGAGCGATTTCTGTTTTTAACACGGCCCTCCAGGACCCGGCGTTAATAACATGTTATTAACACTTTGTTAATAACATTGTTATTAACAAACACTTTTCAACAGCACCCTAGGGCGCGCGCGCGCCGCGCAGGAAACGCGTACCACCGGATTTTGCCATGAACAGCAGGCTGTAGTCCGCGGCCAGGTCGGGTGTGATGTCCAGAGACGTCGAAGGGCGGGCCGCGTCGTGCCTAACCGCCAGGGCGGCGTTACTGCAAATTGTCAGCCAGTCGTCAAAAGCGCCAGGACGAACAGGCGCAGATTACTTGGCCTGGATGCCAGCGCCGCTGGCGCCTGCCGCGCGTCGAGGGTCGCGCAGAACCTCTTACTATGTCGCCCGGCTTGATACCATCAATCCCGTTTGCTTCCTGAGCACCATCTACTGCACTTACCATCAAAATCCCGTGCCGGAGGCCTTCCCTCCGGAGGCAGGATATCGATCTTCTCGTCCCGTGACTTCAGGGGCAGAACTGAGCGCTGCACGGAGGTCCATCGTTTGGACTTACCATCACGGCAGGCTGATGGGAAGCTTCCCATCAGTGCCCCTTCCCATCAGCTGCACTTCCCGTCGCCGTTTGCGACCCCGGCTGGGCCCGGATACCCGGACACCCATATATGTCCGGGGAGCTCTCGCCGAGGTCTACGCGATGGTACCGTTCGCAAAGCTGTGCGCTGTCATGGCAACGAGCAATTTCCGCCGATGCGACAAAATCCGAAATGGGCGACCGCAGACCCTGCCGAGGTCACCTTCCGGAGCCTTCCCTGCGCGTCGGACGTCGATCCGATGGACGGTGTCAGAATACGAACTCTGCCGATCGAGTTTCGACTGCGCTGCGCAGTGCCGAAGGCGGAACATGAGACTCGTGGGACCAAGTCGGAGACATCCACATATGACCTGAGAGCTGCCGACCGTGGCGATCCGATGCAAACGATGCCTGGGATCTGCAGGGAGTGTGTCCGGATCCGATCGCGCTCTGCTGCAGGATCTGCACATGCCGAAGCGAGTCTCGCTTCGTCCCTGGCGCTCGTCGAGGCCTGAAACTATTAATATGTCGCCTTTCTTTGATGACATCAAAGAAAATCGCTGCTGGAGGGGGGGTATCACACGCTATGACCTAGAATAAAAAGTTCCCATATGGCGCAAGGTCTTAAGAAACTTCTGTAGTTGGTCCGAGAATTTTCTGATGAATATATATCTCAGGGGAAAATGGCGAAAATAATGGTGTATTCTGGCCAGCTCCAGCAAACCAGCAAACCAGCAAACCAGCAAACCAGCAAATTTTGGTGATGGACAAACTTTTGCGATGGGCTCTGGTCTGCTGAAGCCACAGAGGCGCCGCCATCACGGAGATTTGTCCATCACGAAAATTTGTCTATCACGAAAATTTGCTGAAGCCCCAGAGGCGCCGCCATCACAGAGATTTGTCCATCACGAAAATTTGCTGAAGCCACAGGGGCGCCGCCATCACGGAGATTTGTCCATCATTAAAATCGGTGACTGTCGAGCCAATTGAGCTCCGCCTCTACGGCTTTCTTCCACTCCCCCAGAACCTGCTGCGTTGAGCATGCTGCATCAAACACGGTATAATTAATGCTGCAAACGCGTGCTGTGCGTGGCCAGACTCTGGGGTGTTGGGCACCTGGAGAATGCGCATATATATTGCCGGTTGGTGCCGCTCCTCACCTATTAATATGTCGCCCGGATCTCATGGTATGAGATCCAAAAGGTTCCTGCGCCACGGAAACGAGGAAGGGGGGCTTGGCGCCGACTCGCAAAATTATGTTGGGCCCGGCAGTTCGATTGAGGGTTGGTGCCGGAATTTTGCGAGCCCCACGGCACTCTGCGTGCAAAGCGCGTTTTGGCCTTGTCCATCACTTGCCCATCATTTGTCCATCACTTGTCCGCGATTTGTCCATCATTTGTCCGACAAGAGACCGTCAAGAGCTTCCAGGGACTCCAAATGAGAGCAGACACCCCGACAGCCATATATCTCCGGAAGGCTGACGATCGTGGCTACGCGATGGTGTCGCTACCTCGGCCGTCCGTTGCCAAAGCAACCCGGAATACCTGCCGATGTCACGAAACCCGGACAAGGAGCCGTATCTCCGCGAGGGGTGCAGCTAAACTCGCGGGACGACGAGCGCACGCATTCTGGACGAGAGCCCAACAAATCCCCGACAAATGATGGACAAGGCGTCGACAAGGAGCCGTATCTGACGAGGAGTGCAGCCGAAACCGCGGGACGAAGACCAAACACGTTCCAGACGTGAGCCCGACCGATCGCCAACAAATGATGGACAAATGATGGACAAGGGACCGACAAGAGCCAATTGCGACCCCAGTTGGACCCCGATCGTCGGACACCCATATATCTCCGGGGAGCTCTCGCGAGGGCCTACGCGATGGTACCATTCACGAGGCTGTGCGCCGTCATGGCAACGCGCAATTTTCGCCGATGCGACAAAATCCGAAATGGGCGACCGCAGACCCTGCCGAGGTTACCTTCCGGAGTCTTCCCGGCGTGCTGGACGCCCGTCCGATGGGCGGTGCCAAAATACGAACCCTGCCGATCGAGGTTTGACTGCGCTGTGAAGTGCCGAAGGCAGATCGTGAGACTCGTGGGACCGAGTCAGAGACATCCATACATGACCTGAGAGCTGCCGAAGACGCCGATCGGATGCACAGGAAGCCTGGGATCTGCAGGGACCGTGTCCAGACCTGATCGCAGTCTGCTGCACATGCCAAAGTGTGTCTCGCTTCGTCCCTGGCGCTCGTCGAGGCCTGAAACTTCTCTGCGCACCATGTCGGGACACTGGGGGCTCATTTGCAGGGGAAACGGCACAAAATAGCAGAATCAGAAGCCCGCCGACGCTGTCGGACTGGCCTCGATTTGGGGGCTTTGGGGGTGCGCGGCTCGGGAGCCTGTCGGTCTGCCCACCGATCGGCCGTGTTTGGCTGGCAGCAGGCAAAAGGACCCTGCCGATAGTCTGAGCAGCCTCGACCTTTGGCCAGGAGAAAGGAAGTCCCACTCAACCGGGGCTGAATACGTTCTTTCGACTTGGTCTCGTCCAGCAAGGCCGATTGGAAGCGTGCCCGTCTTTCTCGGCGATCGTGATGCCGCATGTCGGATCTGCGACGAGAAAAATTCCAGCTCCCCGGAACAGTTTCAACCGTGCGAATCGGTGCACCGGTCGTGCCGCTGCGAGTGGGCCGAGGTCCCGGAAGATATTAATATGTCGCCCGGATCTCATGGTATGAGATCCAAAAGGTTCCTGCGCCACGGAAACGAGGAAGGGGGGCTTGGCGCCGACTCGCAAAATTATGTTGGGCCCGGCAGTTCGATTGAGGGTTGGTGCCGGAATTTTGCGAGCCCCACGGCACTCTGCGTGCAAAGCGCGTTTTGGCCTTGTCCATCACTTGCCCATCATTTGTCCATCACTTGTCCGCGATTTGTCCATCATTTGTCCGACAAGAGACCGTCAAGAGCTTCCAGGGACTCCAAATGAGAGCAGACACCCCGACAGCCATATATCTCCGGAAGGCTGACGATCGTGGCTACGCGATGGTGTCGCTACCTCGGCCGTCCGTTGCCAAAGCAACCCGGAATACCTGCCGATGTCACGAAACCCGGACAAGGAGCCGTATCTCCGCGAGGGGTGCAGCTAAACTCGCGGGACGACGAGCGCACGCATTCTGGACGAGAGCCCAACAAATCCCGACAAATGATGGACAAGGCGTCGACAAGGAGCCGTATCTCGACGAGGAGTGCAGCCGAAACCGCGGGACGAAGACCAAACACGTTCCAGACGTGAGCCCGACCGATCGCCAACAAATGATGGACAAATGATGGACAAGGGACCGACAAGAGCCAATTGCGACCCCAGTTGGACCCCGATCGTCGGACACCCATATATCTCCGGGGAGCTCTCGCGAGGGCCTACGCGATGGTACCATTCACGAGGCTGTGCGCCGTCATGGCAACGCGCAATTTTCGCCGATGCGACAAAATCCGAAATGGGCGACCGCAGACCCTGCCGAGGTTACCTTCCGGAGTCTTCCCGGCGTGCTGGACGCCCGTCCGATGGGCGGTGCCAAAATACGAACCCTGCCGATCGAGGTTTGACTGCGCTGTGAAGTGCCGAAGGCAGATCGTGAGACTCGTGGGACCGAGTCAGAGACATCCATACATGACCTGAGAGCTGCCGAAGACGCCGATCGGATGCACAGGAAGCCTGGGATCTGCAGGGACCGTGTCCAGACCTGATCGCAGTCTGCTGCACATGCCAAAGTGTGTCTCGCTTCGTCCCTGGCGCTCGTCGAGGCCTGAAACTTCTCTGCGCACCATGTCGGGACACTGGGGGCTCATTTGCAGGGGAAACGGCACAAAATAGCAGAATCAGAAGCCCGCCGACGCTGTCGGACTGGCCTCGATTTGGGGGCTTTGGGGGTGCGCGGCTCGGGAGCCTGTCGGTCTGCCCACCGATCGGCCGTGTTTGGCTGGCAGCAGGCAAAAGGACCCTGCCGATAGTCTGAGCAGCCTCGACCTTTGGCCAGGAGAAAGGAAGTCCCACTCAACCGGGGCTGAATACGTTCTTTCGACTTGGTCTCGTCCAGCAAGGCCGATTGGAAGCGTGCCCGTCTTTCTCGGCGATCGTGATGCCGCATGTCGGATCTGCGACGAGAAAAATTCCAGCTCCCCGGAACAGTTTCAACCGTGCGAATCGGTGCACCGGTCGTGCCGCTGCGAGTGGGCCGAGGTCCCGGAAGATATTAATATGTCGCCCGGATCTCATGGTATGAGATCCAAAAGGTTCCTGCGCCACGGAAACGAGGAAGGGGGGCTTGGCGCCGACTCGCAAAATTATGTTGGGCCCGGCAGTTCGATTGAGGGTTGGTGCCGGAATTTTGCGAGCCCCACGGCACTCTGCGTGCAAAGCGCGTTTTGGCCTTGTCCATCACTTGCCCATCATTTGTCCATCACTTGTCCGCGATTTGTCCATCATTTGTCCGACAAGAGACCGTCAAGAGCTTCCAGGGACTCCAAATGAGAGCAGACACCCCGACAGCCATATATCTCCGGAAGGCTGACGATCGTGGCTACGCGATGGTGTCGCTACCTCGGCCGTCCGTTGCCAAAGCAACCCGGAATACCTGCCGATGTCACGAAACCCGGACAAGGAGCCGTATCTCCGCGAGGGGTGCAGCTAAACTCGCGGGACGACGAGCGCACGCATTCTGGACGAGAGCCCAACAAATCCCCGACAAATGATGGACAAGGCGTCGACAAGGAGCCGTATCTCGACGAGGAGTGCAGCCGAAACCGCGGGACGAAGACCAAACACGTTCCAGACGTGAGCCCGACCGATCGCCAACAAATGATGGACAAATGATGGACAAGGGACCGACAAGAGCCAATTGCGACCCCAGTTGGACCCCGATCGTCGGACACCCATATATCTCCGGGGAGCTCTCGCGAGGGCCTACGCGATGGTACCATTCACGAGGCTGTGCGCCGTCATGGCAACGCGCAATTTTCGCCGATGCGACAAAATCCGAAATGGGCGACCGCAGACCCTGCCGAGGTTACCTTCCGGAGTCTTCCCGGCGTGCTGGACGCCCGTCCGATGGGCGGTGCCAAAATACGAACCCTGCCGATCGAGGTTTGACTGCGCTGTGAAGTGCCGAAGGCAGATCGTGAGACTCGTGGGACCGAGTCAGAGACATCCATACATGACCTGAGAGCTGCCGAAGACGCCGATCGGATGCACAGGAAGCCTGGGATCTGCAGGGACCGTGTCCAGACCTGATCGCAGTCTGCTGCACATGCCAAAGTGTGTCTCGCTTCGTCCCTGGCGCTCGTCGAGGCCTGAAACTTCTCTGCGCACCATGTCGGGACACTGGGGGCTCATTTGCAGGGGAAACGGCACAAAATAGCAGAATCAGAAGCCCGCCGACGCTGTCGGACTGGCCTCGATTTGGGGGCTTTGGGGGTGCGCGGCTCGGGAGCCTGTCGGTCTGCCCACCGATCGGCCGTGTTGGGCTGGCAGCAGGCAAAAGGACCCTGCCGATAGTCTGAGCAGCCTCGACCTTTGGCCAGGAGAAAGGAAGTCCCACTCAACCGGGGCTGAATACGTTCTTTCGACTTGGTCTCGTCCAGCAAGGCCGATTGGAAGCGTGCCCGTCTTTCTCGGCGATCGTGATGCCGCATGTCGGATCTGCGACGAGAAAAATTCCAGCTCCCGGAACAGTTTCAACCGTGCGAATCGGTGCACCGGTCGTGCCGCTGCGAGTGGGCCGAGGTCCCGGAAGATATTAATATGTCGCCCGGATCTCATGGTATGAGATCCAAAAGGTTCCTGCGCCACGGAAACGAGGAAGGGGGGCTTGGCGCCGACTCGCAAAATTATGTTGGGCCCGGCAGTTCGATTGAGGGTTGGTGCCGGAATTTTGCGAGCCCCACGGCACTCTGCGTGCAAAGCGCGTTTTGGCCTTGTCCATCACTTGCCCATCATTTGTCCATCACTTGTCCGCGATTTGTCCATCATTTGTCCGACAAGAGACCGTCAAGAGCTTCCAGGGACTCCAAATGAGAGCAGACACCCCGACAGCCATATATCTCCGGAAGGCTGACGATCGTGGCTACGCGATGGTGTCGCTACCTCGGCCGTCCGTTGCCAAAGCAACCCGGAATACCTGCCGATGTCACGAAACCCGGACAGGAGCCGTATCTCCGCGAGGGGTGCAGCTAAACTCGCGGGACGACGAGCGCACGCATTCTGGACGAGAGCCCAACAAATCCCGACAAATGATGGACAAGGCGTCGACAAGGAGCCGTATCTCGACGAGGAGTGCAGCCGAAACCGCGGGACGAAGACCAAACACGTTCCAGACGTGAGCCCGACCGATCGCCAACAAATGATGGACAAATGATGGACAAGGGACCGACAAGAGCCAATTGCGACCCCAGTTGGACCCCGATCGTCGGACACCCATATATCTCCGGGGAGCTCTCGCGAGGGCCTACGCGATGGTACCATTCACGAGGCTGTGCGCCGTCATGGCAACGCGCAATTTTCGCCGATGCGACAAAATCCGAAATGGGCGACCGCAGACCCTGCCGAGGTTACCTTCCGGAGTCTTCCCGGCGTGCTGGACGCCCGTCCGATGGGCGGTGCCAAAATACGAACCCTGCCGATCGAGGTTTGACTGCGCTGTGAAGTGCCGAAGGCAGATCGTGAGACTCGTGGGACCGAGTCAGAGACATCCATACATGACCTGAGAGCTGCCGAAGACGCCGATCGGATGCACAGGAAGCCTGGGATCTGCAGGGACCGTGTCCAGACCTGATCGCAGTCTGCTGCACATGCCAAAGTGTGTCTCGCTTCGTCCCTGGCGCTCGTCGAGGCCTGAAACTTCTCTGCGCACCATGTCGGGACACTGGGGGCTCATTTGCAGGGGAAACGGCACAAAATAGCAGAATCAGAAGCCCGCCGACGCTGTCGGACTGGCCTCGATTTGGGGGCTTTGGGGGTGCGCGGCTCGGGAGCCTGTCGGTCTGCCCACCGATCGGCCGTGTTTGGCTGGCAGCAGGCAAAAGGACCCTGCCGATAGTCTGAGCAGCCTCGACCTTTGGCCAGGAGAAAGGAAGTCCCACTCAACCGGGGCTGAATACGTTCTTTCGACTTGGTCTCGTCCAGCAAGGCCGATTGGAAGCGTGCCCGTCTTTCTCGGCGATCGTGATGCCGCATGTCGGATCTGCGACGAGAAAAATTCCAGCTCCCGGAACAGTTTCAACCGTGCGAATCGGTGCACCGGTCGTGCCGCTGCGAGTGGGCCGAGGTCCCGGAAGATATTAATATGTCGCCCGGATCTCATGGTATGAGATCCAAAAGGTTCCTGCGCCACGGAAACGAGGAAGGGGGGCTTGGCGCCGACTCGCAAAATTATGTTGGGCCCGGCAGTTCGATTGAGGGTTGGTGCCGGAATTTTGCGAGCCCCACGGCACTCTGCGTGCAAAGCGCGTTTTGGCCTTGTCCATCACTTGCCCATCATTTGTCCATCACTTGTCCGCGATTTGTCCATCATTTGTCCGACAAGAGACCGTCAAGAGCTTCCAGGGACTCCAAATGAGAGCAGACACCCCGACAGCCATATATCTCCGGAAGGCTGACGATCGTGGCTACGCGATGGTGTCGCTACCTCGGCCGTCCGTTGCCAAAGCAACCCGGAATACCTGCCGATGTCACGAAACCCGGACAAGGAGCCGTATCTCCGCGAGGGGTGCAGCTAAACTCGCGGGACGACGAGCGCACGCATTCTGGACGAGAGCCCAACAAATCCCCGACAAATGATGGACAAGGCGTCGACAAGGAGCCGTATCTCGACGAGGAGTGCAGCCGAAACCGCGGGACGAAGACCAAACACGTTCCAGACGTGAGCCCGACCGATCGCCAACAAATGATGGACAAATGATGGACAAGGGACCGACAAGAGCCAATTGCGACCCCAGTTGGACCCCGATCGTCGGACACCCATATATCTCCGGGGAGCTCTCGCGAGGGCCTACGCGATGGTACCATTCACGAGGCTGTGCGCCGTCATGGCAACGCGCAATTTTCGCCGATGCGACAAAATCCGAAATGGGCGACCGCAGACCCTGCCGAGGTTACCTTCCGGAGTCTTCCCGGCGTGCTGGACGCCCGTCCGATGGGCGGTGCCAAAATACGAACCCTGCCGATCGAGGTTTGACTGCGCTGTGAAGTGCCGAAGGCAGATCGTGAGACTCGTGGGACCGAGTCAGAGACATCCATACATGACCTGAGAGCTGCCGAAGACGCCGATCGGATGCACAGGAAGCCTGGGATCTGCAGGGACCGTGTCCAGACCTGATCGCAGTCTGCTGCACATGCCAAAGTGTGTCTCGCTTCGTCCCTGGCGCTCGTCGAGGCCTGAAACTTCTCTGCGCACCATGTCGGGACACTGGGGGCTCATTTGCAGGGGAAACGGCACAAAATAGCAGAATCAGAAGCCCGCCGACGCTGTCGGACTGGCCTCGATTTGGGGGCTTTGGGGGTGCGCGGCTCGGGAGCCTGTCGGTCTGCCCACCGATCGGCCGTGTTTGGCTGGCAGCAGGCAAAAGGACCCTGCCGATAGTCTGAGCAGCCTCGACCTTTGGCCAGGAGAAAGGAAGTCCCACTCAACCGGGGCTGAATACGTTCTTTCGACTTGGTCTCGTCCAGCAAGGCCGATTGGAAGCGTGCCCGTCTTTCTCGGCGATCGTGATGCCGCATGTCGGATCTGCGACGAGAAAAATTCCAGCTCCCGGAACAGTTTCAACCGTGCGAATCGGTGCACCGGTCGTGCCGCTGCGAGTGGGCCGAGGTCCCGGAAGATATTAATATGTCGCCCGGATCTCATGGTATGAGATCCAAAAGGTTCCTGCGCCACGGAAACGAGGAAGGGGGGCTTGGCGCCGACTCGCAAAATTATGTTGGGCCCGGCAGTTCGATTGAGGGTTGGTGCCGGAATTTTGCGAGCCCCACGGCACTCTGCGTGCAAAGCGCGTTTTGGCCTTGTCCATCACTTGCCCATCATTTGTCCATCACTTGTCCGCGATTTGTCCATCATTTGTCCGACAAGAGACCGTCAAGAGCTTCCAGGGACTCCAAATGAGAGCAGACACCCCGACAGCCATATATCTCCGGAAGGCTGACGATCGTGGCTACGCGATGGTGTCGCTACCTCGGCCGTCCGTTGCCAAAGCAACCCGGAATACCTGCCGATGTCACGAAACCCGGACAAGGAGCCGTATCTCCGCGAGGGGTGCAGCTAAACTCGCGGGACGACGAGCGCACGCATTCTGGACGAGAGCCCAACAAATCCCCGACAAATGATGGACAAGGCGTCGACAAGGAGCCGTATCTCGACGAGGAGTGCAGCCGAAACCGCGGGACGAAGACCAAACACGTTCCAGACGTGAGCCCGACCGATCGCCAACAAATGATGGACAAATGATGGACAAGGGACCGACAAGAGCCAATTGCGACCCCAGTTGGACCCCGATCGTCGGACACCCATATATCTCCGGGGAGCTCTCGCGAGGGCCTACGCGATGGTACCATTCACGAGGCTGTGCGCCGTCATGGCAACGCGCAATTTTCGCCGATGCGACAAAATCCGAAATGGGCGACCGCAGACCCTGCCGAGGTTACCTTCCGGAGTCTTCCCGGCGTGCTGGACGCCCGTCCGATGGGCGGTGCCAAAATACGAACCCTGCCGATCGAGGTTTGACTGCGCTGTGAAGTGCCGAAGGCAGATCGTGAGACTCGTGGGACCGAGTCAGAGACATCCATACATGACCTGAGAGCTGCCGAAGACGCCGATCGGATGCACAGGAAGCCTGGGATCTGCAGGGACCGTGTCCAGACCTGATCGCAGTCTGCTGCACATGCCAAAGTGTGTCTCGCTTCGTCCCTGGCGCTCGTCGAGGCCTGAAACTTCTCTGCGCACCATGTCGGGACACTGGGGGCTCATTTGCAGGGGAAACGGCACAAAATAGCAGAATCAGAAGCCCGCCGACGCTGTCGGACTGGCCTCGATTTGGGGGCTTTGGGGGTGCGCGGCTCGGGAGCCTGTCGGTCTGCCCACCGATCGGCCGTGTTTGGCTGGCAGCAGGCAAAAGGACCCTGCCGATAGTCTGAGCAGCCTCGACCTTTGGCCAGGAGAAAGGAAGTCCCACTCAACCGGGGCTGAATACGTTCTTTCGACTTGGTCTCGTCCAGCAAGGCCGATTGGAAGCGTGCCCGTCTTTCTCGGCGATCGTGATGCCGCATGTCGGATCTGCGACGAGAAAAATTCCAGCTCCCCGGAACAGTTTCAACCGTGCGAATCGGTGCACCGGTCGTGCCGCTGCGAGTGGGCCGAGGTCCCGGAAGATATTAATATGTCGCCCGGATCTCATGGTATGAGATCCAAAAGGTTCCTGCGCCACGGAAACGAGGAAGGGGGGCTTGGCGCCGACTCGCAAAATTATGTTGGGCCCGGCAGTTCGATTGAGGGTTGGTGCCGGAATTTTGCGAGCCCCACGGCACTCTGCGTGCAAAGCGCGTTTTGGCCTTGTCCATCACTTGCCCATCATTTGTCCATCACTTGTCCGCGATTTGTCCATCATTTGTCCGACAAGAGACCGTCAAGAGCTTCCAGGGACTCCAAATGAGAGACAGACACCCCGACAGCCATATATCTCCGGAAGGCTGACGATCGTGGCTACGCGATGGTGTCGCTACCTCGGCCGTCCGTTGCCAAAGCAACCCGGAATACCTGCCGATGTCACGAAACCCGGACAAGGAGCCGTATCTCCGCGAGGGGTGCAGCTAAACTCGCGGGACGACGAGCGCACGCATTCTGGACGAGAGCCCAACAAATCCCCGACAAATGATGGACAAGGCGTCGACAAGGAGCCGTATCTCGACGAGGAGTGCAGCCGAAACCGCGGGACGAAGACCAAACACGTTCCAGACGTGAGCCCGACCGATCGCCAACAAATGATGGACAAATGATGGACAAGGGACCGACAAGAGCCAATTGCGACCCCAGTTGGACCCCGATCGTCGGACACCCATATATCTCCGGGGAGCTCTCGCGAGGGCCTACGCGATGGTACCATTCACGAGGCTGTGCGCCGTCATGGCAACGCGCAATTTTCGCCGATGCGACAAAATCCGAAATGGGCGACCGCAGACCCTGCCGAGGTTACCTTCCGGAGTCTTCCCGGCGTGCTGGACGCCCGTCCGATGGGCGGTGCCAAAATACGAACCCTGCCGATCGAGGTTTGACTGCGCTGTGAAGTGCCGAAGGCAGATCGTGAGACTCGTGGGACCGAGTCAGAGACATCCATACATGACCTGAGAGCTGCCGAAGACGCCGATCGGATGCACAGGAAGCCTGGGATCTGCAGGGACCGTGTCCAGACCTGATCGCAGTCTGCTGCACATGCCAAAGTGTGTCTCGCTTCGTCCCTGGCGCTCGTCGAGGCCTGAAACTTCTCTGCGCACCATGTCGGGACACTGGGGGCTCATTTGCAGGGGAAACGGCACAAAATAGCAGAATCAGAAGCCCGCCGACGCTGTCGGACTGGCCTCGATTTGGGGGCTTTGGGGGTGCGCGGCTCGGGAGCCTGTCGGTCTGCCCACCGATCGGCCGTGTTTGGCTGGCAGCAGGCAAAAGGACCCTGCCGATAGTCTGAGCAGCCTCGACCTTTGGCCAGGAGAAAGGAAGTCCCACTCAACCGGGGCTGAATACGTTCTTTCGACTTGGTCTCGTCCAGCAAGGCCGATTGGAAGCGTGCCCGTCTTTCTCGGCGATCGTGATGCCGCATGTCGGATCTGCGACGAGAAAAATTCCAGCTCCCGGAACAGTTTCAACCGTGCGAATCGGTGCACCGGTCGTGCCGCTGCGAGTGGGCCGAGGTCCCGGAAGATATTAATATGTCGCCCGGATCTCATGGTATGAGATCCAAAAGGTTCCTGCGCCACGGAAACGAGGAAGGGGGGCTTGGCGCCGACTCGCAAAATTATGTTGGGCCCGGCAGTTCGATTGAGGGTTGGTGCCGGAATTTTGCGAGCCCCACGGCACTCTGCGTGCAAAGCGCGTTTTGGCCTTGTCCATCACTTGCCCATCATTTGTCCATCACTTGTCCGCGATTTGTCCATCATTTGTCCGACAAGAGACCGTCAAGAGCTTCCAGGGACTCCAAATGAGAGCAGACACCCCGACAGCCATATATCTCCGGAAGGCTGACGATCGTGGCTACGCGATGGTGTCGCTACCTCGGCCGTCCGTTGCCAAAGCAACCCGGAATACCTGCCGATGTCACGAAACCCGGACAAGGAGCCGTATCTCCGCGAGGGGTGCAGCTAAACTCGCGGGACGACGAGCGCACGCATTCTGGACGAGAGCCCAACAAATCCCCGACAAATGACAAATGATGGACAAGGCGTCGACAAGGAGCCGTATCTCGACGAGGAGTGCAGCCGAAACCGCGGGACGAAGACCAAACACGTTCCAGACGTGAGCCCGACCGATCGCCAACAAATGATGGACAAATGATGGACAAGGGACCGACAAGAGCCAATTGCGACCCCAGTTGGACCCCGATCGTCGGACACCCATATATCTCCGGGGAGCTCTCGCGAGGGCCTACGCGATGGTACCATTCACGAGGCTGTGCGCCGTCATGGCAACGCGCAATTTTCGCCGATGCGACAAAATCCGAAATGGGCGACCGCAGACCCTGCCGAGGTTACCTTCCGGAGTCTTCCCGGCGTGCTGGACGCCCGTCCGATGGGCGGTGCCAAAATACGAACCCTGCCGATCGAGGTTTGACTGCGCTGTGAAGTGCCGAAGGCAGATCGTGAGACTCGTGGGACCGAGTCAGAGACATCCATACATGACCTGAGAGCTGCCGAAGACGCCGATCGGATGCACAGGAAGCCTGGGATCTGCAGGGACCGTGTCCAGACCTGATCGCAGTCTGCTGCACATGCCAAAGTGTGTCTCGCTTCGTCCCTGGCGCTCGTCGAGGCCTGAAACTTCTCTGCGCACCATGTCGGGACACTGGGGGCTCATTTGCAGGGGAAACGGCACAAAATAGCAGAATCAGAAGCCCGCCGACGCTGTCGGACTGGCCTCGATTTGGGGGCTTTGGGGGTGCGCGGCTCGGCCTGTCGGTCTGCCCACCGATCGGCCGTGTTTGGCTGGCAGCAGGCAAAAGGACCCTGCCGATAGTCTGAGCAGCCTCGACCTTTGGCCAGGAGAAAGGAAGTCCCACTCAACCGGGGCTGAATACGTTCTTTCGACTTGGTCTCGTCCAGCAAGGCCGATTGGAAGCGTGCCCGTCTTTCTCGGCGATCGTGATGCCGCATGTCGGATCTGCGACGAGAAAAATTCCAGCTCCCCGGAACAGTTTCAACCGTGCGAATCGGTGCACCGGTCGTGCCGCTGCGAGTGGGCCGAGGTCCCGGAAGATATTAATATGTCGCCCGGATCTCATGGTATGAGATCCAAAAGGTTCCTGCGCCACGGAAACGAGGAAGGGGGGCTTGGCGCCGACTCGCAAAATTATGTTGGGCCCGGCAGTTCGATTGAGGGTTGGTGCCGGAATTTTGCGAGCCCCACGGCACTCTGCGTGCAAAGCGCGTTTTGGCCTTGTCCATCACTTGCCCATCATTTGTCCATCACTTGTCCGCGATTTGTCCATCATTTGTCCGACAAGAGACCGTCAAGAGCTTCCAGGGACTCCAAATGAGAGCAGACACCCCGACAGCCATATATCTCCGGAAGGCTGACGATCGTGGCTACGCGATGGTGTCGCTACCTCGGCCGTCCGTTGCCAAAGCAACCCGGAATACCTGCCGATGTCACGAAACCCGGACAAGGAGCCGTATCTCCGCGAGGGGTGCAGCTAAACTCGCGGGACGACGAGCGCACGCATTCTGGACGAGAGCCCAACAAATCCCCGACAAATGATGGACAAGGCGTCGACAAGGAGCCGTATCTCGACGAGGAGTGCAGCCGAAACCGCGGGACGAAGACCAAACACGTTCCAGACGTGAGCCCGACCGATCGCCAACAAATGATGGACAAATGATGGACAAGGGACCGACAAGAGCCAATTGCGACCCCAGTTGGACCCCGATCGTCGGACACCCATATATCTCCCGGGAGCTCTCGCGAGGGCCTACGCGATGGTACCATTCACGAGGCTGTGCGCCGTCATGGCAACGCGCAATTTTCGCCGATGCGACAAAATCCGAAATGGGCGACCGCAGACCCTGCCGAGGTTACCTTCCGGAGTCTTCCCGGCGTGCTGGACGCCCGTCCGATGGGCGGTGCCAAAATACGAACCCTGCCGATCGAGGTTTGACTGCGCTGTGAAGTGCCGAAGGCAGATCGTGAGACTCGTGGGACCGAGTCAGAGACATCCATACATGACCTGAGAGCTGCCGAAGACGCCGATCGGATGCACAGGAAGCCTGGGATCTGCAGGGACCGTGTCCAGACCTGATCGCAGTCTGCTGCACATGCCAAAGTGTGTCTCGCTTCGTCCCTGGCGCTCGTCGAGGCCTGAAACTTCTCTGCGCACCATGTCGGGACACTGGGGGCTCATTTGCAGGGGAAACGGCACAAAATAGCAGAATCAGAAGCCCGCCGACGCTGTCGGACTGGCCTCGATTTGGGGGCTTTGGGGGTGCGCGGCTCGGGAGCCTGTCGGTCTGCCCACCGATCGGCCGTGTTTGGCTGGCAGCAGGCAAAAGGACCCTGCCGATAGTCTGAGCAGCCTCGACCTTTGGCCAGGAGAAAGGAAGTCCCACTCAACCGGGGCTGAATACGTTCTTTCGACTTGGTCTCGTCCAGCAAGGCCGATTGGAAGCGTGCCCGTCTTTCTCGGCGATCGTGATGCCGCATGTCGGATCTGCGACGAGAAAATTCCAGCTCCCCGGAACAGTTTCAACCGTGCGAATCGGTGCACCGGTCGTGCCGCTGCGAGTGGGCCGAGGTCCCGGAAGATATTAATATGTCGCCCGGATCTCATGGTATGAGATCCAAAAGGTTCCTGCGCCACGGAAACGAGGAAGGGGGGCTTGGCGCCGACTCGCAAAATTATGTTGGGCCCGGCAGTTCGATTGAGGGTTGGTGCCGGAATTTTGCGAGCCCCACGGCCTGCGTGCAAAGCGCGTTTTGGCCTTGTCCATCACTTGCCCATCATTTGTCCATCACTTGTCCGCGATTTGTCCATCATTTGTCCGACAAGAGACCGTCAAGAGCTTCCAGGGACTCCAAATGAGAGCAGACACCCCGACAGCCATATATCTCCGGAAGGCTGACGATCGTGGCTACGCGATGGTGTCGCTACCTCGGCCGTCCGTTGCCAAAGCAACCCGGAATACCTGCCGATGTCACGAAACCCGGACAAGGAGCCGTATCTCCGCGAGGGGTGCAGCTAAACTCGCGGGACGACGAGCGCACGCATTCTGGACGAGAGCCCAACAAATCCCCGACAAATGATGGACAAGGCGTCGACAAGGAGCCGTATCTCGACGAGGAGTGCAGCCGAAACCGCGGGACGAAGACCAAACACGTTCCAGACGTGAGCCCGACCGATCGCCAACAAATGATGGACAAATGATGGACAAGGGACCGACAAGAGCCAATTGCGACCCCAGTTGGACCCCGATCGTCGGACACCCATATATCTCCGGGGAGCTCTCGCGAGGGCCTACGCGATGGTACCATTCACGAGGCTGTGCGCCGTCATGGCAACGCGCAATTTTCGCCGATGCGACAAAATCCGAAATGGGCGACCGCAGACCCTGCCGAGGTTACCTTCCGGAGTCTTCCCGGCGTGCTGGACGCCCGTCCGATGGGCGGTGCCAAAATACGAACCCTGCCGATCGAGGTTTGACTGCGCTGTGAAGTGCCGAAGGCAGATCGTGAGACTCGTGGGACCGAGTCAGAGACATCCATACATGACCTGAGAGCTGCCGAAGACGCCGATCGGATGCACAGGAAGCCTGGGATCTGCAGGGACCGTGTCCAGACCTGATCGCAGTCTGCTGCACATGCCAAAGTGTGTCTCGCTTCGTCCCTGGCGCTCGTCGAGGCCTGAAACTTCTCTGCGCACCATGTCGGGACACTGGGGGCTCATTTGCAGGGGAAACGGCACAAAATAGCAGAATCAGAAGCCCGCCGACGCTGTCGGACTGGCCTCGATTTGGGGGCTTTGGGGGTGCGCGGCTCGGGAGCCTGTCGGTCTGCCCACCGATCGGCCGTGTTTGGCTGGCAGCAGGCAAAAGGACCCTGCCGATAGTCTGAGCAGCCTCGACCTTTGGCCAGGAGAAAGGAAGTCCCACTCAACCGGGGCTGAATACGTTCTTTCGACTTGGTCTCGTCCAGCAAGGCCGATTGGAAGCGTGCCCGTCTTTCTCGGCGATCGTGATGCCGCATGTCGGATCTGCGACGAGAAAAATTCCAGCTCCCGGAACAGTTTCAACCGTGCGAATCGGTGCACCGGTCGTGCCGCTGCGAGTGGGCCGAGGTCCCGGAAGATATTAATATGTCGCCCGGATCTCATGGTATGAGATCCAAAAGGTTCCTGCGCCACGGAAACGAGGAAGGGGGGCTTGGCGCCGACTCGCAAAATTATGTTGGGCCCGGCAGTTCGATTGAGGGTTGGTGCCGGAATTTTGCGAGCCCCACGGCACTCTGCGTGCAAAGCGCGTTTTGGCCTTGTCCATCACTTGCCCATCATTTGTCCATCACTTGTCCGCGATTTGTCCATCATTTGTCCGACAAGAGACCGTCAAGAGCTTCCAGGGACTCCAAATGAGAGCAGACACCCCGACAGCCATATATCTCCGGAAGGCTGACGATCGTGGCTACGCGATGGTGTCGCTACCTCGGCCGTCCGTTGCCAAAGCAACCCGGAATACCTGCCGATGTCACGAAACCCGGACAAGGAGCCGTATCTCCGCGAGGGGTGCAGCTAAACTCGCGGGACGACGAGCGCACGCATTCTGGACGAGAGCCCAACAAATCCCCGACAAATGATGGACAAGGCGTCGACAAGGAGCCGTATCTCGACGAGGAGTGCAGCCGAAACCGCGGGACGAAGACCAAACACGTTCCAGACGTGAGCCCGACCGATCGCCAACAAATGATGGACAAATGATGGACAAGGGACCGACAAGAGCCAATTGCGACCCCAGTTGGACCCCGATCGTCGGACACCCATATATCTCCGGGGAGCTCTCGCGAGGGCCTACGCGATGGTACCATTCACGAGGCTGTGCGCCGTCATGGCAACGCGCAATTTTCGCCGATGCGACAAAATCCGAAATGGGCGACCGCAGACCCTGCCGAGGTTACCTTCCGGAGTCTTCCCGGCGTGCTGGACGCCCGTCCGATGGGCGGTGCCAAAATACGAACCCTGCCGATCGAGGTTTGACTGCGCTGTGAAGTGCCGAAGGCAGATCGTGAGACTCGTGGGACCGAGTCAGAGACATCCATACATGACCTGAGAGCTGCCGAAGACGCCGATCGGATGCACAGGAAGCCTGGGATCTGCAGGGACCGTGTCCAGACCTGATCGCAGTCTGCTGCACATGCCAAAGTGTGTCTCGCTTCGTCCCTGGCGCTCGTCGAGGCCTGAAACTTCTCTGCGCACCATGTCGGGACACTGGGGGCTCATTTGCAGGGGAAACGGCACAAAATAGCAGAATCAGAAGCCCGCCGACGCTGTCGGACTGGCCTCGATTTGGGGGCTTTGGGGGTGCGCGGCTCGGGAGCCTGTCGGTCTGCCCACCGATCGGCCGTGTTTGGCTGGCAGCAGGCAAAAGGACCCTGCCGATAGTCTGAGCAGCCTCGACCTTTGGCCAGGAGAAAGGAAGTCCCACTCAACCGGGGCTGAATACGTTCTTTCGACTTGGTCTCGTCCAGCAAGGCCGATTGGAAGCGTGCCCGTCTTTCTCGGCGATCGTGATGCCGCATGTCGGATCTGCGACGAGAAAAATTCCAGCTCCCCGGAACAGTTTCAACCGTGCGAATCGGTGCACCGGTCGTGCCGCTGCGAGTGGGCCGAGGTCCCGGAAGATATTAATATGTCGCCCGGATCTCATGGTATGAGATCCAAAAGGTTCCTGCGCCACGGAAACGAGGAAGGGGCTTGGCGCCGACTCGCAAAATTATGTTGGGCCCGGCAGTTCGATTGAGGGTTGGTGCCGGAATTTTGCGAGCCCCACGGCACTCTGCGTGCAAAGCGCGTTTTGGCCTTGTCCATCACTTGCCCATCATTTGTCCATCACTTGTCCGCGATTTGTCCATCATTTGTCCGACAAGAGACCGTCAAGAGCTTCCAGGGACTCCAAATGAGAGCAGACACCCCGACAGCCATATATCTCCGGAAGGCTGACGATCGTGGCTACGCGATGGTGTCGCTACCTCGGCCGTCCGTTGCCAAAGCAACCCGGAATACCTGCCGATGTCACGAAACCCGGACAAGGAGCCGTATCTCCGCGAGGGGTGCAGCTAAACTCGCGGGACGACGAGCGCACGCATTCTGGACGAGAGCCCAACAAATCCCCGACAAATGATGGACAAGGCGTCGACAAGGAGCCGTATCTCGACGAGGAGTGCAGCCGAAACCGCGGGACGAAGACCAAACACGTTCCAGACGTGAGCCCGACCGATCGCCAACAAATGATGGACAAATGATGGACAAGGGACCGACAAGAGCCAATTGCGACCCCAGTTGGACCCCGATCGTCGGACACCCATATATCTCCGGGGAGCTCTCGCGAGGGCCTACGCGATGGTACCATTCACGAGGCTGTGCGCCGTCATGGCAACGCGCAATTTTCGCCGATGCGACAAAATCCGAAATGGGCGACCGCAGACCCTGCCGAGGTTACCTTCCGGAGTCTTCCCGGCGTGCTGGACGCCCGTCCGATGGGCGGTGCCAAAATACGAACCCTGCCGATCGAGGTTTGACTGCGCTGTGAAGTGCCGAAGGCAGATCGTGAGACTCGTGGGACCGAGTCAGAGACATCCATACATGACCTGAGAGCTGCCGAAGACGCCGATCGGATGCACAGGAAGCCTGGGATCTGCAGGGACCGTGTCCAGACCTGATCGCAGTCTGCTGCACATGCCAAAG